>JAWVGU010000025.1:0-519337 GCA_037039885.1 Miamiensis avidus
CCCAACCCCAACCCCAACCCCAACCCCAACCCAACCCCAACCCCAACCCCAACCCCAACCCCAACCCAACCCCAACCCCAACCCCAACCCCAACCCCAATAGTAACAATTATAGAATAATAATAATAATCTTATATTTAAAATATAAAAAATATATATATTTATTTTTGATTTCATAGTTTTATAAACAATAATGAGAATTTAAAAAATAGAATTCTTTCAAATTATAGCTAAAAAAGATGGAAAAAATTTTTTAAAAAAATATATATTGCTAAATAAATTAGATACTTTTGTTGAAAAACAATCAAATATTCTAGTATTTCCGCAAAAAATATAAAATATTCAATTAACACCTTGAAAGTAGTAAAGAAAGACACAAAGTGCAATCAAATCAATTTATTTACTACTAACTAGAAGAAAAAAGAAGAAGAAAAAAATAATAAGATATTATTTATACTAAAAGAAAATTACAAAAAAAGGACATATATGAATTCTTCATAGGAAAATAACAACGAATAGGCAAATAACGAAGCAGAAACTATGACTTCTCTTTAAAAGCAAAACAGCTGTGAAGTAGCAAACGAAGATGAAGACGTCAACATGTAAAACTCGCAAGATAAAAGATCAGTAGGGAGACATATTCCAGATTCGCAAATAATTCCCCAAGAACACTTCAAGAAATTCCAAGAAGCCAAACAGACCGGAACTTTCGATCCAATAGCTCAAAGTTCCTTATTTGGAAATGCAGCAATCGACCGAAAAAAAGAAGCTTTTTTAGAAGCCCAAAGGTGGTAATAATTCAAAGAATAGTTTCTGAAGACCCATTTGATGAACAGTGAGACTCTGCTGCTGATTTTGAATCGAAGAGCCAAACAAAGTCAGGAGGCCATTAAGCAAATCGTCACCTTTTTCACTTTTAAAAGGGACAAAGAAGTAGCTTATGCGAAATCTATGCAATGTACTTCTTAAAATGCGAAATTGGACGGCGCTTTCCGAAATTTCGAAAAAAAAGAAAGTCTGTATCCCCAGTTGAGCGAAATTCTACTTAAAATTGACAACATTCACGACTTGCAAACGAACAAAATTCTCGAGTTCGCCGAGTATTTGCAAAAAACAATCATTGAAGAACTGTTCGGTTAGGAGTTGAAAGAATATGTGAAATTTTAGAAACGCTGCACGGATCAAATTGCGAAATTCAAAAGCAATTTCGAAAAGGCTTAGGAAAAATTGGATAAAAGGGTGGGAAAGCACCAAAAAGTTTACCACCAATACATGCAGCTGTTGGAAAAAAAAGAAAAGCAAAATATCACCAATGACAACAATAATAAGAAGGACTTCTACAACTGGGAACTGAAACTCAAAAAGCAAACGTTGGCTGCCATAGTAGCGCAGAAAGAATATGCCTACTCCATCGTGGAGTACTGGGAAGAAATACAGCGATTGGTAATTATTAGATTAATAAATAGTATTTAAATTAAATAAGTTTACTTGCTACAGGAATGCACTCGCTTAGAAACCATTTAAAGAGGACTGGAACTGTACCTAAGTCAACACATAAAGTTGTACGGAAAAACGAAAGAGCAAGATGAGGCGATATAGAAATTGGCCATTTTCGATGCAGTTCAAATAGGGAAGAAGAGTCAGGAAATAGAACAGATTTTGTCCCCAGAATAAGTACAGAAAATCAAGGAGTTTTTGAACCTGCCCTAGACCTGCTCTCTCACTTTTAAAAATGTGCACGAATATTTCTACTTATTCTCCATCCCGCAATTCGGAGCTCCCATTCAAAAGCACAGGTAATTATAATATATACTTATTAAAGCGAAAGTTTAAATTTTTGCTTATTATTTAGACTCGTGCTGAAACAATATAAAGCGTATAAAGATGCTGGGAAAATCGGAACGAGTTGGAAACCAATACATGTTTTGTTGACCATTGACAAATACCTGTTATTGGTGGACAACGACGACGATAATATTGAAAAAGAAAAATCCAAAATTAGCTTCATAAAGCGATTGGATAAGGACAAGGACTTGAAGGCTGACTTCCTGCAAAAGGAAAATGAATACTTCCATCACTGCGAGACGAGTTACGCGAAGTTGAAGGCTGACAAAATCATGCTTAATTTGAAGAAAAATGACTCTTATGGAGTGCAACTCTACATTACTGAAACCAAGCCGGGGCTCATTTTTAATTCAACTAACAAGTATTTAATTAAATTTGAAAGCAAAGATTGCTTGGAGGAATTCATTTTATTCATGCAACACCAAATTAACAAAGACATTTTGCAATAAGAAGATAGTTGAACCTACCTACTTACTATTATAAATTAGAATTAACATTTTTGGGTTCTGTATATGTATCTAACAACTATATTTTGTATATATAGAATTAAACTATTATATTATAAAAATGACTTTATTTTAAATCTATAATCGATTTTTGATATATATATATACCTGCTATTAATTAGTAGTGGAGTATTCAATTAGTATTTTTCTAATATTAAAAACTATATTTTAGCAATAATAAATAAATAAATAAATAAATAAAATATCTCCCCTCCTCCCAAAAAGGGCAAATAAAATGCGCGTTTTTTACTTTTTTTTATTTAGTATAGTTTCTTTTTTAACATTAACATTAAGAGCATAAATCACCATAGAAAGTATTTTGCAAAATTCCAAAGGATATAATACATAAAATAAATTTGAAAATGACATAATTATAAAAGTAAAATGTGGACCAAATTGCCAGATTTACAAACCAGACAGCAAATTTACTGAATTTTATTTAGTTTATGAAAACTTCAATTCAGAATGTAAAATGCGTATTACTTTTTTCCAATATTTCTCTTTTATAAACTTTCTTTTTTGTTAGGCTTTGTGCAAGCCATTGCGTCAGACAAGATTTATAATGACTCCCTTAAATTAAAGCTCCCCAACATAAATATCCTTGACATTTATTACAGAAGTGATGACTATGGTTTCTTTTTGACGAATTAAAGAGAAATTGTGGAATTCACAGTAGAACAAAATAAAGATGGTAATTCAGTATTTTGGCACATAAAAGTAATTAATAGAGTAAAATAAAATTAATTATTCACAAATTTTTTATTTATTGACGAAAAAAACGCTATTTTGGCCAGCGGCGAAATACTTCAACTCTATGAATTATAAAGGAATTATGACTCAAATTTAAAGAAAAATATTTATAAATTTTAAAAATAATAAGGAGAGATACCGATTAATCGAAATTTAACAAATTAAGGGAAATACGAAATGTTCTATGTATACTATTAAATGATTTTAGTCTTCAAAGAAATTCCCAAGATAATAATCGTCAAATTTCAAGAATTCGAAAAAATTTCCTTCAATTAAGAAAATTATAAAATTGCCGAGATTGAACTTCCAGAAATAGTAATTGATTTCTCATTTGAATACAAAAATTATAATTTGTTCCTTTTGCTCAACAACTCAAAAGTAGGAGCAATTTCAATGAAATAGGAAACCAAAAACAGGTACAATACAGACAAAGATAACGATTTGCAATTCAAATACGAATTTATTTCAATTTACTCCAACGATAAACAACTTTAATTTTCTCACATATAAGTGAAATCATATTTATAGAATGGGTTTGACATGTTTTTAGCAATAAAGGTAAAGTCCAGTGAGGATTTGCAATTAAGCGGAGGCATTTTCTAAGTCAATTTGCAGAAAACACAAAACATCATAAAAAGCTACGAATCTCAGATATTTTTCAGAAATATTCAAGTTTATAAAATGTTATAAAAAACAGAAAACCAGGCGAATTTGTAATTTTCACTTCAATTCGTTTACAAAAACCTTCAAAGTCTTCAAAGTAATAAATAACCTTATTAAATAAAAGAAAAATCAACCCTAAAAAAAATTTCTCTTATTATTTTTAAAGGCTTCGAAATAATCGAAATGGATATGCAGGCCATTATGATAAAGGATGACTGGATCAAAATGAAAAATACGAAGAATCCATTGTTGCAGGAAGAATATCAGTTGAATCTTCCTTCAAAAATCAATGGAATCCAAGTCGACAGAAGATAAAGCAATTTGTTTGTGAACAGTGGGTAAGGAGTGATAATGATAGACATATCTACGATAAACAAACCGAAATTCAACCAGAAAGACAAGGCAGAGTATGAGTTTCGAACTGATTTGGTAGTTGAAATGAAATCGGAAGAGTTAGTCCTTGTGGGAGATGAAAAACTAGGATTATTGAAGTTTTATGTTGAAAAAAATAAATTTACCTATTTTTCCTCTTCCATTTTCATTCCTAAAATCAACTCAATAGCTATGGTGTACAACAAATCGTCCACAAAAATCACGACCGTCTTTGTTGCCAGCGAAGTCGAGGGAATTCTGCTTGTCGATATTGCTCAATATAACGAAAAGATGCAAATTTAGACAAAATTTTCTAAATAGTTGCCGACTGAAAATGAAAATGTAAAAAATATAATACAGTATTCCTGTTACCACCTCTTTTTTCACGAAAAATTAAATCTCCTCTTCGCCACCTGTTCTTTTCGCGACTAAAATTAACAAGAGGTATTTGAAATTTCCGCCTTCCGAACCGATGAAACCTATATTAAAATTGAGTAATTGGGAGCTATTGATATTTCATTTAACAAGCGTTAGAAATCATTTGCAGTTTCATAATCGGGACAGTATATATACTATACGGACTAAAATGAAACGCTTTATTTGTTGGAAGTGAAGTAAACTATCGAAAATAAGGTGGAATTTAAAGTTTTGAAAAGTAATCCAAATCTGAATATTGCGCTTTTTCAAATAAAATATAGGCGATAAGAACGCATTCTCTTTAAAGAAGATGGCCTTTAATAAGAGATTGTGAGTGAATAAAATTTCTAAGTTTACGGAATTTAAAAGCGAAAAATGGATTATTTTAGCGATACCGCAGGTACCACTTAAAGAGAAATCATTCTATATTTCTTCAATGAAAATTTGGTTGAAGCCATTTTTCCGATCCACAAAAATGTCACGGAACTTAAGTACGCCGAAGGCAATTCAAATAGTTTTTATTTGGAAATAGGCAGCATTTTCGAAAAGGACCAAAAATATTTTACAGTTTACTTCGTGCAAAATGATGCCATGATACTTAAAACCCTGGTATTCAAAATGCAACAAAAGCAAATTTACCTCAGCCAGAATGGCGAGCACACTTGCTGCAGAAGATCCGCTCTCGGAATCAACCAAAATTCCATTTCGGAAGTAAAAGCTGCCTACATTATTCCGTTTGTCCATTTCCCCGGCATCGAAAATGTAGAAATTTCCGAATTTAATTAAGAAATAATGAATATTAATAGTAGCAACAATTTTTAACTCTACGTGATCGAGAATCGTCCTTTCAAAATTATCAAAGTTAAAAGGATCCCCATGTCTTATAAATAAGCAGGAATACTAGCAACAGCAACGGGGGTAGTAACTACTACAAATTTGCCCGATTGGATACAGGCTGACACAGATTTGGGCGCTTTGTTTTTGAAGCCCTCACTGAAATACAGAGATGACATTGATATAAAAGCATAATAAGACAAACAAGAATAGGATATTTATGTTTCTAATTAATTCGATTTAACCATCATTTAAGCAACTATTAGCTACCAAATTGATGTTTAAAATATTAAAAACCTTCTTTACACAGCTCCCAATTCAATACTACAAATTTTATAAATTAGATAGGATTAGAATTAGAATAGGAATGACACAATTCCACTAACCAAACAATAAATAGTCTAGGAAGAAGCGGAATTTATTTATGAAGAACTTCGTAGTTTGGGTGATATTAATTAATGTTTCCAAAAAAATAAAGTAAAATTTCTAAAATAAATCAAAAATTTTTTTTTTTTCGATGTAGGTTACATTGACGATGAAGGTTTCGTTCAAGAAGCAGAAAACATTCAGATGATACTGAGCCGGTAATACGACTCGATCGCTCTAAGAATAAAAAATGAAATATTGAACCGAAACATAGACCACTTTCAGGGTGAAGTCGGCTATTACGATGAGCAGTAAATTTTCGTTTCTTATCCACTCTAAAAATAGGCCAATCAGAAGGCAAAAGTCGGAGAAAAATACCAATTTGTTTTTGCTGCCTACACCTTTTCCCCTTCCTCTAAACACTTCGTTTATAAAATAATCTAAAAGCCGTCTTGGATGCATTTCAATTCTGATAAACGCTACTTTTGGGGCTCGCCTCAACAAATAGGCCGTTTCAAAATTATTTTGGAGGCACAAGTCAAGGGGGATGATAGCATCAACAACTTTGGAATAAAATAAGGGATTCAAGATGAGTTTTATTTGACTGTAAATAAGTCGGAAGAAACGGAGTTTCTGGGAATTCTGGAGTCTGTGCTTACGATTTTCGGTATTTTGGGTCTCATTAGATACAGAGACGAACTGTATGCCGTCTTTTATAAGGAAAAGTACCAGTATCGTAGAATCGAAACTGCCTATCTCGGGCAAATGTATAGAAAAGAAATTCCCCTCGTAAGGAGGGAAATCACTCTCGCCTACACATTATGGGACGCATTTTCCAAAGTGGAAACTGCTCTGTTTTTCAAAAAGTAAGGAAAAATTAATTTTTTAAAAATAATAATATATTTATTTACTTACTTTTAACAATTAACTTCAAAATAAAATTTCAAATCAAAATTTTATGCTAGGTATTTTAAGAATTTATTTTATGCATCTATGGTATATGTTTTGATTTCATGATATTTATATTTTTATTCATAAATTATGATTATCAATTGAAAAAAATAGAGTATTTTTATTTATACTTATGAATTAATCATTTTTTATAGAAAAAATAATTAATTTGTCTAAAAAATAGAATATTGTGTTGAATAAATAATAAAAGCATTAATCAAAATATGCACGAAAAACTAAAAAAAACAAAATAAAACAAAATTAAATTTTTTGAAAATGTAGTGATTTGGAATTTTATGTTGACGTTAATAATAATTATTTATTTAAATTGAAAATGTTTTTGTTATAATTAGTAGACGCTGCATATTAAAATAATCTAAAAAAAGAGTGGGCGAGTGGCTTGAAATCAAATATTTCAGTTAAAGAACCGCAAAAAATGATGAGTTTGGGGATAATAAGGAAATTAACAACGCTTAAAATGCAAAAAAACAATAAATTATTCTCCCTCTTCAAAGTGAAAAACTGATAAGAGACTTACATGAATTCTTGCAGCGAAATTTTGAAGAAAAAGAAAAAAACGAACGCAACCGAAATCCACTTTTCCAAACATACGAACCTTCGTACTTTTAGCCCATAAGTGATTAACTGTAACGAGACTTATAATATTTGTAATAGTAGGAATAATCTTCAAATCACAATTTGCAAACCGAATTCCCTCAATCTTCCACCTACCGAGTAATTTTCGAAGCCATAGCCCTTCTCCAGTTGCAAGAATCACGAAGTGAAATCAGGCGTCTGTTCAACTCCTTCAAAAACTACTATACGAGTTAAAAGGTGCTTTTAGATGGAAAAATATAGCTTTCTAAAAAGGACTGGTATCAAGAGGTGGCGACGATAAAAAAGAAGAAAATGAACTCCGAAAGAACAAATTTCCTTAAATCACCTTCAAATTGGAGAAATTCGATCACTTTTTATCCTAAAAAAACAAACTTCCTCTTCTCGACCCGTTGATGCGTCTCTGTCTGGCGGAAATTTGCGGAATAAAGCGCTTCAATTATTTCATAAGTCTCGAGTCTTCCTACGGGGAAGCTATCCGTGTCGACCCCTCCGAAGTAAAAGAGGTTCAGTGTCGGTAAAGAAGAATAAAAAATCTTTCCTTTCTGCATTCGTTCAAGCGTAGGCTTCGTTTCTTCAAACTCGACTACATCGGCTTCGAAGCTTTCGAAAACACTCAAAAACTGCCCAGCTGGCT
Source organism: Miamiensis avidus (assembly GCA_037039885.1). Lineage (NCBI taxonomy): Eukaryota > Ciliophora > Oligohymenophorea > Philasterida > Glauconematidae > Miamiensis > Miamiensis avidus. The sequence continues at coordinate 7,956 of JAWVGU010000025.1, forward strand.
CCGTCTTTCCTTCAGTAAGGAGGGTGTCCTCTGTCTGTCTGGAATTCCTAATTTCCACGACTTGTAAGGTGAGTTGGAGAATGAAAATGAAATGAAAAGCATTCGGGAACTGAAATTCCAAATTTTCGATCAGAATCGCTACCTTTTGAAGGAATTTTGGCTGGAAATCGTAACGCCTCCGAAAAGCAAAAGGGATCTGGAAATCAACCAAAATCTGAAGCAAATTCACAGTAATTTTAATCTTCAGAACTAATCCCTGCTCGAGGAAGATGATTTAAATGATGACTTGGAACATGAGTCTTTTTTCGAAAAAACTCCTATTTTGGCAGCCTAGAAATCGAACTCTTCTTCCTACGCTTAATAATAATAAAAATGTGCAGCTGGTAATAACAGCGCAATTTAATTTCCGTTTCTGGATCTTTCTGAATAATCGAAAAGTAGCAATTTAAATGTGGGAAAAAGTCTAAACTTTTAATTTGATAATTAGGGAAGTAATTAAAATTGAAAAGTAAAAACAAATTTATTTGTTCATTCAAATGGTTTAGTAAATCATGTATAGTAATTAAAATCCAATTCTAATGTAAATCGTATTTTATAACCTAATGAAATTATATATTTTTATTTAAATACCTTAATATAATTAATATTACAGTATTATAAATGATAGTCTTTTTATAATAAAAACCTTTAAAAAGGAAAAACTACTCTTTCTTTTATTACTTCCTATAAAATATTTTATATAATATTAGCTCATATACAAAAAATTAAAATAATATAGATTAATTATAAAAAGGCTACCGACTATAATTGGCATATTATATACGTACGAAACTTTATAATTTCTTTTTTTCATGATTTCTCATTATTTTGAGGTAATTTTCATTTGTATATGGCGAATATTTCTAAATAGACTGTTGTTTAGGAATAGTCGAAATGTTATAGTTTTGAGGAAAAACTTTCATTCACTTCTATAATCGATAATTTTATGTATGCATAGTAATTAATCAAGAAGAAAATTTCAAGTTTATAATTTCGTTTGCTTTCTTGCTTAATTGTTTGAAATATAATAATATGCTATTCTATATTTTCTTTTTTTTTTTTACACCTAAAATATTTGAGTAAATAAAGAGAAAAAAAAAAAAAAATAATAAAAATACATCTACAAAAAAAATGCTCACGCTTGAAAGCGAAAGTAAAAACAATCTCGAAACCAAAAGGCCAAACGAATTCATCGAAAATATAAAAAAACAGTTCTTATTGCAGTACATAATTGTGAAAGAAACCATAGTAAACAAAATCAAAACCAGCAATAGTGATGACAAAAACAGAGTTAGCAATTTCCATTTGTAAAAGCACCTCCTCCTAACACTTTTAAACAAATACATTCCCCGAAACCTGATTTTGGATTTCCGACGCATCTGGCAGTACATTGAGGGGATTCCCTCGCAACGTTCCGACTTCCACAGCATTTTGGACGACGCGTTTCAAAACCAAAAATTTGAATCTGAATTCTAACATCTGACCGGATTAAAGCTGATTTTTACTATACGCGGCATAGGGTACCGAATAGAAACGCCGAAGGTGTTCTACGGGCCACTTCTGCAAATGCTGCACAAAATGCCCAATTTATCCAAGTTGTTGATCTGTAATTTGGACCACTTTTTCCCGCAACGCTCGCTCGTCACGCTCATGAAAGCTTTGGAATTCCTTTCTGTAGCTAACCCACACAAGATGAAGTCCCTCGATTTCGAGTTCAGATACAGCGACCTGGGCTCGCAGGGCTTCTGTCATTTGATGGTTTTAACCAGCAAGTTGAAAAGTTTGAAGCATTTCCGAATGAGTGTTACGAACGACTATTTGAACCACTCGAAAATCGTCAAAAACATAGGCAACTAAGTGTACCCGAACTGGGCGAATTCTTTGGAGTCTTTACACTTGGAGTTCAATGAAATCGGGCACAGCCAGGGCATTCAAAGGGTCCTTTAGAGCATCGGCGCTTTGCAAAATTTACGCGAACTGACACTCGACTTGCAGGAATGCAACATGTACAAGGACACCTTGAAGCTCATGAAGCGGGAGTTCTCCCAACTCGAACACCTGCACACCCTGAAACTCATTCTTTTGCAGGCGCATATGATCCAGAACGACGGCTACAAATTTTTGGGCGAAATGCTTGTGAATCTCAATTCCATGAGCCTCAAACACTTCTATTTCACCTTTTACGACGAATGCTTCAACCAATATCAGGCTTCCTTACTGACTTCGTATCTAAAACAACTCAAAAACTTGAAATCCTACTCCTTCACGAACTGCAAAAACCAACTCGACGAAATCCTCCTCGTTTTTGTCGAAGTTATTTATCACCTCCCTCAATTGGAAAGTCTTGCATTAAAACTCAAAAATGAAAACCCCGCCTACAATAAAGCCCTCATTACCTCCCTTAACCGAAGTTTGCAGAAATTAGCGCCTAATCTTAAAGTGCTCTTTCTAAATATCACCGGAATGGCGGTCAAAGAAGAAATCGAAGTAGAAAATGAAGAAGAAAACGAAGTAAGAAACATTGTTAATGAAGAAGATGAAGTGGAAATGGAACAAGATAAATTATTTGCAAAGCCAATTATAAAGTAATTAAAAAAAGACATTTTTTTTTTGTTGTTTTATTAGAAATTAATAATTTTATAATTTTATATTAAAAAAGACAAAAGACCAAGTTTTCACCAAACTTTTAATGCAAATTTCGCAACTACCACTGCTCTAAGACTTAACTTTAGTGACTGCTGAATGCGATATCAGTGAGTGGAAATTGAAAAATTAATTATTACCGTAACTCATGAAAATTTCTCCGTCACTCACTTCCTTTTATTGGGATTTTAGCAATAACGAAAACGTAATTTGTTCATAAAATACCATTTTTGAATTAGTAAATACTCTAGCGTCTATGAAAAATTTGCAAATTTTGCAATTGGGATTGGCCAATTGTATGATTCAGAACAAAATTGCGGTTCAATTAGTTAAATCATTACAAACAAATTTGACTAAATTAAAGGCATTAGACCTCATTTTGATGGGAAATGACTTGAAATATAATACAATAATAGATATAATTTCAATATTGCCTTAATTTTAATCACTAATCTACATCGACTTATCTATCGACTACAATTTGCAAATTATAAAAGATCCTACTTACATCACAAAAAACCAATAAATATGCAATTATTTCAACGATGTTTTGAAAGAAAAAAATGTTTTGAAAACAATTGACATTTTCTTTTTTAAAAAATATTAAAATAAAATTTGTACTGCCACCAATAACTACAAGGCGATAAAAATTTGATTAATCTCAAATCAAATAATTATTATTAATTTAAAAATTTTTATGTTTATTAATGATTAATATTTATTATGTATTTATGTATTATTTTATAAAAAGCTATATAATTTATTACTACTTAGATAAAATATTATGTATTTATTTAAAATATCTCAAATTGCTGCCTTTAAAATATAATTAAATTCACATATATTTAAAACCCAAAGAAATAATGCCAAAGAAATCTTAAATCTTAATAAAAAATTTAACCAAAGTCAAAAGTATTTAATTTAAAATTACTAATTCTAGAAATTGTATAATAAATAAAAAATATTTTATTCTAAATTTGTTAAATGATTAAGTTAAAAAATAAACAAAGTTTATCAGTCATACACTCTTTAATTTTTTAAGTATGGGGATTCAAACCTCTTCTCCAAAAAACACTTACTTTTAATATATTTTCTCTTATTTTTTATGAATATTTGACACTAAATTACCATTCCAATTATGGGTACTGTTACCATTATTCTATAAGCTACTCCTATAGATAGCCCTTGAAGAGTTATCGGCACTATGAATCGATTCTTCTTCATTAGGATCTATCAAATTCATTTGACTGGAAGCACTGTGAAGACTGGGGCATTATTTGGTATTATTTTCTTTTATTTCATAATTATTTTGCTCAATCACTACTTCATTTTTCTTTGCCCTACTCCTCCTCTTATGAGTTTTTATTTCCAGGAATTAACTTCTTTACTGCGATGGTGTTTCATTTTTAATTTTATTTCCCTCATTACATACGCTCAATTACTAAAGAGAATTCTCAGGATAAATGGCATTTTATTTTATCAATTTTCTTTTTCTTCTTTGGGAAAAAGAGTCAAAGCTCTAAATATCTTCGTCTGATTCATTTTCAATTTAAAAACCTTATTCCTCTTCTTTTTTTTACCCTTTTTTAGATTCTAATTGCATTAAAATTTCCAACTTTTACAAATCATTCAATAGCTAATCTTAAAACCTGACCTGTCTTCTTGCGAACTGCTGATGGTGATTTCGTAAGGAAATCTTCACCTTTCCCACTATTGAATTGACCAAGTTGTAAATGATTAAAAATACATGTAGCGCCATCATTCCCAAAACCAAAAACACCAAATCATAGCCTGAATTAGAACAATGAAACTCATCACAGGTCAGCATGCTCGTAATTTAAAATGCAATAAATGTAAACTCCGTCAAAACATTGATTACAAGAGATGACTTATCTTAAAACGGCTTACAAATCAGCATGTAGGCAATTAAAGAAAAATTCATACAAGTCAAAAAAATTAGCTAGATTTCGGTAAAATCATGCAAAAAAACGATGCTCAAAGTGAACAAAATCTTCCTCAAATACAGTAAAAAATTAAACAATATCTACGACTTGAAATAGTGTTTGTTTCCGTCCCAAAAATTTTCGAATTTTTAACGGAATTGCTCGTTTCTCGTTTTCGTATACTGTCCCACTTTGACAGCAAAGAAAATTGGATACAACAAAAACACAGTACCGAAAACTATCCATAAAATAATGTTGAAAATGTCTAGAAATGAGTTAGTTTAAAAAGAGAAAAACTATAAACTTCCCGCAATACTTATGTTCAAATACTCCATCCAAACTATTTCCACGATTCCATTCCACTTAAATCTAATAATTTGTTTTTCTAAAAAACATTGCAATTTTTTAAACTTATTCAGCTTTTTCAACACCATATGAGACACCTTTATCAGCCCTATCAAAGAAAGACAGAAAATAAATATCGTTAAGGTTTGACCAATGTTTTTCATGTAAAACGAAGTCATTTAAAATTCTTAAAATTTAGAAGGAGTCCTCTTCAGATATTCATCATTTTTGTCTTGAATATTCATAAAAATTTCGAAAAAACAAGGCACAAAAGGAAGAGAAAAATTCTTAAAAGACTCAAGCATTGCAATTACTTAAAATAATAAAATAATAAGAAAAGCTATTTTAATTTACAACAAAATTTTATTATTACCTTATCCTTTCTGTGCCAATTTTAACGTCAAATAATGAAGAAGCAACTAAGTAAAATCTATTATATTGACCAAAACAGCAATGTTACCAATAAAAGCAATGGGAACTAAATTAATATAATAAAAGTTAACAATTTTTTAAATTAACCGAACAATTTTTTACTAATCGCAGATACCATAGCTGTAGAAGTTCCTTACGCGATAGCAGAAGTATTCTGCGATATTTCTTCTTATTTTTCATAAAGTTACTATTACTTTACTTTTTATTTTTTGCTTACTTATTTTTAATTTTTGCTTGGCTATTGTTTTTCATTTTCTTCAATGGGAGTTTCAATAATTTTTTTTTCGCAATCTTTTTTTTCATTTTCTATATAATCTTTTGGACATTTACAGTCTAAATATAAAATATGAATTTATTATTAATTAATTTTTAGATATGTATTTTATATATATATACCAGGCAATTCTCTTTCTCCGTCTTTTTCTTCTTTGCAAGTCAAACATTGACTCGCTTTTTTTTCACATTTTCCACATGGAAACTAGCATTTTTCACAAGTCTTATTATCTTCATTTTCATAATAAGTGTCAGGACAGTCGCAGTCTTAATTATTTAAAATTAATATATATATTTGTGAAATAATAAATTGAATTTTTACATGGCATTATCCTGGGAGATTCGCAACTTGTGCATTGATTCATTGTTTTTTGTGGAAGACAAGTTTTGCATTTATAATTACATATAATTTTTTCCTATTTAGTGCAAAAACCATTATCACCCAACACATAATTTTTTGGGCATGTACAATCTGAATATGTTTTAAATATATGACATATTACATAATAAATCGTTATTTTAAATTTGTTTATACCTGGAAGTATTTAATTTTTATCAGTACATGATATGCATTCGAATTTAGATTTGCATGCTGTACAGGGGAATGAACATTTATGGCATTTTTTTATTAAATAATTATAATAGGTGCCTTGTTCACAATTGATGTATAAACTACAATATTTAAAAAATGTGTTTATATTATTACCAAAAAAGAATTTATAAAATTTAACTAATTACCATTTTCCTGATAATTACTCAAACTAATTCGCTTTTTTTAAAAAAAAAAATTAAATAAAATGTTAAATTTCAATAATTTTTAATATTTGTACGAGATGTTAATTGAAGAGAAAGGGCATTATACTAACACTTTAAATCATCAGGAGTATTGCAAAATAACTATTTGCAGCAACCAATATTGCACTCGCTTGTAAACCTAGGAGAAACATATTCTCTATGGAGGCACGCCTAAGTCCCAATATTTAAATAGTATGCAGAAGATATTTTGTCACAATCGCACATATTATTTGTACTCAATTCCTTTCTAGATTTAGTAACTTCTGCTACAAATTCTGGGTCATTTTTGGCAAGGTTTTTAAACGGTCTTGGAAAGATTTTAAATAAATTTTATTTATAATATATAACTTTAGTATTCTTACTAGTAATCATTGCATTCTGTGCACATTTCAGAGTATAATTCACAATCTTTACATTTGTAAATGCAATTTTTATGTATTTCTATTTATCCATTTCCTCCTACAATGGCTACCATACTATAATTTAAAACTCTTTTACAACTAATAGGATTATCAAGCCTAATTTTAATTTTTTTGGCAACATGAATATTTTTTAAGATTTCAACATCAATTACTTTATAGTAATTTAGGTAATTTAATTTAGAAAATGAAATCAATGTTTATAAATTTTACTATAAAGATATTATCCTGCAATAACCCCAAATTATCTTCCCTAATAAATTTTATTATATTAAAATACCCCTTTTAAATTTAATTATAAACATATATATTTTATTTACTGCAATGTAGCATACATCTCTAATTTCTTCAGTAAATCCTAAATCTTAATTAGTTTTTTTTACTTTTTCAGATATATTAAAAGTATCAGTTGAATCCTACTGAAACTGATAGACTATTAATAAAAAATAAAAATTATTAAGTTAAAAATTTGTATAATATATATATATAATGAATTAGTATACTTTTAATATTGCTTTCTATTTGAAGGACTATATAGTTAGAATCCTTATGAAATATTTAAAAATAAATTAATTTATAGTAGAATTATTAAAAATATATTAAATTACTAATATACGAAATATATTAAATATCCATCCAATATTTTAACTTTTATTTGTCTATCTCATTTAGTTACATTATATATTTTTTGTATATATTAATAAACACATATAAAACTATCCCGCACTATCTAATACTATTACTCCTTCATCCTATTTAAAATTTTATATTTTACGATTAATTTTATTTTTTATAAATTTATCTCTAATATACACCAATTAGCTCTAAAGATTTTATTTTATTTGAGTTAATTTCGAAAGAATTAATAGGTTTCAGTTAGTCCATATCTATAACTTTTTATTAAAAATGTAATATATTTTTCTAATATAAATATAAATTTTACCAGAAACATGTCCTATTGTATTCCCAACTATCATATAATGCTTTATTTAATATTTTAAATTATTTTTAATATTCGTATTTATTGATTAGTATATTTATACCTAATTTACAGCAGCTGCTGTAACTCTTTCGTTTTTGATAATTCCGAATCCACTAAATGTCACATTTTCTTCAGTGTTATTTTCCCAATCTATTTCTAATAAAAATATTCATATATCAAATAAGAATTTTATATTATTTTAATACTTTTAATGTTATTCTTATTTGAATATCCTATGAGATATATCTATTTTTTACTCTGTTATAAATAATACAAAATAATAAATATTATAATAAATTAATGAAATAATATATTTACGTAGTCATTATTTATTTTAATAAACTCATAGGTATTTTCCAATTTGATTTTTTATTTTTTTCCATTATCTAAATTGAATGATTCACCTTTTAAAAAATATTTAATATTGTTTATTTTTGATCAGATAGATTAGAATTAAGAGATTTTTTTACCAAAAATAATATTTTAACATAAAGCATAGAAATAATTAAAATTTTCATTCCTCTTTTTAATATAATAAAATAATATATATCAAGCAGTTAAAAAACTATAAATATGTAATAATGAGAAAATTTACAGGCTTTCGATCATTTTCTATAAATTCTATATCATTGCAATTATGCAAGGTCTCTAATTTATATTATAAGGGAAAATTTTCAGAAGGTGGATCACTAGAGCCTTTAGACTAATAAGAAATCTAAACGATTATGTAAAGTATGATTAAAAAATATAATAAAGAATAATATTTATTTTTAATATCATATTATCGTTTCTTTGTTTGTTTGTTTTTTTTTTTTTTTAAATTTTTTTTTATATATATTTAATAATATTAATGATTTCATACTACCTGGTATTATAATATTATTATGAAAGGGTATTATAAGGATATAATAAAATTATTTGTGTAATAAAATAGAAATAAGTCGATAAAAAATACATATCATTTTAGGCCGATTATATAAGTGGAATTTCTTAAATAATTATAATATTTAAATTACTATTTAAATACAAAATTAAAGGATATAATTATTTTAGTAATTGAATAGTATATAGTTGCAAATAATTTTAATTATTTATTTTGTATATACTTATCACCAAAAATAAATAAAATTATGAATTTAATCTTTTTTATTAGAATATTTAGTGGACTTATTCATTTTTCTAATTTGTCAAACAAAAAAAAATAAATTTTTTTCTTTATTATTTAAATAATTTATTTGTTTATACATATTTTTATTTAATATCTTTAAAAATTTTTTTGAAATTTTGAAATATTTAATAAATTTTATTTAAAATTCTACGTTATTTATTAATATATAGTAGAAACTAGATTTTAGATTGGATATATTAATAAATTGTAATATTTATCTAACTATTGGTCATGTAAATCAATAATATAGGCTAAATATAAAATGAGTGATATAAAAAATATTTCCGTTTTATAAGAAAATACTTTTAATCTCATATATAATAACTATTGAAATGTTCATAATTGTTGTTGTTAAGAATTGAAATTATATTTTATATTTAGAATAAATAACCTATAAATTCATTGGTTACTTTAAGTATCATTAGGTGTGTATCTTTTGAATTTTATATCAATTAAATGTGTAATTGTTTTCCCAAAATAAGCAAATGATAGTTATAAAGTTATAATAATAAGTAATAATTTATAATATAGAATTTCAGGATTTATATAAATTTCTCGATATAAATATAATATGTTCATATTATCCTCAATGTATATATTTCTAGGACAACATAACTATACTATTATGTCAACAACTTAAGATTTATTAATAATTATATGAAATTAGCATTATTAGAATGTGATATACTAAACTAAAAATAAAATTATTCCATTAATGAAAATATGTTTAATTTAAAAAAATATAAATTAAATTATTATAAAATTAAATAAAAAAAAAAAAATTAAAGACTTAATAAATTATATTTTTTTTTATCTAAATAAAGATTTCAATGTTATCAATACATAATTAAAAATATTATTTAATAAAAAATAATAACATAGCTAATTTAAATTAAATTTATATATTATAATTTTACAAATAAATTTAGGATAAATAAATAATTAATTATTTATACAATTTAGAAATAATTTTTAATATAACTCTGATTTTATTTAAATATAAATTAAATACAACTTTTAATATATATATATATTAAAGAATTAAATTATAATTTTTCTTAGAAAAATACTTAATTTAGTCAACCATAAATAGTTAATTTATATTACAAATCGAGGAAATAGTAAAATATGACAAAATTATTCTAAATTATAAGTATGTTATAGATAGAAAATAAATACATATAAAGAGTGTATTAAATTAATCAAATATTACATTAAGATAAAAAATAGTAAAATCCCTATAATAATTTATATAGGATGTTTTTCAATTAAATCAAAATTTCTCCTTTTTTATTACTAACTTAAAAGTAAAATATTTAATATATTATTCTAGCATAAAAAACAAATTTTTAACTTATTCTAAAAAGTAAATCGATTTTCTCCAAAAATTATAAATCAAATATTAAAAATTATAACAACTTTTTAGACTATAATCTATTCTTAACTATTAACACTCTGAATTTTATCTAATATATAGAAGTATAATTTATTTTTACACCCAGAACATTATGATGAATTAAAGAAAATTCGAGAATAAATAAATATCAAATAAAAACTGCAGTTCCTAAATAAACAAGGCATTTATTTTATTAATAAGCATGGTTTTTTAGTAACTTTTTGAGATAAATTAAACAATTAAGTTTATTTAAAACTATCTTAAGATTCGCATGAAGTAAATTATTTTTCTTTGCGTTGGTACTCTGATATTTAAATTTAGAATTAGCCCTTTGAATAAAAAACATTTGCAAAAAAATTAGTATAAGTTAATTTTGATTTCATTATATTTCAACTTTTTCGTATTCTTGACAAAGCAATAATATTATGAGGAGAATTATAGGGATTTTTCATATTCCCAACAAAATAAAGCCCTTTAAATTATGTATAATTTAGAAGAATAAGTAATAATTTTGCCTGAAAATGGTTAATATTGCTATGTTTCTGTGACAAACGATCAAAAATTCGTAGTTTTTCATAGCAATAAAAGTATAATATATATATATATTAAACACAGCACTTTCTATAGTATAAATATTTATTTTTTATTAGAGTTGAATGTAATGTAGATTTCAGATGCTCAAGAAATTCTAAAAAAGCCTTAATAATCTTAAAATGTAAAAGATTAGTAGTTATTCCATAATTAAATTACTGTTTTTTCTGACTTAAGTAAAAACAATGATATAAAAGAATTTAGTCAAATCATTATAACTGAAAACTCCAAATATCTCTTAGTTTTTGATAAATACTTACAAAAGGCTCTTATTTTAAATTTTTAAAATAATTTTGAACAATTTAAAGTTTTGGATTTAAAACTGCCTTAAGAATTATAGAATTAAAAAATGAAAATATAGCAAATCAAGAAAATCAATAAAAAAAGCAAGGAATAATGGAAGATGATAAAGAATAATGTAAATCTAATAGGCAAACAATTTTGAATTTGAAATCTGCTTCTACTAATAGTACTATATAAGGTAGCCAAGACTAGATGGAGCTATTGATAGCTGACTAGAATTTGGAAGCCATTTTATGCTATAAAATAAAAGTAAACTAAACCGATTTTAGTTCTTCGGAATTAATTTAAAATACCTATAATACAACATTTGTGAAAAAGTTCTATTACACTAAAGTAATACAAGAAATTCAGAAATAAATAGACAAAAACCACATAAACATTAATTCCTAATAATACTAAATTAAAGAATTAAGTGATTTCTAAGAATTTTATCATGTAAGTCTGAAATCTAATATTTTATTATTAGCTACAAGAGATATTTTATTAGTATTCTTAAAAAATGAAAAGCCAAATGAAATTGGACAGGTTTGCGGAGGCGAAGAAAACTTCCTTACTTATATTAGTTTTGTTAAATTTGAAAACATATATAACTTTTAAATAAGGGAAAAGTATAGTTAAATAGTGGTTACTGATAGAAACACAGGCATATCAGTTGTGGATCTGAGCAACCCTAGGTTTCCTTAAATAGTTTCAACTTACAAATTCATAGATAAAAACAAAATTATTGCGGCAGGCAGAGAAAAAGAAACTGCATTTGTCAACGGTAAATCACAAGGATTGTAAGTCTTTAATGTGATGAATCCTAGAAAAATTCAATATATTTCGGCCATTGATGAAGATAATATCGACTTTACTATATAAGGGGATTTGCTGTTTTAAATAAAAGACGAATCTCAATATTTCAATAGTAAAATTAAACCAATATATAAATTGCTTACTTTTTTATAATAATTTATAACTTTCTTTTTTAAGAAACGATACTATCAATTAAGACTATTTCACCTCTCTTTTAGCGACAAATAGATGAATTGATCACTTAGCCACCGGAAGATTACAGGAAATTTATAAATAATGTGCAAGAAGTTTAGTATTAATTCAAATAAATTATATAAATGCTCATTGATTAAGAAGCGCAAATTATTTTCATAATCGACAGCGATTAAATCGATAGTTTTTTCATTGGGTTTGTGGAACAAATAAAAATATCTAAAAATAAAAAAAAATCTGTAAGGAAGATTACTCCAGGAGATTTTACTTCATATTCAGATAATAGTTAATATTTAGTGATTTAAAACTAGGATTTTGTCATATAAAAGATGCAGATTTTCAACAAGAATTTATTCATAGGATGCTATGATTATAAATTAAACTGTTATTACATTATTAATTATAGTATAGAGCGATTGAATGAATATTATGAAATTAAAACTAATTAATTTATCTTGTTAGCTTAAAAAGAAGGGGAAAGTGATAAAATAGTTGAAATTTTATCTCACCCCCAGTAAGAAGGAATATATGTGGCTTTAGAGGAAAGAATTGTATTTTTAAAGTGGAAATAATAATACCAATATGAATATTTTATTGTAGAGAGGGATCAAAACTACACCCAAACAAAGGTAACTGACAAAATTTAACAAGAAGAAAATTATACCTAAAATATTAAGAAGTGTTTTCAGTACACAACAGATTCAAAGGACAGGTATATATATGCTTTATGCAGCACAGAAGGAAATAAGTAAAATATAAATTCAACTGAAATTGGAAGTGTGGTTGCAGTATTCGATATTAATAAATTAAAAAAATAAAAGAATTTTAATTATCAACTGAGGCATAAAAAATAGTGGCCATTGATGAAATATAAAACCTTGGAGATTTCTAATTCGTCATTTAACTGGTGCTATTGGATACAGAAAATCAATTCCAGGTTTTGAATTTATAAGTAAACAGTACCAACAATTCTGTTTAGTCAATTCCTTAAAATTAACCAAATTAAGACTAAAGGATTGAGTTCGATAATGAAAAATTTAGGAATTAACTCAGTTAAATAACAGATAGTCTTGATATATATAAAACCGATTTCAACGTACATAACAGAGCGTTTATTGCCACTCTTATAAACAAAACGAGAATAACAGGTCACAACGATGAAATAGATGAAATAACTATTGAATTCTTATTTTGGGAGCGATTTTCGTCAAACATTTAATTAAATACAAACTGTACGCAAAATTAAAATTCCCTATATAACTGGAACTTCAAAAAAACCACAAAATAAAGAGCAAAAATTAAATAAATAGACAGACAACACTTTAAACATAAAAAGGTTTAGAGTGTTGTCATAGCCAATGATTCAAGATTCGTAGCAATTGCTTTTGAAAACGGAGTCATTTACATTTTGGATTTCGTCGAACAGGAGTATCTCCTATTAGGCTTAGAAAAGAAAGAAAAAAGCTAATCAAAAAGAGATGCTTAATAAATAGACAGTAGTGATACAAACAAAACTGAAAAAAGCAATTTAAGTATGAAATAACCTCCCATTTTCATCGGAGAAAAGAAAGAATTGACATTTTTGCCATTGCAACAATTGCCAGGATATTCAAAATTTTTCTTCACTGTGGGAAAGCCTTACAAAGTAATTAATTTCAAGTTTCTCGGAAAGTTTTAAGATGGCAATGTTTAGGTCGAAAACTAGAAATTTAATTCATAAAACTTCCCCTATTTTATCGAAACAGAAGCAGAAACCGGAAAACTGAAAATAAGCCCTTCCGAAGAGTCTCACATAGGAATTTGGCGCTTTGAAGCATAGATTTCGACTTATATCCAGCCGGAAGATCTGATGGTAATTTATTCTTAAAACCTAGAGAAAAATGAAGAAAATTTATAAAAATAATAACACTATGAATAATCGAGGGATACTTATATTTAATTAATGAGAATGGGGTATATCGATTTGCAGGGTTATTTGACTTCGCAATTCCTAACGAATAAGAATATAGTTTTTTTAAATTTTACCAGTTGGGAAAAGTAGATTCGGCAATTTTTGGTGAAGCAAAGTATTTCTGCCATGGGAGAATTCCAAGTTCAGAATGAAAAACCGATCGTAAACATATTACTGCAGGACCAACTTAAGCACAAAGCCCACATTGACAAGTAGTTTGAGTTCGAATTCATAGAACGGACCTTTATGAAGAAGAAAATGATAGAAAAATAAGTGTTGAATGACAAAGGAGAGCACAATTTCAAAAAATAAAAACATGATTTTACTTACAAAATAAGCAATCAAATGCCACAGTGGCTCGATTTTGAACCGACAGCAAGGAGCTTTTTTGGAAAACCGACTACAATGGGAACATTTAAAATAGTTGTCCGCGCTACTGATACTGCCAATGAGTATGTCGAAGATACTTTCTACATTACAGTCATTCCAACCTATGAGTATGTGCTTTATATAGTATTCAAATATATCGGGGTACTTATTGGACTCATTGGTATGCTAAAGTACAGAGGTTACATTTACGCTGTTCTTTTTAAACATAATTATGTGCAAAAAGTGAGCTAAATTGCTATTTTAAATGAACTTTTTTATTTGTATATCCCCTTAATCAAAGAAGATTTAATCTAAGCTAATGAAGTTTGGACTGTTTATCTAAAAAAGATGAAAAAGGGGGCCGGAAAGTGCAGTTGCTTTCAAAGAAAAAGTCAATATCTAATAAGTTATTTGGTGAAGGAGAATATAATTGATTAACATGATCATTTTAATGAAGAAAAATTTATTAAGGATATAATTGAAGTATTGAAGGGAAATTCAATGTAGAAAAAAAGATCATATAAAAAGATGATTTTTAATTTGGAAAAAGGATTAAATTTGAATTAAAAATCTACTTTTTCTATCATTTTCACTTGCTTTCTGTATCAAGAACTATTCTCAATTGATGATATATCGAGGGAAGTTTATAATTAGTTGAGCAAAAAAGCAAATAAAATAAACGCAAAAATGAAAAAGGAATGGATAAAAAATTATTACGAAGTTAAGTTTGATTCCAAGAGTAAATTCCTTTATTTGAATAAATTTCCAGAAATCAAATTCAGTGAAGAAAAGCTGACATAGGATATTCGAAACATAATTGTTACAGATAAAAACATTAAAAAAAAACTATCTTAGATATAATAAATTAGAAAAAAAAAATTAAATAAGCAAGAAAACGATTCCGAGTCTTAAATTACAAAATATAATAATAATAATGATGATTGGGGGTTCACAATAGAAAAGACAAAGAAAATTATTCTAAATAAATTTCTTAGCGAAATCTACACTCTTCAGTTAAAGTAATTCAGTTTTTGGAATTGCTCAAAAAAACAAACAAAAGACTCAGTATGTCTCAATGCACATGCTTCAGAGATCAAAATTGTACAAGCTTTGCAAAAGAGGCATTCCCTCTCTATCGCAAATAAAATAAAGCGCAAATTAACATCCTTTAAGTACGACTACGTCGGGTTAGAAGCGATAGAAAATTAGAAGCTTCCTTCCTGGCTGAAATTGAAATTGAAGCAAGAAGAAGGGGTGCTTATACTGAAGGGAGTTCCCAAAGATGAAGAAGAGGATCTGCGGCAATTTAAAGTGCAGATTTTAGACTAAAATAAATTCCCGATCAAGGAGTTTAAGTTAGTAGTATTGGCTGAGAAGCCGGAGCCAAAAAAGAAAAAAAACAAAAAATTCGTAAAAAAATAAAAATAGCAAAAATAAATTATAAACTATTCTTGCAAAACTAATGTCGAAAAAACCAAAAAATTAAAGAGAGAATAATTAGGGCAACTAATTAACGATTCCTAGTCAAACAGTGTCAACTCAGCAGGATTTACTTATGACTCAGCAACAGGAAACAATGATGACTTTAAATACGATGCAGAACTAAACGGATTCTGTTATCGAAAACGTGTCCATCAACCATCATAATATTAACAGTAATTATTCGAATGCCAACTAATCAAATTTTCTTATCAGCGATGTTAAATTACAAGATCAATAATAATTAAAGAATAGTGGTATATCTTTGAAGAAAAAAGCTAAACCGAATTCTTTTTTCAACTTATCCTTTACTTCCAATTAAATTCTTAAAAAAAATAAATTGTAAACATTGTAGCAGTAGTAAATGTAGACTTAATAGCATTTGTTGAGTGAAAACTAAAGTTTCAATAATAGTGCAAATAGTTCAATATACATAACATCTTTTGCTAATTTAAAAGACTAAAGTAAAATAATATAGCAGCAGCAGCAGCAACAACAACAACAACAACAATAACAATAACAACAATATCAAAAATAGAAGTACCCTCAATCTAATATAGACAGCGTTGCCAGTTTGCAAAGTTTGTAGCAAATTGATGACAAAGAGATCGTTTACTTTGAATAGACAATGTAAGATAAATGCTCATAGAAAAACGAAGTTGTAGAAGATGTAGTGGAACTAAATTTTGATGAATAATAAAAATAACTACCATACTAGTAGAAATAGGTTTAGTAAAATTATTAAAACTGCATTACTAAAATACTTAACATTCCCAAGACAATGATGATTAAAAAATAGTAATAAAAAATTGTATTATAATGAAAGAAAACAGATAGACACAGATAGAGATTAAGTTTCTTCTGATTTAGAGTAAGAAGAATTTGAAGACAGTAATCAACAATAAGGCTGAGATTACTCTCTATATATTATAAAAACATATTAAATAATTAAATAATATCAAATAATTATTATATTTGTAAAATTCAATTAATACAAGCCTATATTAAATTTATATTACTAAATATTAGTGTTAGAATAATTAACAAAATTTTAATTATCATGTTAATTTAATTTGCGATTTAATTTATGGTCACAAAAAATAATTTTAATAATACTACAATAAATAGAAAATTATTAAAATATAATAAATTTACCAAATTTATTTTCTCAGAAATTAGCTATATTTTAAATTAAAATAAAAAGTCTCATAAACCAGTCTTCTATTACACCTGTATATATTCTAAGATAACCCATTTAAAATAGATAAACTAAATTACAAATCTCTTTATATCTATATTTAATTTAAGTAATATAAAAATGGTAAATTAAGGGTATCACAAACAATAAAAAAAGTATTTATATTATACTATTTAGCAATCTACACCTATAAATAAGAAAAATACAATAAAAATACCTTATTTCAGATATCTAACTTTATAATTATTATCAATACTATTAGTAGTTTATTCTTAGTCCAGTTTGTTCGTTTATTCACAGAAAATTAAGGAGAATTTGAATCTACAAGTAGAAAACTATAATTTATAACAATAATAACAAGAATTAATACAAGATAGTGGTGATTATAACAATAAACACAGAAGTAGAAACCTAATTTCTCTTTCTGCTTTTGAATAAATTAGTGTGATTTCTAAATTTTATTTGGTCGATTCAGACAAAAGTAAATAATATAAAAACATCAAGATAATATGTGCGACGACCAATTTCGTTCTAATTTTATACGATGAAATAAATGAAAAAGAGAGTAATTTTTATAATTAAAAATAAAAGTATTACTCATATGTATTTTTAATTTTATCTAAAGGCGAATTGGTTCTGCTTTAGGGAAATATCCTTAGGGAATTCGACAGATTGGTGATTTAGGGCAATCAATTTTCTATAGTGAATAATTAAAAAGATATTCAATTAAACTAAGTTTATTTTCTTTTTACTAAAAGCCAGTTAGTTCAAATTGAAATATAAATAGTAGATAAGCTACTGACCTTTAAACTCTTTGCATTTTATCATTAATTGCCATTTCAATAAAAGCCCCAATGCGGGCTTCTTACCTTTTACAAATACTAAGTATTCCTTACCTTGCGTCTTGAAAATAGTTTGCTCCTTTAGTAATACAGTTAAAGTCTAAAATAGGAAATAAATGGGAAAAACTATTATTTCTATAAGGAAAACAATTAAATAGAATACAGTGAAAAAATAGAAAAAGCTTAAAATTCCACGTATTGTGGTTTAAGCAGCTATATAAAGCAAAGCTATATTAATAACATTCTCCTTTTTTATTTGTAAAAATCAAAAATTTTAGTTTTAGAAATTAAGATTTAAGAAAGCTACTCAAATTCAGTTTAAAATTTGTTAATTTAAAATGTTGAATTCGTATAAGATTATTAAATTTATATAGATGATCAACAAAAATTAGATGATCAACAAAAATTATTTGTGACTTTTGCAGATTTAAAGGTCACGATAGAAAAACCATATTTTATTATTGTATTAAATTTTAACACATTGCTCATTATTAAACTGGCGCATTTATAATTAGAAAATACGAAAATCGATTTCGAATAGACTGCTAATACAGGAATATTTCCCTATATTAAGAAGTTGGTTATTAGCCACAATGAATAGTAGGGCTTTTTCATCGGGGAAAAAGATTACAGCTATGTTTCTCTCTTGGACTACAGCAACATTTACCGACCAACTGTTTATGGAAAGGTCTTATATACTGACATAGAATAAGATTCTTATAGTAAAACAAATATACAAGACATAGAGGAATTTGTATATGACTCGTCCACTAAAAACAAAAATTTGTTGGTTTTAGAATAAAGAAAACTATCCGATGGAAGTAAATATAAATATAAATCCAACATTTGTTAATTAAATTTTTATTAATTTATTTAATCCCTTTTCTATAGCCACCAAAGTACTAAAAAGGCTAAATTTGAATTCGGTAAGTGTGCTTCCTTTCTACCAAATTCCGTAAATTGGGAGCACCAATCACAAGGTTTCCTAACTCAGTGTAAAAAATGAAATTTCTCATTTTTTATTAACCTCGTAGGAAAACATCGCGATAGTCATCGACAATGTGGGGCAATTATTTATACTCGACATTTCTGATTAAAACTATCCTTATTTCCTCTACTAATCCACCCCAGTAAATAACGACAGCGAATAAGGAGTTGGTAATCCGAAAACGGACCTCCATCTTCACAAATTTTATAAAATGGCAATGTATTCAAAAAATTAAAAAAGCAAAGATAAAGAAAATAGCTATGTTTTCCTAGTCTCTTCCTTCAATAATGAAATATTTATATCGATTTTAGACATAGATGATGCTCGAAATCCCAAAATTGTTTACCAAATTTCTTAAGACAGTGAAATTGAACCTCTGAAAGGCCACTTGCAAAACTTGTATTTGGTAATGGATATGAAAATCGGACCTAGCTTGGAATATTTGTACTTGGGAACCTATGGTCGAGGATTGTTGATATTTTAAATTAAAGATGAAGACAATAACATTAAATTGATTTTTTAAAGTCAAATAGGCGAGGGTAATGTATAGAGTTTTGATATTGATAATGGAGACCGGTTCGTATTCTCGGCTCTGACCAATTAAAACCAAAAATTAAGTAATATAGAGGGAAAACTATAAATCATTGACACGAAATAAAAATCTAGTCCTCAAGTCGTTGACTCAATTACCGCCTTCCAATAAAGTCCTGGAGACATTGATTTCAACTTTAAACTAAAAGTCTCCTATTCCTCATAACTAGACACTCTAATTCTGAAATATGGGAATCAAATGTATAGTGTAATGATACGGCCAATGTTTATTATGGAAAAAACCGATAACAGTGAAAACATAATAAAGGACTAAATTCCTCTTTTTATAAATAGAAATTCGCCACTAAAAAATGAACACATAATGAAAAATTACAACTACCAATTAGAGGAAGTGAAGGACTTCTAGATCTTCCGAAACAAGCTCTTCAACGTATATGGAGACCATTTAGAATTAGAAAAAGAGGAAAAAGATATTGTTCTGAAATGGGGCACTAATAATAACCCCAAAAACTAGGAATTTTTCTTAGAAACTATCAAATCCTTCGGCAAAAACATGTAAAAAATCTCCTTTTCTATGCTCCTGGATCCAGATTCCAAAGAAAATCATTTACAAAATGAAATCTAGTAAGTTCAGCTTTCACAAAACAATGAACTAGCTTTCGTTGCCGTGGGCTCTCAATTCGTAATCGTAAATATGGAGTAGCCCCTTTCGTAACTAATGTTGATTGACGGGGAGAACTCTTCCCAAATGTAATCAAATCAGCAAGATTTCCTACCGACTCAGATACGACTATCAGGTTCACTCACCTCAATCATAATTATTCCTTTCCTAAAGAGTCCTTACCAAGAAGTTCTACACCCTCTCAAGCAACGGTACAAGTTCACCCAGGTGAAGTAACTGCCTTTCGTTGCGAGCTAAGGAGGAGGTAAGGCTTTCTAATACAACCAGAATAAATTTGCGGATTTGCAGCCGGAATACATGAGTTTTGACTTAGAAAAAGGCAATCTCATTCTTTACTCTGCGCTCGGAGAAAACCCCCAAAATAGCAAATTCATCATCCAAGCATCCGTATCCATTTTCATTCCCGACTACGCCTTCTATGATGGTATAGAGTGCATTCAATACTCTCATAATTCCTGGCGAATTAAAAACGAGTTAACATATATGGGTAATAAATATAACTAGCTCTACAATCAAACATTAAAAATTATTTTTTTTTGTTTAGGGTACCTAGACCCGGAGGGTTTTATCAGAAGAACACTGCCAGCCAATATTCGAGAGAAAAAATTTCTTTTTCTAAAGAATTAGTAGTATAGATAATGGATTACGATTAATGTAACGATTTAAATCAGTTAATGAGAGATGTGGTTTCCATTTTGCTGAAATTTCAAATGAAAATCGAAGGCTATTTTGAGTTGCAGCTCGACCAACTCAACCTACAGAAATCGCTGCGTAAACAGGCGCCGGATCGCGTCACGATTGGCGAGTAATACGAATTCATTTTCGATGAAGACACCTTCAAATCCACAGATTTCATTTTCCAATAGCATAAATTTTCCAACCAATTCGACTAGCTCACCTACTCAGTGAGTTCAGAAATGCCCTCGTGGTTGTCCTTCGATAACAAAAAGCGCCGCTTTTTCGGCGTGGCCTCCAAAATTGGCAAATTCAAAATCACCCTGCAGGCCAAAAACGTTTCCGAACAGAAAATATCGGATTTCTTTTATATTGAGGTGTAGGAGTCTTTGCCCTCCATTCTGTGGCGAATAGCGCGAATTTTCGGTCCCATTTTCTTTGTGTTGGGGCTCTTCCGATACCGGGACGAACTCTACGCAATTTTCTTTAAAAAATATTACATTTATGAAACGGAGCATGTCGCCGTCGCAGGCCACAAGTTCCGATTACAAATTCCACTAATCCGTTACGAATTGAAGCAGGCATACCAAATATGGGCCATTTTCGAAAGGTATATCTTAACTGAAAAAGTCTAAACAGGAATTTAAGAAACTAAAAAAACACTAAAAATGAAGAAAAATAAATTTGTTGGAAATCCGCACAAATGGCTCTACGAAGTGTACGTGAATTACGAAAAAAAGGAAAAAATGGCAAATTCTGACTTTTTTAAATTCCCCGAAAGAGAACAACTGCCCATAAATGACCGGGAATTCTAAATTTCTTTTTTCCATTTGCTTAACCTTGATTAGTTACTCATAGATATTTTAGACTCGCTGGCTTACTATTAGTAAAAAAAATAAGTAGAGAGAAAAAAAATTAAGATGGTGATGATGGTGAAAGTGATGATGATGAGGAGGAGGTATAGAATTTAAATAAAAAAAATAATAAAATAATAATAATAATGAATATATATTTGATATCGATACGATTATCCATACTCTGAACCTGCACCGATTCAACTGCAACTTGGGATTTGTATTGCTCTGTATCACTGCAAATGAATTCATCAATTAAGACAGCTTTATTAGAAAAGAAGTGTATATAAACACGATAAGAAATTCTAAATAAAATAAGCAAAATCTCAGTTTTTTCAAACAATGCTTAGTTGATCTCCTGTGTCTGTCAAAGTACAAAATAATGTAAAAAAATCCTTCGTAAACATCCAATTACAATAACGACTGGTACAAGGTGTTTTTCACCAAAATAACTTAACGAAAGAAAAGCGAAATTAAGCTTTTAAAATTCCCGATTTTTACATTGAATTTACGAGAAATCGCGAAAAAACTAGAAGATTTCGGGCAATTTAAAAAACAGATTTTGCAAAAATGGAAATTGCAAATAAAAAGCAGAAAAGTTGAAATCGCAGGCGATGAGGACGCAAAAGAACAAGAAAAATTGCTTACATTCAAACATCATTTGCTATTTTAGCTGACTTGTTTAAAACTAATTTCTGCTGCAGCTGGTATCAAGCAAAACCGAGCTCTTTTCGTGCAAATGCGACCGAGTCTCGGAGAAAGTATGCGAATTCACAAGTCGGAGATAAAGGGCGTCTTGGCCTTGCAAAAGGTGCACGGACTAACTAAGAGAAACCGATTGCGATTGCGCCTGAGTCCTCTCAAATTGGACTACACGAATTTGGAGGGAGGTAAAAACTGTCCCCTTCCTGAGTGGCTGAACCTCGAAATACGGCACGATGTTCTTTACCTCTACGGAAGGCCGCAGCAAAAAGATGCTCCTCGAAACCTGAAGATTTAAGTGATTGATTTCGGGAATTTCATTCTCCGTGAGTTTTTGCTTTCCGTAGTTTTCGAACCACCAGAAATGAAGCTATCCTCCGATATGAAAGAAAGCTAGCCGCAACAGAACCTTGCGTTGCAAACTATCGAACTCCAGTCTTTTGAAAGAGCTTAGCGATTATCCCCTGGGCACTCGAAGCAAAACAGGAAGGGAAGCGAAGAGTAAAAAAAAGCAATTGGAGTTAATTCTGACTGCAATTTGGAAAGTAAATTGGGTGAAGAGCATTAGCCATAAGTATTGAATTATATTTAAAATAATGGAAAATTTGCAGTAATTTTTTTTTTTTAATTCACAGAATGATGAACGAGATGAACCATACCAAAGAACGAACCTTAATTATGAAGAGAAGTTGAATTCTTAACAGCAATTGCTTTCTCTTCCGAGTTAACAATCAATCCTTTAACATATGGAACAAAATGACAAATAATCTCTGATTTCGTTCTCGAGTCAACTGAACACCGCAACCAAAAGAAAATGCAGCATCCTACTAGATGAAGATAAAAAACTGTATCCAAATTCATAAAATAGCAGCAATTAAAAGCAAATCATATATGAATAATAGGAAGAGCCAGATCATATAGATCAATAAGAGGAAGAAAAAGAGGATATTTAGCAGGTTGAACTATATAAATACCCACAATTGAGAAACTAAAAGAATAGCGAAAACTCTGCTTTTGGCTAAATAAGCAAAACCTTTAGAATCATTAAGCAATAATTACAGCAACAGGAATAGTCTACTTAGAAACAGCCACCTGCTAGTAATAATTATAGAAAAATAGGCAAAAAGCCATTTTAATCAGAAAGAATGTCTAGTAAAAATTATGACTACAATTCTCTGTAATAAGATTAATCGAATTAAAGTCAAAATGAATAAGATTAATAAGAGGATATAGTAGTCGATATTTTTGAATAACAAGATTGGAAACATAAAAAGTGAATAGAATAGAATAAAATAAAATAAAATAAAAATATTTTTTCTTATTCAAAAGAAAAAAATGTCATAATTAATGTACTTTAAAAAGTGAGAAAGAGTATAAACATATATTATAAACAAAATAAAATTAATCAAAAAAATATAAATATAGAATAATAAATAAGTCTTGGTTAGCAACAGTATAATTTTTTTATAGTAAATAAATAATAATAATAATTTTTATTATAATTCAAAAAATAACTAATTAATTAATTACAAAAATGACTTAAATATATTTTTATAATTAAGAAGAAAGAAAAAATATATTTATTGACTTGGTTAATTAATAATAGTATAATTTAATTTTTCTTTTATCCTCATTTTCTGGGATCAAATCCATCGTCCTCATCATCATTATCATAGTCATCTCCATGGTCGTCTCCGTCCAACAAGTTGCTATTTTCCAATTATGATTACTTATCTTGTTTTAGCAACTCCTGTTACTTTTACTATGTCTAGCGATTTCCTTATTTAATAACTTCAACAGTTTCTTCCTCTTCATCTTGAACAAGTTTTTCTCCATCATAAGAAGAGTCTCTGTGTTCTACTAAATTTTCATCAAAGTGACTTCCATCCTCATTTTTTTCGAAATCCATTTGACTGAAGTCGATATATCCTCCATTATTTTTACTTTTTTGGCTGCTATTTTTTAAATTACTACTACTGCTGCTGCTGCTACCGCCGCTTTGAGATCCGAAGCCTTAGTATTTAGATTCTTCATTTCTCAGTTTGTTTACAGAAATAACTTTGGAAACTGCAGCTTTAAGAGTTTCCAAGTGTTCCAAAACTTGCTCCCTTTCTTTATAGAGTAGGTAGCACCCTCCAAAAATAACTGCCCACATAAACAGTCCAGACCAGGAAGAACCCAACCCCAAAAATGAGAAATAGGGACACCCGTATTTAATGGGAGAATGGTCAATTCCCCCAAAACAAGAGTTATTTTTAATTTTCCTGTATCCTTGAGTCACTGTGTAGTAACTAAAAAAGCAAAAAAAATTAATAATTAAATATCAAATATCTAATATTAATTTACCCACTGCATTAGGCAGGAGGGGCTCCACTTTATTTCACATATTCGTTTCCTACAGTTACGCAAGGTCCTTCTCCGTTGACTCTTTCATAATTGAAATCACATTCCCAATCTTCTTCTGTACATTAACAATTATCAACCTTTTTTTTTTTATTTATTAATTAATTAATTAAAACCCAGAATAATATAAGTACAAAATGGAAATTAATTACTTTAACCTTTCTGTCGAATTTTTACCCATTGAAGCACTTCGCAATTCTTTTTCTTCTCACATAGGTGACCTTTCTTCCCATAAGACATTCTGGGGACAATTTCCCATTGGGAGTCCACGATTCGTAGTCACTGTCATCTGTATTGGGTTGATCTGCTCCGGCACACTTATAAAAAAAATTACGATTTTCAATTACTAAAAAACAATATAAAAATGAACATTTTGTATACCTATTTGACATGTAGTTAATTGAAATCAATGCTGATAATAACACCTTAAGTTTTAGTTGCGTTATTGGTTTTCACAGTCGTTACTCCATAAACTAAAAATCTCTGTCCGACATTAGACGGCTCAGTTATTATGTTCGAAATTTCGACTTTCGTGTCCCAGAATTTGACTTTGGACCAAGTCAATCCTTCGTCCCAAGAAAAGTAAACAAACTCTGTCGCTTCTTAATCATCAGCCATCAAAATGAGTCCTCCATGGTCTGCGAATTCGTAAATGTGAGATCCTTTTTTGACCTAATTTTATATGAAATATTTTTTATTTTTTAGCTTTTTTTCTTTTATAAAACAAACATTTTTTTACTTCAAACCATGTAAGTCCAGCGTCTCTTGATAAATATGTGTTGACCTAATCTTTTCTGAATTTCACAGTTCTACCGACATTTCCAGTTCCCATAATGATTCCCAAAGCGTTGTCGGAGGTGTAAAAGGGTCCGAACTGCATTTTAGAACTGACGGAATGTAAATGCAGACTGCAGCCTCCATTCACATCGCAATTTATAGGTTTTCCTTCGGAGTCTTTCAGCTTGAAGGGAGAAAAAAATAAAATTTAAATAAATAAATAAATAAATATTAACAAAAATTAACAATTCATTTTATATTATTATTATTACAGGAGGACTCAATGGTTTCCATATAGATCCTTAATCGAATGAAATCAATGTTTGTCTGGATTCACTCAATTTTTAGGTGGCAGATTTCAAAGGGGTGGCAATTTGAGTTTTCCCATTTTTCGTGGTTTCAAATTGGATTTAGTCATTGTCTTCACTCTTGCTGGCGGTAATGAATTCTTCAGCCACACTTTTTTTGTAAACATTGGCAATGTACACTCCCTCCATTCCGCTCACTCTTTCGAAATCGCACTACCCGTTTCCTTGGTCTCTGATGTTGTGGTCCAAGCTCTTTATGAATCTACAAATATTAACAAATTTACATACCAAAAAAAGCTACAATTTAACTCAATTATTTAGTTTATTTACTTTCCTCCTGTGGAATCGGACTTATAAATTGTTCCCAAAGGTGAGTTGGGCATCAAATGGTTTATGTTTATGAAAATAGATCCGTCAGAAGAGTCTAAAATGGTGAAACTATGCTGTTTTAAATCTTCAGGAATTTGGGCATATTCAAAGTTCATGTCTTTAGTGTTGGCATCAGCATACAACAAGTTTCTTTAAAAAAACAAATTTAAATAAATATAAATTAAATTTTGTAATATTTATTGGTTATTCAATTTCTTTACACTTTCTGTGACTGGGCATCAGCTACCTGAGCAACGAAAATGTAGTTAGAAGTGAACAAAAACTTGTTTCCCTAATTGGCTACCATCGTTTTTGATTTGAGGAAATTGTCACTGTAGAACAAATGAGTGTTCATATTCCACCCACTGATTTTTTGATGTCCCTAGGCTCCAATTTCCTAAGACCAAATGATTCTTTCTTTGGGAATATTGCTGTTATTTTAACTCTTCGTGCCCCTATTCAATTTAAATTAAAAATAGATTAAAATTTTTTTATTAAAAAAATAAGAAAAAAACCACATCATACCAACTAAATTGCACCACATAATCAGCAAGTTTGTCCCAACTTCTTCCCAAATCGATTGAAAGATACATTTCTCTCGAAGTCACGCACTTTTCAGGATTTTTCGAGGCTTTGCAGTTTCTAAAAGCAGAGGCTAGCACCCAATTCCTTTCCGTAGGATGGTATAAAAACTCTCTGAAATTGTGGCCCTTTCCGTAAGACTTGATAGTGTTTCCACAGTCCTCGCTTATGAAGTTTATGCCTTCAGATCCCAAAAACATGACCAAATTAGGATCGACAGGCGATTTCACGATTCGATTGATATAACCAGTCTAAAATAAAATGAAATTTACATAATTATGTAATCTAAATAGTTTAATTTTTAATTATTTAAAATAAATAATTACCTTTGTATCCAAATTTTAAACTGCTTTAATGGCAATACTTTAAAACAAGTCAGAAAGCTTTTCCCACTGATCTCCTCGGTCCGAAGACTTGTAAACTGTTCCTTAGGAAGACAGAATCAACACATTTTTATCATTTTCATCATTGTTACCGCACCAAACTACCTGTTTTTTGAAATAATAATACATTTTTAATTAACAAAAACGTAAAAACAATTTAAATTAATTTAGGATTTTTTATTTGATATTTTTTATTATAAGTATTGAGATTTACATCAATTAATGAAGAATCTAGCAAAGTCACTTGGGCAGAAGTCGAAGAGTCTAGGACACTCTGATTCGACATTGAGATAATACAAGAAATACATGCAGCGATGTAAATATAATGGAGAATTTTCATTTTTTGTACAATTTATTTTAGTTATTGTTGTTTTTTATTTTGCGAAAAATACTAATAATAATTATTTTAATTATTAGAAAGGTGGTTTTTTTAATAATAAATATTAAAATAATCAAATGATTGATTTAATTTTTTTTTTTTTTGCGTTTTTTATTTAATAGAAGATATATATATATCCAATACGTTTGTTTTAATAATTTAATTATTTTTTGTTGATTGTCTTTATTGAATTACAAAATTTAATTAAAAAACAGCCTTCTTCCTATTTTACTTCATCTTTTCTTTTATTAAAAACAAGTGATGATAGTTTATATTTTTCAAAAACGATTTTATAAATAAGGTAATTTATTGGATGAGATTAACAAAAAAATAAACTACTAACTCACTATTTAATATCTTTTTTCTTAATTTTTAAATTACTAAATATAGTTTTATTGTATTACTTTGAAATAGTTTATAATTTAATCATAAAAATATAACATAAAATTAAAATTTATAATATTAATTTAAATTTTTAATTTACTAAAATTTAAATTTTTAATTTACAAAATTTATCTTCATAAAATTATATCATCATTATATATAACTTTCTTAATAAGCTATAAAATTTAAAAACATTTAAATTTTAAATAATAATTTACTTATGTCCACAAGCCAAAACAATTCTCAACACTTTTGTATTATCCACAAAACAAAATTAGCTGAAAAGTTTTGTATAAGCCCAAATTGCTGCAAAGAAACCACACGAGTAGTTTGCGGCGAATGCATATCGCAAAATAGTTCAGCCCACAAAAGTCACGAATTTATAGAAATAAGTGAAATCCATTCCTTTTTGCAGGAAAGAGGTAATAATAACAACATAATTTATGTTTTAAACTTTAATAATTTATCCCCTTCTAGGCGGAAAATCGCTTTAACAATGTTTAAACGAAAGTAATAATAAGCTTTAGAGACTTTCCGATTATTAAAAGTAAATAGAAGAGAGTTTCACAAACATTAGAATCGAATTCGAAAAAGTATTCGCTGAAACTAGTGAAGCTATTGCCAAAAATGTGAAAAAAATATAAATATTAGCACAAAATGAAAAGAATAGTTATGTTAAACTTAAATAAGAATCTGAAAAGGACACCTAATTATAAATTCATTCTTTAAATAAGGAAGATTAAGACACTTTGAATGAAATTTTTTGTTTGAAATAAAGAAAGAACCATAATCAAAAATAACAAGATAGATACTTCAACAGCATCAGTAGATTGATGGACGAATATATTGACACTTATTTGGAAGAAGTTACCACAGTTTCTTCATAATATTTATATGGTTTAAGCAATTTTTCCGAAAAGTTTTAAACTAATTTACAAAAGGGAATTTCTCAAATACAGAAGCCAAAAACCATGCCATTTGCCCCAGAAAACTTTAAACAATAAGTTTAGCAGATATTATAGGGTATTCAAAGTTATTAAATTTAATAAAACAAGATATTCCAACCATTTACAATAATTATCAAGGTCATAGTGAAGTTATCTTTGACATTATCCAAATAAGGGAAAACATAGTTTCCATCTCAGCAGATTCATCTGTGAAAGTCTGGAATGTAGAAAATGGAATATGCTTAGATACGTATTAAGTACCTGATAACGCAAGTCCTTTCGCAATATGCACAACTGAATGCGGATTTGCAATAGGAGGTATAATTAATAAATAAAGAAATAAATAAATATATTTTTATATTAATTAATTAACTATCTCGTATATTTACAAGATTCTTCCAAAAATATTACAATTTTCGACTTAAAGCGCCCTATAAATTCTCCTTTGCACATAATAAAAGAAGCTCATGAAGACATAATTGTGTGTTTATGCGATATGTAGTAAGAGAATTCTAACAAAATATTGTCAGGGAGTCAAAATGGTATAATTAAGATGTGGGACCTAAATACCTACGATAATTTATACACCTTTGAGTGTTCTGAGTTAGATTTGGGAATGCTATAAATCCTTTCTTTTGAAAAAAGCGACGCCTTAACAGTATTAAGCAATGAAAACAAAATTGCCATTAATATGTACGCAATGTCCCCAGATGGCTCTTTGAAAATATGGGATCTTTAAAGGGCAGTAGTTTTAAATTAAAAGCTAGCTGTACTTGAAAACAAAAATAATGAAGAAGAGGTAAAGAAAAGCAAAGAATTTCTAAAAATAATTGTTAATTTTTTACTTCTTAAATTAGGTAAAAAGTTATCTTTTGCTCAATAGTCAATATGTATTGATTTCTGTTGATCAAAATTTGCAATTATTCTGCTTAAAATCTTCCAAGTTTTTGCAAGAAATACGAAATGCTCATAATGGAACCATTTTTGCTTTAAAATCTTTAGAACCTAATATTTTTGCCTCTTGTTCTGCGGACGAAACAGCTAAGATATGGAAAATAGATCTAAATCCTTAGAGTAGCGAATTTTTGAAAATTGAACTACTTAAAACACTAAAGGGAGGTCATTCAGACTCGGTGAGAAGTATTTTACTTTACAGCAATTCTAATAATCTCATAACTGCATCGCAAGATGAAAAGATTATAATTTGGAAATGAATTTTTAGAAAAGCTGAATTAAATTATTTAATCATGATATTTAATATAAATATAATTACAATCAGTTAGGTAACAAATTCTTTTATTTTTATAAAATTGTTATCAAATATAATTGGGGATTACAATAGAATTACAATGTATTAAATATATTAAATTAGTTTTGAAAACACATTTTATTAAAATATAAATAATAAAATATGCTAATTTTATAATGAAAATAAATAGTCTATGCAAAGTATTAATTGTTAATTTTATTTATACTGTCAATATATTATTGTTTTTGAGTTGAATTTGTGTGGTTTATATGTCTGAAATCAAGGAAATGATTTTAAAATTATATTTTTTTTATTTCAACATTTTATAATTGTCAGTTAATAAATTTATAAAAAAACAATATTTTAAATTTTCTAATATATATTTATTAATGTAGAAATAAGTAAAGTGATTACTAGATTTTTTTATTTTTTTTTAATTATATAAAAGGATTTGTCATGTCTATTTAAAATATTTTATACCTTCTAACATTAATGAAAATTATATGTATATATTTGTTTTCTAAATATTTAAAAAAAAAAAATTCTCTATAATAATTTATTTAAAAAATAATTTTTTTAAAAAATACAAAGCATAGAATTATTAATATTATGTAAAAACATATTATTATTATAAAATAAGTAATATTTTTTTTTTTTTAATATTCACAATTACATCATACTATTACAATGTTAGTACTTTTATCTCATATATTTATAGATATAGAAATATATATTTAACAATATTATATTAAAGTTATTATATAAAAATATTCCTAGCTAAAAATTATGTTGAACTATTTTAAACTTATTAAATACAGAATACAATTATTTAATACCAATATGTGATTTCATAGATTTAACAAATTTTTTTACGCTGGAATAACAAATATTTTGAAAATTCCAAAGATGATAAAAATAACAAATATTCATAAATATATATTTTTTTCATAATTTTGAATATAAAATTAAATAAATGTGTATTATATGATATTTGATGTGAAATTTAAAGAAATAATTTATTACTACCTGTAATTAGAATAGGGTTCAAATATATCAATGGAAAAATAGAAAACAAATAATTTATTATTTTGCATTTAATTTAAAATATATATGAAATATATTTTTAATTCATCAGATAAACTACTTCTTTTCTTGGTCTCTTCATCAAAATATATTCTTAATATAATTATAAAATGATAATTTTTACAACTAATTTATCAGATTAAGAATCACTTTAAATTTGATTAAATATTTTAAGTTTCTAAAGAAACATATTTATGTAATTAAATTAACTTTAATATTGTTAAAGTTTGGCTTTTTTCTCCTAGTATACTATTAATTTAGAAAATATTCTACAATTTTTATTTATAAAAATTCCAGTACCCGCTTTATAAGTTTAATCACTAATACATAGTTATTAAAAATTTTATTCTGTATATTAGCATGAAAATTAAAAGAAAAAAAGAGTTTATATTAGTATTTATTCTTTATTTTATACTTTTTCAGTAATAAAAAATAAAAAATACTTTTATTATTATTTACTTAAAAATAATAACATATTCATGCACTGATTTTATTATTTTTCATTTAAGAATTAATGTTAAACAATGATTATTTATTTTAATTTTCATAGGTAAAATTTCGCTTATTAGAAAATTTATAAAAAAGTTGCGTAGTTAGAAATTTCTATAGATATTAAACAGAAAACCTATTTTATTTTAATCAATTTTTGGATAAATTAAATTAGTCCTTTTTGTAAATAATATCAAAAATTAATATAGTTAATTTAATGATGTAATTAGATAAGTGTTTGTTAAGCATATAAATATAATATAAACTCATTTTCTTTTTTTGATTTCTCAAATTAATTTTATATAATATTAATTTAATTAATTCTAAAGTGTTTTTAAAAATATTAAGTCAATACTATATTTATTAAATCAAATAATATTATTATGATATTCTTTTTATTTATTTACATCTTTTAATTTTATATATATAAAAGTATAGATGCTGCCTAGTTATTTGGCTTAATATTTTATTTGAATAATCTAATTATTATGTCCCTATTAACTTCATATGTATATATATACATACATATTGTTATTATTGTAAGCAGAAACCTATATATATATATTATAATTTTTTAATTTACATAAACTAATCTATTACTACCATGTAAGTCAATAAGTCAATAGGAATAATTACCCCATAAAAAATAAATATTAAAAATATAAGAAATTAAAACTTTTACATACAAAACCCAAAAAAAAAAAAACAAGAAAAAATAAAAAAAAACTAATAACTAATATATAGCAAGAATACATATCTATTATAGAGTTTATGAAAATACACTCACTATAAAATTCAATGACCACGCTCAATAGTGCGAGAGGCGAGCTGACTCCCCTCTAAAGCACCAATCAGTCTACCTATAATATGATAGACAGATCCATTTTATTGCACGATGGTTTTTAGTAAAATAATCAGATGTAACACCAATACTAATAGTAGTTATCTGTGCCCCAGTTAGGTGGGTATAATAAAAATAGCAATATAATTCATGCTAATTCTTCATCAACGAAAAAATCAGTACCAAAAAGTGCGCATAATAAATTAGACTACACTCCATAAAAAACACTTACTAATCCCTT
This sequence comes from Miamiensis avidus, assembly GCA_037039885.1. Lineage (NCBI taxonomy): Eukaryota > Ciliophora > Oligohymenophorea > Philasterida > Glauconematidae > Miamiensis > Miamiensis avidus. The sequence goes on from JAWVGU010000025.1 coordinate 40,999, forward strand.
TCTACAAAAAAAACTGTAGTCTATCAAAGATGAACATAATGCAGCGATGCAATAAAGTTTCGGTTCAACAACTGTTGACTAAAACAACAGTGGAATGACCTATTAGGTAAAAATCCGATAAAGAATATAAATTTTATTCCCAAGCTATGAATATAAATTAATAAATATACTGAGTGGTTACTCTTAAGTTATTTATTTATAAATAAGTTTATTTAGTTTTTCATTAATTAATTTTTATACTCAAAAGTAGTGTAAATTAATTTATTAATTTTAATTTAAATAATTAAGAGTCTTTATTTGGAATTAAAAAAAATACTGAATCTGCCGCAATATAAATAATTAATACTCATTTTTCATTTTATAATTATTTTATAAAAAAAACAAAAATCATTTATGACAAAATATTTCATAAAAATATAAAAATATATCATTTTATTAAAATTTTCTTTGATATTTTCAGTTAGACTCCACAGATAAACCTTAAAAAAATATGTTAATTTATGATAGAATTGTGCATTTTCTGCATAAAATTGATTCTAATACAATATTTAAACCATTAAATAAAATTTAGCGATCGTTGGTTAATGAATATAAACTTAGAAAGTTTGAATAGAATCAATCTTAGAAATTTTATAATAAATTGTTATATCTTATTAGCAGACTCCCTCTTTTTGATAGAAGCAGCTTTTTTTTAGTTTTTATTTTAGATTTAGAATTTCTAATTTTTGGACTCTTTGGAAGTATTTATGTATCAATTCTGATTTTTTACGGATTTTTAGATAAAAAAACCGAGACCTATATTAACATATTTTTATTTTTCTTCAATTTAATATCAATATCTATAAGACTCAATTCTAACATCTACCAAAAGGGCGTAATAATTTCAAATAGGTAATAACTACAATACTATTAAAATTAATATTTCAATTTTCTAAATAATTTTTCATATTTATATTATTTTTATATTTTTGCAGAAAGATGATAGCGTAAATTTGGGTCAAATCACACTCAGTATGCGAAATTCTAACTCAGATTTCTTTGCTATTTTTGAATTTGGGCACTTTATTTATTAACAACCCTTATTCTGTCTACAACATTTTATTCATATTTTACTTTGCGAAAATTGCCTTATTTTTCAAAATTAAGGATTAAATACCATTATTTTAAAAATCTAATAGTTTGAATCTTTATAGCAGTTATATGGGAAAAATTGCAAGATATTTAATTTCAATTTTTATTTTCATTCATATCTTAAGTTGTGTTTTTTTTTTCTCAGGAAAATTGCAAATCTATTATGGATAAAATTCCTTTTTAGAAGAATATTACAATCAATTCAATATTAACTTAGACTAAACAAAAATCAATCTCAAAGTCTATTTGCTTTCCTTATTTTGGACTCAAAGTTGTAATTACTTATTCAATCATTTTATTTACTTAATTATAAATTTATACTATTTTCTATTTTTAGAACTTATTTAGAATTAAGGTTTTTTTTAAAATTATAATCTAATTGATCTATCTCTATTATTCTTATTTAGAATTTTCTCTCTTGCTATAGTGATATTATTGATTAAAGAAATGTAAGATAAAACAACAAAAACATTGAAAATATAATAATAATGCATTTAAGACTCATTATTGATTGAATAAAAATTAGAAAAATAGTAAATTTCCCCTTTCAAAAAAACTTTAATAATAATAATGATATTAAAAACTGTCAATTTTTTCTTTAATTATTGCACGAAAAAAGCTAGTTAATTAAAGACTTATCTCCTTCCCTTAAATTGCAAATTGAATCTAATTTGTAATCTCAGATAGACAGACAAAAAGAAAATATTACATTTTAAGGCCACTAACAACTATTACAACTATTGCCTATCGAACTGAAAAACAAAATAAACTAAGAGATTTATTTTACATCTGTCATCCAAAATATCCCCATTCTTAGTTAATTGTTCTCCCCTAATTGTTTAGCCGCCTCTTCAACACACTTTTCCACGTAAATTTATCCAACTCAAGGGGTTGAAATCTTTCGTTAAGGTGATATTTCTGAATAATAATATTTGTACTATGTGAAAAAGGGATAGGGTATTATTGTTATTAGTTAATTATTAATGAACAACTATCAAATAATTATTTATTATTTTTTAGTTGACATTTATATGGAGAGAGGAGATCAGGTGTTTTTAATAAAAAAAGTAAAAGAAAATGACTATTTTGGAATTGAAAATTTCATATCCGGAAACTTGCAAAATATATACACAGCTGTTTCAGCTTCAAACTGTGAAAACAATTGTGAAATTATAAAAATAGAAAGATCAAAGTTCCTATAAACGTTATAGTAAAAAAATATATTTTACTTTCTCTACTGAGTTATATAATTTTTACTAAAAATTTTTTTGTAGATTTTTTGAATAAGATTTGGAAATATTTTAAGAATTACAACAAAAGTATTTAGAATGCAATAATAATGTTATAAAGTAAGATAAAGGTCACTAAAAAGATTAAAGTTAATTATAATACATTGATTGCCTTTTATGTAGTGAAACCTATCATCAGTTAGAAAAATGTGATTTTCTTTGGTTTTAATCTCGAAATGCAATAGCAGATATGTTATATAGATAAAAAGAATAACATTTTTAAAGAAATTAGAAATTTTAACGTAAAAGCTATCGCTAATTCTAAACACTGGACTGTCTGGATACAATTGAAGGATTGCAGTAATAATTGATGAATAATTGTAGACTGGAAATCAACCATTTATCACTTTAAATAATCAAATTTCAAGAAAAATACTATAAAAAAGATAAAAATAACTAAAAATCCCTTACAAATTAAGTTGATGAGATAACAAGCGAAGCAGGCTTATTAAAAGTAAATTAACCTTTAAATTTATAAAAACCGAAAAAAATAGGACTCAAAAACCTAAATAAATTGAGACTTTTGAATCCAAAGAGAAAAATTTCTTAGAACTTCACGAGCAATAATAATTATGGCATAAATAGTTTTTATTCTATTCCTTTCAACAACACATATGAAAATCTGATAACTTTCAATGAAAATGAACTCTGCAGCTAAACTCAGTTCAGAGATGAGGATTTACAATCATCATAAGATGAAGAAGGAGAAGCTTTAGTTTTAGATTCAAATAACAATTTGGATTTTTCCAATAACGAAAACAATAATAACCAGAACATTTTGAACCAAAACGATTCAGATGACAGCGATTTTGACGTTAGTGAATTAGAAAATGAAGATCAAGATAATGATAATGATGTAGATGAAGATGAGGACGATGAAGACTACGAGGATGATGACGAAGGGAACAATAAACATAACAGTTCTATCGAATTGAATATGAAGAAGGAAAGGCAATACTAGAGAGAGAAAAAGAAAAGGGAAAAGCTAAAAAAAATATAAGAACAACAAGAAAAGCGATAATAATAACAAAAACAAAATTCTGATAAAATTAAATCTCATTTGCAACATTTGGTGTTGTCTTCAAAAGAAGATTCTCTATCAAGTCATGACACCCAAAGCTTAAATAGTGATAGTTAATAATAATAGTAATAGCAATAACAACCGTAGACAAAAAGAAAAAGTCAATTTTATTTTGAATTAAATGATGAAAAAAAAACAATTAACAGCTTCTTCAACAACAAAAATAAAAATTCCATCCTTTGCACACTGAAATTGATTCTAAGAGATACAGCCTTTAAGTAGCTGCGAACCCTTTCAGAATTATGTCTCAATGTACTATATTTACCCATAGTTTTACAATAATTTAATTAGAATATTATTTTATCATTAAGTTAATTATTATTTATTTAAAAAGCAGAATACCAGGATTTTTAAAAGAAAAAATACAGCAGAATGAGTTTGCAATAACAGCCTTAAATACATCATTTTACTACATTTAAAAGTGGGCTAAGAGCCACAAATGAAGCTGTACAGCCTTTAAAAGAATATCCCTAAGAAGAGGATGAAGAAGAGGAAGAAGATAATAGTGAAAATGAGTGTCACGAAGATGATAAAAATAACAAAAATTCTGAAGAAAAGAATCAAAAAAGTTCTTCTAATCTTGATCAAAATTAATAATAGAAGAAAAGCCAAAAAGAAAAAAACTAAGTTAGAAGACCCAGTGTTTCCACTCCACAATTCAGTTTTTCTAAGAAAACGGAATCTGAAGAGCCGATAAAAAAATCTTCATAACTACAGAAATATCTAGCCAAAGTCTAAAAGTTTCAGTCTCCGCAACTGCAAATTCAAGTTCTCCTCAAAACAGACCCTGAATATATCGGTTCAGGTTGGAGGAAAATCAGGAAAATATTCTTTCCCCACAAGGAAGAGGATCCCAATGACAACAATAAAGTCAATACTAGTTACACCATGAGCTAGGCAAACAAGCAAAAGCCCCTCATTTCCAGTCTTAAGAAGATTGGAACCCCTAAAAACTATGGATTAAAAAATGTGTCCTTCAATTTCGACTCTGTTTCATTCCCGGACCAATAGTCCTAATCTTAATCTTAATAGATCATATTAGATAGTGCAGCTGTAGATAAGGTTCCAACTGCGATTATTTCTAAAAACGGAAATAATAATAATAATGTATCACCAAAAAAATAGGAAATCAATTTGGAGGAAGCAATAGCTCATAAAAAGCCAAAGCAAAAAAATAAGAAAACTAATCTAGTTATGCCTCCAACCCAAAGATTCAACAAAAATGATATCGAAATTAAGGACAAGCTATAACCCGTTGATGCGAATCAAAAAGTGAACAAAAATCAATCGAAAAATCAATCCTCTTTGGTATTTTTCCCTGAAGTTTTAGATCACAACTCTAATAACATTAGTTCCATTTCCTACAAGCTAAATAGTCAAAACCAAATTCCCTTAAACGAACCATCCTAACTCCTGAATGTCAGTTTTCAAGATACAAATTATGAAAGTATTTGTACCAACTGCAATAGCAATAATAAATAAATTCAATATTTGCAGTAACAATAACTAGAAATAGACTAGTAATAAAAATAGTTGTAAAATCTTTAATTACAATAATGCAATTTCTAAACTCAAATGGAATAAATTGGGTCTCAAATGCAAAATAGATTAAATAATATATCCGATAAGATATAGGGGGAAAACTCTAATAATATAAGCAAAAAAAAGAGTATGTAGGAAAAACTGTATTATCTTCAATTTAATAGACTTAAAAACACCGGCTAATAATATATGCCAGATAAAAAAGATGAAAATAAAAATTTCGAATAAATAGTCTATATATTAAACGGCATAAAAAATGTGGAAGAAAGAGAAATTAAAAGTTTATGTTTCGATTGTGATTTTGACAAAGTTCACAACTTCTAAAACTATTTTTATGAATATAATATTGATGAAATTATTTAAAAATTATAGTAGCAATAATAATAATAATGGTAAAAATAAATAAAGTCTGAAGAATGAATGAATGAATTCGTATGAACTATTTATATACAATAAAATCTATAAAAAACAAATTAAATTAATTTATAACAATAATAGTGTATTCAATTTTAATATATTTAACTTTTAAGAATATAAACTAACTAATTATATATTTAAAATTATGCAATATAATATATTTCCATTAAATAAATTTTTTTTATCAAATTGTTTTCAAATTCCACCCAAATTGCTTGGATTATTATTTATACTTAATTAAAATTCATAAATCTACTATTCCTTCATTTTTTAATTCCTATCAGTAGGGATAGGCGGCACTTCATTATCATATCTATCTGTATCCCATTCATTTTTTTTCGATTTCTAAAAATTTTTATTATCTTCATTTTCTGCAATTATAATTTCATCTTTATCAATTTATTCCATGTTTTCTTCCTGTTGTTACTCCTTCTATTGTTGACTATTTTACTACTATTGTTATTATTTATAAAAGTTATTATTTAAGCAATGAGAATATAACTACTAAGTGTCATGGAATTGAGTAGTGCTAAACTTGGAATAGGAATGGCTGTTTGTAAAAGATTATTAGTTTTAATTCTATTGTACTTTTTTAAATAAAGCTAATGCTCTATTTATTTGTCCTCTTTGGCCTTTTATTTATTATCAAGACATTAAGGATCATCTGGTTTTTATTATTGATTCTAATCAACAATAAATTCTGTAGTTTTCGATTGATATTTGTCTAAATTCATCGTTTCAACTTCGTTTCCGTTATTTTATGTGCTCGTAATCGAATTTTATTTTGAAAAATAGGATCGTTTTTTTATATGTTTTCCTTTCATCATCCTGGCTTCCTCCTCCTTCATATCATTATTTACCTATGGAGAGGCCACCACACAGTTAACAATGGCATTTTCTTACTATTGAACTCTAGCAGAACTCACCTCATCCGAGTTATTTTTATTTAGATTTTATATATATTAATGGTTCAGATGTGAAATTTTATTGTTATTATTGATGTTAATATAGTTATTCGTACTAGAACTAAAGAAAAGACTGTTGTTTATGTCTATTTCCGTGACAACTTTGATACAGTTTAACTATTACAAATAATCATGGTTGGAGCTTATTAAACTTGGTTTCGTATGTATTGACCTATTGTTATTATTGTTTAAATCTTTTTTATTTGTTTATTAATAATTTTTAAAAGCCAAATTGTTATTTTATGTGTTTTCTTATACTAATTCATTAACTATGTCTCTCAAAGTGGATTATTAAGATTTATTAGAAGATTCATCTAGCTTTTATAATTTTTAATTTTTTTCATGTTTCAAATTAGGCATTTCTTTTTTTTTCCTCGGGTCTACGGAACCCCAAAAGTAGAATTAATGTTATGAACTGTCTTGCTATTATTATCTTAAAAATGCAAGTGAGTTGTCTTATACATTTTGAGTGTAAATATCTACTTCTTACGAATTGTGAGTTTTTTTGATATGTTATTTCATTTCTTCTTTATTCTATTGACCAATATTGTTGTCATTTTGTTTAGTATTCTATCTCCTTTCTTTGTAATTTTACACTAACTGTAAAATATTGAAAAAAGTAGTTAAAACATAGCTGATTGTAATAATAAAGTAAATTGAAAGCAAAATAGAATCTGGGTTTTTCAGCCTATTTTATTAGCTAAATGTTAAACGAGGTCCTATGTGTTCAGAATCCCTTAGAAATATTATAGTTAATATTGCTGCTGCTGTAAAAAGGCATTATTTAATTATAATAATATATGAATCAGAATAAAAATTTTAAATCCAAGTTTATTAAAGCTCTTTCACACAAAGGGGCAATTCATTTTTGCACGGGGAAAAAAATAAAAGATACCCATTAAATCTTAATAAATTATTATTTATTATATTTTATTTTTCATAAAATTATATTAATTATTATAAATTATTACGCTAATATTGGAGACTGCAATATGATATTTCCTAATGGAAAAATGTATTTAGAGTAACAATAACCTTCATTTCTGGCAGAAAATACAACATAACTTATAATTTAAGGCAAATTTAAAAAGTATCCAATTGGAATCATAAAATTTAATCCCCACACTAACTCAGTAATGAAATATATACATGAAAATAAAACTAATTGAGTTATTTAATAAGATATCAGGTTTATTAAAATAACTAAGACAGATCTCCTAGAAATTGGTTCTAAAAAAAAATTTAAGGCTCTTTTCGATACAATTCTGGAAATGATTTTATGGAATCTGAATTTTGTTTGTAATTGGTCAAAAAAAATGGATTTATGATAAATTTCTATGTTTTTTTCATAAATTCTTTTAAAGACTTTTCTTTTTTGCTTATCAAATTCATTGATTAAACTTTTCTATACTTATAATGCTCTAAATTATTCTAATTATAATAGAAAATGATAAAAGTTATTTTTAATAAATTATAAATATATTTTATAACTAGAGAATTTTTATATATAATTTCTCATAAAAAGTAGTTATTTTTATATATTAATTACATGAACAAGTCCTGCAGAAATTAAAATGGTGCAAATTATAACTTCATACGAAATGAGTTTATAATTATAAATTATTTCTGCTACAAAAACTAGGGTTATTATCTGTAAAAAGAAAGTATCTATTAAATTTATTTTGATACTTTTTTGTTTCATTTAATTTCTTTTCTACGTATGTGTAAACTTCGACATTAATATTAAATAAATATCGTCCAACTATAAAAGTATTAAAAGTACACTTTTAATTATGTTTTAAACTTGTAAAGTCTTTTCTTACGCCATTAATTATATATTATTGTTATTATTATTATTTTTTTTCATTTCTTTTGTTTAAATTACTAAACCTTCAATAATAATAACGAAATTGAATGCCATTTTCCTCTCAATGAACCAAAAAAGTAGTAAAAGCAAAAATAGTATCCTCAACAAAAATTAAGATAAAAGAGGTTCTTTGTTGGGACTTTATGAATGTGTTAATTTCGTAAATGACTGTAAAAAAGACATTTCAAACATAATTTTTAAAGTCCAAAGAATGCTGATTCTATTCATAAAAAAAAAATACACTTTATTCCCGTTTTAATATAATGCTATATCTTATCTCTTAAACTATTCTCTGATTCAGACAGAGATATTTAATTATTATTCATTTTTTAATTATATTTTTATTCTCTCCTAATAAGTAATTCTAAATTATAATAATTATAAAATTACTACTTTATTTCTGATTTTAACTGTGTTTTTTCTATTTTTATGGGATATTGTTAAAAATTTATTAATTATTTTTTAGAAATCAATATATTAAATATGTATTATTATTATTTTTTTTTTAATATCGACATTATTTTAATAAAAAATTTTAACTTCTAAATTTATTGTTTAACTAGTAAATTGCATAAATTTATTTTTTTAATATATTTAAAATATTCTACAACAATTATATATTAATAGAAAGACTGTAACTTTATGCCTATTGAATAAATAATATTTATAGCAAATCCCAATGATTGCCAAAAAAATTAAGTAGCTTATTATAAAATATGACTGTATTTATTTAGTTTCGCTTAATTTTAATATAGAGTTTAATAAATACTTTTTATGTTTGATAAAGCTTGAATATATATAATTTGATAAATCTTATGTAATATTTATATATTATATTTTTTTAATTTATTAGTTAAGAAAAGTAATTACTATATAAAACTAGCATAATTACTTATTAAAAAATCATATATACCTTTATGAACACTTGTTGCTTATATTCACTCTTATAATTAATATTAAATATGGAGTGTTTATGATACTAAATGCACTATTGCATACTAATTTAAAAGAAATAAACTGATTTAATTAACACACATAAATATATTAATGTAATTATTGAATAAAATTTATATGAGATGATAAAGTCACAATAAATTATTTTGTAAATTAATTTCAGATTTACATAATTAAAAATAATAATAAATATTAATATAAAATAAAATAATTAATGAAAAATAATAAGGTAGAATTAAGCAAATAAAAAATTAATCTACTGAATCTTAACCCTCCCAAATTTAAACTACAAAATAAAATAGCGAATTAACCTTATAATAATATAAGACATGGGTTCTAACTATTCTAAAAATAATATTTTAACTTGTGGATAAAATATTAGATTTTATATTTATGCGATATGTATGGAAAAATGCTTAAAGAACTAATAGTGATGGGAAAATAAATCCCTAAAACTGGCTTATGACTTTCATTTTGCTACTTGTAGTGCTTTTAATTGAGCGCTATTATACATATTTGTTATTAAAATTTTATATTCTAAAGAAGTAAAAATATTAAAATAATAGAATTTTATTTAAATGTGATTTCTAACTATTTTTCCTTTTTAAAAAGCTTAAACAATTTAAAACATTATTAAAATCTAAAATGATCTAGAAATTTCCAATATTTTTTTTAATATCTAGATTTTATTATAAATATAAATTATCACAATATTACTGAGAAATAATTTTTTTCAAATAAATAGGTAGAATTAGAATTATAAATTAAAGAGAAAGTAAAAACTGCGATAATTGTCTTATTTTATTTAGATACAATTTACATACTATTTAAATTTTAAAAAATATCTTAAAAAAGAAAAAATATTTTGAAATATAAATCAGATTGTGAAGAAATAAATAAATAGGCTCCATAATAATTTCAAAATCGCTCAAAAAACGGAGAAAATACTAATCTAAAACAGTATTAATTATAATAATAACTAAAAAATAAAAAAACACATAAAATACGAGATTAGAACCAGGTAGTATATAATAGTTATGCACTTCTACCAAAAATATAACTACCAATAGATACTCCCCCTCTATAAAGCCATAGCTGTCCTCTCCTACCCAAATGATATAGGGAACTCCAATAAACAGTGAGCAATATCTATAAATGCAATAAATGGAGTTGGAACTAGGAGAACCCACAAAACAAACAAATCCAACATATGAAATTGAAAAAAAAAAAAAATAAATAATACATACCGACCTATCTTATTTTTACAAACTAAAACAGATAATTATTCAAAAATAAGTAATAACTCTGTATTGTTAAAATTTCATGTTTTCTCTCGTTTCTTTGACATATATCATTGTTTAAATTCTTAATAATGAAGAAATAGATGCTATAATAATAATTTCGCATATTTCTTCTATAATTTCTTCAATAAATGTAATTTTTTTAAAATATATCACTTATAATAAATTTTTAATTTTTAAAATTAATTAGCTAACTTATGAATGGTATATGTAAAGAAAAAACTAACAAGATCAATTTAAAAATAAATAAGAACTTAAATTTTCTCAAATTTCAATAAAAACCAAGATTTTTGTTTACAATCCCTACTAATTGGCAGTTATCAAACAAAACAGTTAGACAATATTAGAAAACCACCCTAATTTATTTAAAAATGAACAAGAAGAAACAGAAGAAAAGTTGAAATAACTTAGCAAATATATGGATAATATTAATCCTTTTATTGATATATATATTCCTCATTTTTTGGTAAATATTGAAAAAGATTTATCAGAATTGTCTCATTAATAATTACGAAACTTGAATAAAAGTTAATTATAAAAGCAGTTAAATTAAATAAGCCAACAAAAGCTTCAATAAAGACTTACTAAGCTGGAGAAAATTTACATTTATTGTTACATTTGTATTTCTTACACCTCTATTATTCCAATTATGTGCCTTTCTGCAATATCTGTTATGCCTTTTAACTTTTTAAATGGTTTAATATTAAGCTTTATTTTCACAATACCTCAAACAATCCTCTATATTTGTAAAATATATAATATATAAATTTAAAAATTAAAAAAAAATTTGAAATGCTTTATTTATGTATTCATAATTTTAATTAGATTTTTGTTGTAAAAAGGCAGAATCTCATATTGAAATTATGAAAGAAATTATAAATTGTATTTTTGGGGCTCCTTTCATTGCTATAATCGGTGGCTTTACTATTTTAACTCCAATAAATTGTGAATAAATTCCTTTAATTAAAAAAAAAATATAAGAAAATTGGATTTTAAATCCTTTGCCTTCATTTTATGTTGTAGCAGTTAAAATTATAATATATGGATTTTGGATTTTCTGCATTTTTGAAGGACTTTATGGAGAAAGCGAATTTTTTTATAAAAATTTAAAAGATTTTTAAATGGATAATATAAGGAAATAAAATAAAAATTTTAAAATAATTTTTTAGTTTCACTGCTGTTTTATTGCATCTATATAGGTCTAAACTTTATTGGTTTTATTTTTTATATTTGCCAACTGTTTACTTAAGAAGAATGTGATGATGAACTTCCTAGCAGTATATACAGTCCTTAATTTGAAAAAAAAGAAGTTGAATTATATGAAATATAGTAAAGGGAATAGGAATTCTAATTATAATATTAAAAAGAAATAGTTAAATATAATTTAAATAACGATAATTAATAATAATACATGCATAACAAAGAATGATTATAATAATAATTTAAAATTTATAAGTTATTAATATAATAAATATTCACTATCCAATTAATCACTTTTTATAAATTAATAAAAAATAAATAAAACCCTTTTAATTAGTATTAAACTAACTAAAAATTATAAACGATTCTAAATGATACAAATATAATAAACTAAAAATAATAAGATATTCTAATATATAAATATATATTTTTTAAGCATTTTTTTTTTAATTGTAATTCCAATCAGTAACAAATTTTTTAAAATATTTAAATTTATTGTTTTTATATTTATAATATATATAAAATTATAAAAATAAATTGATTTTAAAATATCTCATCATTGTACGATTTAAATAGTAGATCCAGTTTAACATATTTTTTCTAAAAGAATATTCCCTTGGCAACTAGCAGAAGTATAGAATCCTCCTTTAACTTTAATTTGATCTTAATTAAGAGCTAAGGTAATTCCGGATTCAGCTAAGATTCTAGCTGTGTCTCTGTATCCCTAATTTAAAAAAGAAAAAATATTAACATTTAAAAAAGAAATTAATATATAATCAAGTTGTGGAAAATTACTGGGTCAGTGGGCATGGTGAATGCAGCTTTTAATTCAGCACCGTTTTCTCCCTTTCCAATTGCAGTAAATATAAGGAATCCTTTATCCATTTCTTTTTAAGAAGGTCCTTCACCAGGGTTAGGAAGGATTAATTTTCCAATAGTTTGTTTAAGAGGAGTAACGATCAATAAGGGTAAAAGCAGTAATATTCCTAAAAATGTATTTATGGCTGAAAATATATTAGGGTGGATAACACTTTCTCCATATCTGAAATCTTCATGATAGTGAAGCAGGGCATTGGATCTTTTTACTTTAGAAATTGTATTTTGTTATTTATATTTTTAAGCATTGTTTTATATTATTATTATATTACCGATTTATCCGTTTCCTAACATTCCTACTGATAATCCAAAGAATTTTTTAAATTCTTTGGCATATCCAACAAGGAATTTAAAAGTAAATTTGAAATTGCTTTTGGATTAAGTGTTTTCTCCTATATTCTTCAACAAAGCGTCGTATCCCAATTTAGAAACAAAAGAAGATTTGTGTGTTAAGATATATACAACACTTGCTAAAGTTCCTCCACTTTAAATAAAAAATAATTTTAACAAAATATATATAATTTATTATTTTAATTTCTTTCATTTATCTACCTTGCATTTAAATATTGTTCACAGTATCCATAAACAGATTTAAGTCTTTATTTTTTTTATTTGTTCATTTATTCATTAAGGTATAAAGTAGTCAAATCGAAGGGAATACTATCATATCCACATGTATTAACAATCTAGGCTCCGGATTTTACTGCCAAGCTATCATATTTTTCAATAATAACCTTAACCCAGTCGAGTTCTCCTGTTAAATCAGTATAGTGAGTTCCATATTGGCAGCAAAGGGCAACCAAATAGTTTCCATAAGCAGTGTAAGGTCCTACAGTGCTAACTACAACTTTGGTATTTTATACCATTTTTTTCAATTATTCTACATTATAGGAATCGGCTATTATAATATCAAGATTTTTTTCTAAATTGCTGTCAATTCCTTCAATAAAATTAATTGTTATTTTTAGTCTATCTTCAATTAAAAATTTTTCTTTGATAAAAATTTAATTACCTGACAAATGCTTTACAACTTCTTATAATTTAGAACTAGATCTTCCTCCAATGGCCCATCTAAGCTTAGGGTATTATTTAGCTATATATTCACAAGCCATTTTCCCTGTAAATCCTGTAGCTCCATATATAACTATATCATATTTTCTGTCTTATTGAGGAATTAAATCAGTGGCAACTGAATCAATCTCTAAAAATAAAGGTTATTTGTGCTTTTTGAGTCTATTGTAGACAGAAAAAGCTATAGTCAAAGGAAGAAGTAAAGTTAGCCAAATTGGGAAGACTATAACTATGTTTACTAAAAAAATGACAAATTAAAGAATCAAGTTGTCCCCCATCATTTTTTTCGATTTTAGTTCCTAAAGCCCTTCTTTCGGAGATCTTTTAGCGTACATTTTTACTATTTTTACTTTTATTTTTATTGAAATTATTTATTAATGTTATGATTTTATTAATATTAAATCTCTTCTATAGTTTAATTTCACAAATATTACGTCAAATAAATAGTTGTTACTAATATTTATTTTGATTATATAAACATTTTATGCTTTTTTAAAAATTTAGAATAAATAACTAAATATCCTTTTGGAAACCTTATATAATAAATATTGCTTTCTCTAATATATTGTTGATAAAAAAATATATTATATTCTAGAAATATACAACCACTGCTATTAAAATGCTTATATAAATCTAGTGAGGGCCCATTTTAGAGTATCTTTAAGTGGAGGGTGTATTTTATAATTTTTCGTCTTTTTAAAGAATAATCAAAATTATTTTAATATTATAATTTACACGTAGAATTGTAAATTTCTAATTCAAATAGAAAGTAGTAGTATATTCTTATTAAATCAATAAAATCAAAACAAAATTATATAATTAATCAAGTTATAAACCAAAATTTAATTTTATTAGTAAATCATATTTAGCCTTTCAGTTCTGTCTAATAGTATATTTAATTTTAATTAAATTTTCTTCACACTATCTCTATTTCACTATTTTAGCATGTATTTATAATTTTATAATATGTAAACTTATGTAAAATCAATAGAATTCTAATCTAAAGAAATATTTAGTAGCATAAGGAAAATAATTTGGACTAATAATTATTATAAATCTAAACCTTATTCAAAAATGTTAGTTATTAAAATTACCAGTATTATTTATTCAAGGTTATATGAAAAAGAAAAAATATGTATTTTTATTTTACTTATATAAATAAAAAAATTAAATAGAATTTTATTTATATATATAAACAGAGTACTAAATTATCAACGACATATTTATATTACATGTCATAAAATATATTTAAATTTTATTTCTTATCGTTATTCAAATTTATAATTTTACTTACCTAATGTAATTATTAAAATAAATGAAAATATTAAAATATAATTAATTAACTAATTCCAATATATAAAACATATATTTGATATAAGTATAATTGGTATATTTTTTTTATTTATTAAAAATATAAATTTTATAATAATACTTATGATAGATAATAAACTATATAAAATTAGTAATTACGAATTTTTCTATGTTTATAATGATAAAAACTATTAAATAATTTTTATTGGAAGATGAATTTATAAAAAATATTATTCTTTTAATTTAGTTTCATTTATCATTAGAAAAATAATAATATAGAATACTAAAATATAAATTAGCAAAATTAGTATTTTAGATTTGGTTAAATATTTATAAAATTTTTAAATAGTAATTTATAATAATATATGTATTTTTCTTATGTCATACATATTTTAGTTAATAAATAACAAAGAAAAATTTGAATAAATAATGCTCATTTCTATTTACAGTAATTATTAAAACAAATCATAAATACATCACACCACAAGAAATAAATTGATTTATAGATAAATTAAATCTATTTTTAAATATTATTATTAACGTTTTTTATTTTTCAGTAAATAATTAAATATAAAATTAACTTGATCTATTCAACTTTCTTTTCCAACAACCATTTATCTGGGGATAAAGCTGATAGGGGTTTTAATACCGAATAAGTTATTCAATCCACAATATATAATGAAAATAGCAGCGAGAGAAACGATTAAAGCCCAGAGAGAGGAAGGTTTCATGTTACTCATATAGTTTCCACTAGAAACTCCTTCTCCGTCTTAAGCGAGGTTTTCATTGGACAAAACTTTTTCTTCGGTAGAGGCTTTTTCGACTTCTTATTCTTATTCAGATAAAATTCTAACGTTTTTATTTTGTTCTTTGAAGGCAACAACGATAATCAAATCTCTGATGATAATTATAGGTTTATTTTATATTTCTCCATAATATTTATTATTATAATATGAACAAAAAGTATATTAAATTACCCATTTAATAAAGCTTCACTGTCTTTTCTTAAGATTTTTTCTAATTCAATGAAGGCGGCCAAGGGAGTGGTGATGACTTCAACAGTGGTGTTGGGGTTAGCCATGACGTCTCCGTGAGATTGCTTATTAAATATATAAAAAATTAAATAAAAGATATCCAATATATATGTTATTTAATTTATTACGAAGATGTTGGAGTAAATGTTGTTGGTGATTAAAGTTCCTTTAACTTTTCTGGCAACTTATTCAACTAAGTTATCAAAATCGTAATCTATAGACAAAGAGGTGAATGAGTTATCAGGTCTGAATAATTGCTATAAAAATTATTTATATTAAAATTATTTAATTATCTATGTATGCTTTTTCATTGTTTTTTATAATTTACGTTGAAATGGGGCATGTCAGTAATGTAGCTTCTCATAGATTTAACAGTGGAAGCAAGGGAAGAGGGGGTTAAAATTTTAAATACTACTACTTTTTTAGCCTAAAAAATAAAAAGTTTGTTATTAATTTATTCTATCATAATGTTTTCATTAAAGAGTGATTATGAATGCGCCTATGATTTCTTTCTCCCTTCGCTTATTTAAAATAAGCTTTGTAAAAGAATATATAGCATATTTCAGCTTATATTTAATCAGTACTCTTTTCATATTTACGATATATTTTATCTATAATTTTTACTTTTTCTTGGCTAACGTTATCAGAAATTAATGTAACCATTTCATCTTGAGTTTGTAAATTTTATTACATACTTTTTTAAAAACATGGGGATATTAATTATTTTATTTATTATTTTATTATAATATAACAATAAATGAAAAATCTCAATTATAAATGGGTTTTTTTTTCGATTTTGAGGTTATAGTTTTTTAGTAATTAATTTACTTTTTGTTTCCAGCCATTAAGATGGGCATTTTGACAGCAGTAATGCTAGCCAAAGCCATTACTAAACATAATATGACTTTTAGATTCATTATTAGTATTATTTGTAATTTATTTATTAGTTAATTAATTAATAATAAATTAATTAATAGATTGATTAATAGATCGATTGATTTTTGTATTACTCTTTTTTATTTATTAAATATTTATTTAATCATTCATTTACTTATATGTATATATAAATTACATTATATTAATAGCCTTATATTATTAAATATATTCATATATAAATAATTGTATTTTCATATATATATATAAATAAGCAGCTAATTAATTTTATCAAAAAACAAAAAAGATATTATTAATTATATTTATAATAACATTGAACAACAGCATCAAAAATATTTGAAAATAACCATATAACTTTTAAAACTACATAATAATAATAAATATATAGAATAATTTAATTTCTTACATTTAATATGAAATTTTTATTGATCATTATTAAGATTATTAACTTTATTATGCTTATTATTATTAACTTTACTATTACTTTTCTTCTTTTTACATTTATTACTTTTAAGATAAAAAGTCATAGGCATCAACATAAACATCATACGCATTATTTATGTCAACCATTAAATTATTACAAGAATCTTCACTTTTAATAAATTCGTAAAGATCTCCATCACTATCAAAATCTTCTTCATCTTCATCATCACTTTTGTCCTATAATATTATGATATTTAATTACATAATTACGTAACATAATAATAATAATTATTATATACTAAAAATAATGGTTATAAGAGTTATAAAAAATAAATTTATATATTTACTATTGCTGGTAAATCAACATTATTGTGTTTAGAAGAAAAGAATTTATCAAAGGAAGGTTTCATATTTTTACTATATTAAAATTTCTCTATTTCCATCAAAAATTTTCCAATCAACGAAGGTTCGAAATCTTTCCTCAATTCTTAAAATGTATCATCCAGAGATTTTAATTCATTTTTCATTTATTCCTTGGCTTCATACAATTATGATAGCATTCTATTCGAAATTTATAATTTTATAGGAAAATATTAAACTATTATTTAAAACTTTTACTAGTCCATTTTAAGTTTTTCTTTTGTCAAGCGTTTTGATAGTTTTATACATCTCTTTTTTTACTTTTCATTAAAATCCAAATTCTTAATGATATTGGGGAATTCTCTAAAATTGGTATAAAAATTAGTATCATTTATTTTTTTAAAATTGAATAATATAGTAATTTAAGGTATAAATTACTCTTCTTCTTTACTTTCTTTTTCTTAATTTAATAAATTTTATTTTTAAGAATTTGGATTATTTTCTTCGAAAATATCTTTTTTATTCATGCAAGCATAAAGAATATATTACATATGTATAGGTAGGATTTATTCAGCAATTTGTTTATAGCAATAGTCTAACACTAAAAGTCTTTCTTTATTTACAGTTCCAAATTTGTTCTATTTGTATAATTTTTTGAAAAAAAGTTTAACATCAAAAATAAAAACAATCTCTTATTACCTTTAAAGAATCAATAATGCCATTTATATTGATTTATGTGGTATTAGACTGCAAAGCCATTTACATATTTCTAAATAAAACTTATTTTTGACTAGATAGTTCATTTTTCTTAAATAATAAATATATTATACATATTAAGATTATTTGTAAATTTTAAAGTCAAGTACATATTATATTTAAGTCTATAAATTGTTAAGTAAATCTTCACTGCTTTAATTTATCTTTTTTGAAGTAGCCAAAAAATCGTTCAATTAAGTTACCTTTATTAAAATAAAAATGATTAAATCCATTTTTCTTTTATATCAATTACTATTTTGAATAAATTAATAAGTACTTTGTTTTCTAGTAATTCCAAATAAATTTTCTTTCTTTTTCTTGAATTACGAGCGGATTCTCTGTTTCTAGCCAATTTAAGCTGATCTTTATCTTTTCAAATGATTGAAAAGAAATTTTACTCCAAATTTTATTTTCATAAAAAATTTTATATTTATATTTTTTATCTATATATGATTAAGTTACCTTCTGTTTCGCTTGCTGGAATAAGAGATTTATTTCTCTTTACTTTATTTCCTCCCTATTCAATATCGTGAGGAATTTGATTTCCCCCTACTTAACTATTATGTTTATCAATTAATGTGTTGATTTTTTTATATAGGTATTCTTTTAATTTCCCGCTCTTGGCTTTGAATCTTTGCTGTTCTAGGTTGTCTGAATATCATTTTAATAATCTGAAATTTTTATAGAATATTTATAGAGATAAAATATTTTAGATCTCAATAATAAATAAATCTACAGAAAATGATTTTATTTATTATTACCATTCTGCTAACTATTTTGGTTATCTTAATTTGTGCTCATGTTTTTGTATTACGATTTTAAAGTAAAGATAAAGAAATATGAGAATGCCTTAAATATGTAAGAATTGATTCTAATTTTACAAGCTATTATAAAAAATAAGCTATTTAAAGATATATTTTATAATAAATTTGCATAAATAATGATAACTAATTATTTTGTGCACAACTTACCTTATTGTAGTGATAAATTAACCCTTTTTCTTTTGTTTAATAGCAAATAGCTGCTTTTTTCCTTTATTTTACTATTATACTTATATACTTTTAATAGCTCAATTACTTTAGGGTACGTCACTCACACAAAATATGATGATATTAATAATTTATTTATTATATAGTTAATTTATTATCCAATCAAAAAAATTAAACCAATTAATGTAAAATTAATTTTACTTCTTGATTTTAAAGTAGAAAATAGCCAACTAATTAATTAGCAATAAAATAATCAATCATTTTACTAAATTAAAATATATTCATAACTTAATTTGATAAATATAAATAAAATTTCATGAAAAAAAATTTAATTGAAAAATTATTAATTATTATTAATATTCAGTCTTATTAACTGCTTTAAGCCATATGGTCTACAATTGCGTTACTAATTTCTTATTTATGCTAATCCTGTTGATATTTTTTGACATCAAAGTTTTCCAAAATCTTTATCTTTACAGAAGAGTTTCTCCACAAAATAAAAAACCTCCACAATTTTCCTTGTAATTTGAAATCTTTATCTAAAATGTATTCAAGGCCCTTTTCGTCTTCATTAATCCTAAATGTGTTGTTTTTCCCATCAAATTCAGCCCTGAAAATCAACCTATACTTTCTTTTCCTCGACTTCTCCTTATATATCATTTGCTCCTCTTCCTACTTTAAATTCGAGGTTTATTTTTTCTTAGACTAATAATTTTATTCGGCTCTGATACGCTATTCAAAATTTTCTAAAATCTCCCCAATGACTAAGCTTCCTTTATTTATTTTCATCTGACAACTATTTCCAGAAAATAAATCAATATTTGGGTTTGGATCAAATGGCCTTCCGCTTTGGAAAGACTCATCATCAATCAGTCCAATGTACAACTTACCTTAAAAATCTCCAATTTCTAAAAGTTCTAGATTTAAGTAGACCTAAACAATTATTTTTCAATTTATTTTATATTTAACTAACTAACTAATTAACTTACTTTTTCTGTTGTAAATGTTTGCCGGGAACATATATATTGGCAATTTTTGTTAGAACCTTAAAAAATTCTTAAACTGCTCTCATGTTCAGATTTATCATATAAAAGACTTTAAGACTATAGATAAACAGAAACCCAAAAATTAGTGCAGTCAATGTATTGTTTGGTTTTATCTTCCAAAAACTGCTATCCCTATTAGATTTATAATTCTTTTTCTACTTTTGTTACAACTTCCTTTAAATTTAAATATTTTCAAATTTCTAAATATAAAAAATATGTAGATTTTTTACATTAATAGAACTTTAAATAGGATTTATATAACTTTTAATTTATTAGTAAACTCGATCCATATCAGATTTCATATTTTATGTTGAGTATTTAAGTTCCAATTATATTACATCTCTTTCAGTTTCAGTATCATATAAAGAAGTAGTGCAAAATTCCCCTAGTTTCTATATGTCTTTTTAAACTAAATCCTAATTTACTTACTCGTAAGTATTATTTTCGCACAAGTTACTCAATATTTTTATTATTTTCTCATTTTTTTTCAGCAATAACTATCTATATTATAATAAATTTTCTTATATCAGTTTACTCTTTATGGCAGTCTCTCCAAAAAACTCTGCCAAACTCAATATTTCATCTGTAAGTAATATATCTTCTTCTTCTTATTATTTTTTTTAATTTTCATTTAATTTGTGTATTTAAAAGAAATACGGCTAATCTGCATCGATTTATTCTTTATTTTGATTGTCATTTATTAAAAAACTATTATCACTTTTCTTAAAATGGGTTTTTAAAACCTTCATTTTGGGATGGTGCAGAAGTTCTTGTTGTTATTTACATTCCTAGAAAGTCATTTTCAAGAATTGTAGTAAATCTGTGAATTCTCCAGCCTCACAGTGATTGTGTGGGACTTTGCACTAATCGCATATGAATTCAAGATATTTTTTACAGTTTTTTCTTTGACATAATCTCTATTTCAAATGAGTCTTATCATTATTACAAACGGGTAAACTAAAATTTTCCAATGATTCTTCAATCATTTCAATCATGGTTTCTAATTCAGCCTGTTCTTTTATTTTTTTCGCTAAATTACTCATTCTTATCTGCGAAATAGTTTGTATTATGTATTTATTTTAGTTATTGTTATTTCAACAAACTTTTATTGATACTGTTATTTTTTATTTATTTAATTTATTATAGTTAAATAATAGCCTCATAAATAGTAGCATTATATTTATTGGAATGTAATAAATCAATAATATATTTATTAGTAAAATAACTTAATAGCATAATAATCCACAAATTATTATAGATTTCTCCTGAAATAATTTATTTTTAAATTCATCAAAATAAACTACTTTGAAAACTATTCATGTATAATAAGGGTAACCAAATTTGTTTTCTTTTAATTCTAACCAATTCATATTTAAAGAGCTCCTTAAAGATACGATATAAGCCTTCAAATCCACTGTTGGATATATTCAATACGGAGCCCCTCCATTATCTCTTAAGTTAACAAAGCAATACTTAGGGGAAGTACCTACGCATTTTATAGTTCCTCAATTCGCTTTCAATAAAAAAATGGGATTTTTGTATAAATATTATTTTTTTTGAATTATTATTAAAACAACTCTACAATTTAAAGATCGGAGAATTCGAAACTATAATAGAATACAACATGAAGCACAACAACATTAAAACAACTTTAATATGTTCTGAAGACAACATTGACGCCATTTCTGACTATCTCAACGAAACAATAATAGGAGGAAGTACAGATAAAAAGGTAAATAAAAATAATTAAATGATATGTGCATTATATATAAAAATTAGAGGAAATTTATAAATAATATCATCATTTCTTTTTTTTCAGATATTTTCAAGAGAATTTCACAATAGTTTCGACCAAACAGGCATGCCTAACTTCAGAAACGAATCTTTTATAATTTAAAAGTATATAAAAAAAACAGTTCCCATAGAAAATATAGAGTAAATAGTTGATTTTAAAGTCTTTAATCCTACAGATAGTAATATATATACGTATTATATTTTTTTAATTTTTTTATGTAATTATAAACGCAAATAGAAACCGTAGAACTAGAAAGAGGATGCATTTTAAAAAGAATAGATGAAAATAATATTGAAATTCATTGCAATTAGTAACTCGCCCACTAAATTGATATAAATTAAGTAGAAGAAACTATAAAGCAGGCAACAGAAAACTATTTAGATACATTTTTTTCGTAATAAATTAAAAAACAAAACTAAATATTATTATAAAATTAAGCAAACATTATAAAACTAGATAAATATAAGAAAAATATGAAAACTTCGAAGTTCCTGATTTCGGTCTTACTGGATTATATTCTCCATACACCCCCGACCTTTAAGTACATTAATAAATAATTTTATTATTAATTTTTTAAACAATTTTATTTAAAGTCTGGGTTTTTCTTCTGGGTTAATAGTAGAATAGTATTGGTAGACCCTCCCATTTACACAAATAGATATCTGCAGGCAATCCAAATCCCTGATCAGTTGATTGACTGGGTAATATTGACTCATTGCCACACTGAAAATGATATCGGAGTGCTGCAAAGATTTGTAGAGTCGTAGCGAATGGAAGTAATATTTACATTAACATTTTTTTAACATTTTAAATTTTAATTTATAAAACAGATTATCACAACTCCCCTAATCATTTCGTCTTTCATCAGAAAATATTCAAAAATTTCTGGCATAGACAGTGAAATAATGAGAAGGCTGTTCAAGTTCAAGCCAGTTGTTATCGGAGCCGGAATAGTATTGAATGGATGCATTGTAAGATTCCACTATGCCTTCCATTAAATTCCTACTTTAGGCTTCGAAATAACAAATTAAAGCAAGTCTATTTACTATTCGGGACACACATATTTTGATTCTAAATTTTTTTTCCAAATGTGCAAATAAAAAGAAATATAGCAAAAAAGATACGAGTTTCTAGCCAATATAAAATTCATTCACAATATCGTTTTGTTCGACGGGGGAAATACTTTTTCGTCTACTCCGATTAAAATCCTCGATTCATTACCTTCTGAAGTTAAAAAAAACACATATCTAGTTAGTATTGATTAAGATTAAAGAAAATGTATCTAATTGCTAACGGAACCTGATTAACATTAAAAATATACGAATCGATCTAACTAAAATGACTAGCAACCATAAAATTTGCACGTATTAGGTAATGGACTCTAATCTAAATTATTTTTAGAAATAAAAAAACACAAAGTAATTTACTTATCCTAAAGATAACTCAAAGTGAATTTAATTATTAATTTCAAATAAAGGTTATGGAATATATCTCAAAACTCGAAATTCTTTCGAGTATAGATGTATTTGAAGGTCTTTCTATAAAAAATATAAGAGATTTGATGGATATTTCAAGTGAAGAGCATTTCAATAAAGGATAAGTAATAATTAAATAAAATACAAAAGGAAGTAAATGGTATATAATATTGAAGGGAAAAGTTTTAGTAAAGAATTAGTTTTTCGAAGGTCATTTTTATGATGGAGAATACTTTGGTAAGCAATAGAAATTAAATTATTATTAAAACAAATTAGTAATTTAATTTGTTTTTAATAAAAGGAGAAACAGCTCTTGGAGAAGATAACTCAGGTCTGAGAATGGCTGATTGTATTGCAGAAACTGATGTTACACTCCTAACTTTAGAAAAACAAGATTTTTGGTTTGCTTTCGGATAAGGTACAGAGAGTATGGGAAAGTAAGATTTTTATTTAACAAATTTGTACCACTATTAGAAAATTATTTATAATTAATAAAACAGAAAAATATTAGAAAAGTAAGCCAGATTAGGTATAGCTAGAAAACTAAAAGCGAGAGAAGATGTTTTAGCTAATTCTTTTTTCAAAGGGTATTTGAACAACACACAAATGACTCAATTTTAAATGATTTTAAGACTAGAATAAGCTGAAAAAAACCAGTTAATTTGGTAAACTGGAGATTTTGCCAATTTCTCAATTCTTCTCAAGTCAGGAACTCTGAAATTTACAAATTCTGAAGGTGATCAACATATTTAATATAGAACATTAAATAATTATTAAAATTATTTTTATTAATTATAGACAAGAATGTTGGACAGTTTGAAAAGGGAACTTTTATTGGGGAGATTACAGCATTGATTGAAGATACTGAACTTGTGACTACTTTAAAGTCAGGAAACAGCGAAGTGGTTTATTGGAAAATATATCGTGAAGATTTACTTTCATTTTTAAGAAGAAACCCCGGGCTATTCTTAGCCTTCGGAGACTCTAAATATTTCAAATGAAGAAGAATAAATATATAATATATATCCCTACTAACATTTTAATTAGAAGTTTTATAATCATATATTTATAATATATTAGAATTTGTTTTATTTTTCAATAATAAATGATATTATTAATTATAATTGTAAATAAATTACTGTACTTATTAGACTTTATATTACTCTACCATATAATAAATTTTTTCTAATAAATTTCAAAAAATTTTACAAGTCGAATAAAAAATAAAAATGAATAAAAAACCACTCCGGTACTATATTATGACCCCACATCAGAACCGGCTAGAGCTATATATTGGTGGGCAAAAGAGGCTAAAGTACCCTTACAAGTAAAATTAACATGGTTGGGAAAGGGGCAGCATTTAAGCAAAGAATTCTTAGATGTTAACCCTCGTCATCAAGTTCCTGCATTAAAGCATTAAAATTTTAACTTATCCGAAACGACAGCTATATTTTCTTATTTATCCGAAATAAATTAAATAAGCGAGTAGTGGTTTGGTAAATTAAATTTATATAGATTTAAAGCAATCTTTATTTTTATTATTGTTTCTTTTATTTTAATTTCAAGGCAATTCTCCCTAGGAAAGAGCTTATGTGCAGATGTTATTATCGTGGTACCATACTAATTTCAGATAAAAAGTTATATATGATTACTTTTTGCCCATGTTTATAGCTCCTTATTACTAAGGCGAGGCATAACCTGACCCTACAAAGATTTGGCAGCTTAGAAAAAATTTTTCGGAAACGATGCAGTAATTTAATGAATTTTTAAAAGAAAAAAAGTTCTTTTTGGGAGACAAAATATCTGTAGTTGACTTCTTGTATGCAGGAGAAATATTTAGTGTAAAAGTTGACCCAGAATTTGAATAAGTATTTGGGTAATATAAAAATATTATGAATTGGATGGAAAATATGAGAAATTTTCCATTTTATGATGATTCTCATTACACTATAGATAAAATTTTAATTCCTAAGATAAGAAAATACTTGGAAACCAAATAAAAAGATGAGATAAATGAATGGATAAAATAAGAAACAGAAAGATATTTAAAAATGGATATGTTTATATAAGAATGATGCAATAGTTTAAATTAATAAAAAAAATTTTTTACAAGAAATGGGAAAATAAGATATATTAAGTAAGTATCCATTACTACCTTTTGGTTTTTTAGTGAATTTTTATTAAAATCTGCACTTTATTAAAATAATTAAAATTGTAAAGGTTAGACATTTTTTTTAGTTAACTTTTATATTTATTTATTTGATTAATGAAAATATAAATTAAATATATCTTTGCATATATTAATTATTCTATTCAAAAGAACAAGATTATAAAACAATTTTTTTTTTTTTATAAATAAATATTATTTCTCTTATATAGGATACCTAATATTAATTAAAATTAGTAATAGATATTATTAATATATTATTGATTAATAGTAACTACTAGTAAATTGGTATATTTAATAAATAAATACTAAATTATTCACATTGATATATTATAAAAAATAATTAAGGATGGATCATCTATTAGTTTTTTTTTATGTTTATCCAAGAATTTTTTATATTTTTATTTTTAATTAAAGTCTGTTAATTTTATTTCTCACACTTCATTCCCTAACTCTTCTAAAAGTTCGATGACTTTTAAATTATCATTTATATAATAATTTGCATGAGAAGGATTTAGCCCTACACAAACGGAAAAGCTTTCCATATTCTAAATTAAAAAAAAAAAAAAAATATCAATTTAATTTTAATTATTATCATTGATTTTTAAATCTAAAAATACCTCATTGAAATAATGGAAATTACGACTTAAATTTTGATTGACAGAATAAAATATATCTTCTGCCTATATCCCATTTCCTATGCATAATAAAAAATCTATACTGCCGCTTTTTTAATACTTTTATTGTATTAATAAGTCGGTAAATACTCTCTTAATTAAATAAAAATAAATTTAATTAAGATTCAAATTTTAAAACTTGATATATTTTTTATTATACATTATTTATTCCTGAGACTCTAACCTCTACTAGAGCTCTCTAATATCTTATTTCTATATCTTTATACTATTTTTAGAGTTCTTTCAATTAATTTATGAGCTATTCAGTTTATCTTTCAGCAAACAACTCGTCTACTCCTTAATAAGACCAAATAAGCGATTTTTCTTTTTTTAAAATTTTAGACCCTATCATATTAAAATTCAAAATAATTAGCATATTTTCCTAATATTTTAATGGGGGCTTACCCTGCGTAGTGAGCACAAATTATTCCATAATTCTATTCACACTGTCTATCCATTCTATTTTTATATCGGTAATTACTTCCCAATTTAGCTAGGATTGCTATATCAATGAAGCACTTCTGTCTCTATTTGGTTCTATATTAAATTCACAATTATTATTCACTCTGTAAAGAAACCCAGCCTTTGAATAATAAATTGTTAACTTCAATTAATTATTTATATATAGCTACACAATTACTTCACATGCCAGACCGAGGTTTGGAATATCTGATAACCATATACTTAAGAATTCTTTAGGTAGTTCCGATAATATATAAACTGTATTTCGTTGATCGCTGGCTAATTTGCACAAAGTCTTAAGAACTGAATCTTAAGGTTTCCCTTTAAATTTCCTAATAACATTATTTTCAATTTTCACATATTAATATTTTCCTGTTTCAATTAATACCCCTAATAAAAATTATATTTTATT
This sequence comes from Miamiensis avidus, assembly GCA_037039885.1. Taxonomy (NCBI): domain Eukaryota; phylum Ciliophora; class Oligohymenophorea; order Philasterida; family Glauconematidae; genus Miamiensis; species Miamiensis avidus. Next base: position 68,494 of record JAWVGU010000025.1, read on the forward strand.
TAAATTTTATCATAAAAATGTAAAATTATTACCTTCGAAACCAAATATAAAAAGTCTATTTTGCTTATCTTTATATTAATCCAAAACTTATTATGATTTAATTTTTTAAATCTTAAGTTATGAGCTACTTATGTGAATCTGGCTCCTTTTTCAACACCTAAATATTAATTTATCTCATAATAATACATAGATTTTTTTTATCATAGATATTTAAGAAATAAGTACCAGTTATTTAGAAATTAGCCATAACTCTTTAGCTTTTTCTGAACTCATATAAACAGTTTTATATCCATTTTTAAGAGTTATTTTCTTAAAAAATAATTTCTTTATCATGCATGACTACATGTTAATACTATTCAGGATCTATATCTAAAATATCATCAATAATTCTTTTAAAGTCATTGTAGGAAAGTGGGTTAAATTTAAAAAGGGAGTGGTACAGCTTATTTTAGTTATTTAAATCAAAATACATGCACTAATTAAAAGGATTTTTTTAAATACAATTAAAATAATTAAAAATAAAAACTATTTTTACTGCTCCTTTTGGATGATTATTTACTAACATAAATTCATAGAGAAAAATATCATTTAGAGAATAATTCGAAGTTTTGAGCAAAATATGTGCATGATTAAAATAACTGAAATTATTAAATTAAAATATAAATTATAAATTTTTTACTAAAATTTATTTTTAAATTACGCTAATCTATGATAGAGGGGGACATAATCAAACTTTATTTCTAATTAATCTGGAAATTGCTTAATGATTTATAACTTTAGTTACTATAATTCATCATAAATTTATTTTTTCTTCTAATCTTTTAAAGAATGATCTCTCATTATAATAATTTACACAAATTTTATATTTCTAAACTCCTAAAATAACCTTTACATCAACTTCAATTTTAAAATTAAATTAGACGATGCTGATAAATGGTCTACACCTATTATCAAAATTTTGTTATCGCATATATCTTTTATTTATTTAGCTATGCTTTTAAATTGTGTTGTATCTAAATTATGATTGATGGCATATACATTGACTCCTAAAAAAAATTAATTAAAATATGTAATTCAATAATTAAGTTTACTGTAATTAAAAAATTTATTATTACCTGGGTGTTTGAAATTAACTATTATATTTCTTCCTTAAAAGCTAAACTATAACGTACCTTATTAGATAAATAAATATACTATATGTTATGAAATATAACAAAAATAATGTAAATTACCTCTTCTAGACTATAATTTAATACCAAACATTTATTTAACTATAGGAAAAAAATTGATAGATTGTTCATATTCTGAAAAATTATTAAATCTGCATTTGTTATAGAGTAAATTATATCTTAATAAAAGGGAAATATTTTTATAGTTTCGTAATGTGGGAATTATCCATATGAAAAATATAAAATGCAAGGTTTTGAAGTTCTTTTGGCTACCATACTAATAGTAAGTACAATTCTATGGTCCAATATAAAACAATATGAATTTTCAGTCCAAATTTCTAAAATTTTATCTGCAAATACCTGACATATTTCATTAAAAATTTCTTAATTACCAGACTTTGTACTATTATATGTTATATCTGTAACATCTATTTCGTTATTCATTAATGGGTCTAACTTTTTTAATTAAAAATATATTATTAATACATCTATATTAATTTTAATTATATAAAAGATTAAATTATATATAATTATACTATAGGATAAACAAATTCAAACAAAAATGTATCAAGCTTTTCTTTTTCTATATATATGGGGTAGCAATTATATTAAGTAATCAGTATTTGTTCTATGATTTTATGTTATTAAGGATCTGTAAATTCGTAGTAGTTTGTAACTATTCCAATAAACACACTATTTTTTTAATTGATATTTTTAATTAAAATTAATTATATGTTAAATTTAATATAATGACACATTATTACCTTTTAGGAAAAGCAGAGTAATAGTGATATAAAATAGTATCATCATCAAATTATACTATCCAACGATCATTAGACTCTTGAAAAGTGATTTTTAAAGGAAGGAAGAAATTGCAAAATATGATGCTATCTAAATCTTATTTTCTACTATAGAAATTCATTGGTGGCTCATTTTAAATATCATTCATTAAGTCATATACACTTTCATTTTGGGACATTTTTCTGAATTTATTTCTTTTCCATAAAAATAATCCATCAAAAATAAAAAAATATTTATAAATGATATTAATTTAATTACTTTTTTTGTATTTCATGTTTTTCCTAAAATAGTTTTTTTAAATCATACTTTTTAATTTTTTGTTAAAACTCCTGCTTCCCAAATTTCCTTTTAAGCCTTAATTTTTCTATTCTTAAACTTCTTCTCCTTATTCATACTATGTTTCGTTAACTTAGTCGGGCAAAGAAGAGTCAGAAAAACTTTTATTTATTTATTGCTACTATTTAAATGATCCAGGTGAAGATTCCGATGAAGAAGATTAAGAACTAGATAGCTAAGGTTTATCATTTTTATCCACTTAATTGATGCTATTCTATTATATTTTTTTATTAACCTATTAATTTTTATGAATTTATTTCTGTTCTTAAACAAATTCTTAAAGCTTTTAAAGCTCATAAGATTATTATTATTCTTATTATTTTTAATAATAAATTTCTTATTGTTCAGTTTGGTCATAAACTTATTCAGTTTGAAATCCAAAATCGCTACTATCACCTCTATTTATTGAAAATAATATTTTTTAAACGAATTATCTTCAATAATGTCAAAATTTATTACGACCACTCATCTGAGTTATCAGAATCTGTTTCTGCAGCTTTTTAAAAAGGATCCATTATGTCACTTTGCCTTTTTTTTCTACACTATTACTCTATAAAGTTAATAGGTTATTTATAAAAAAAATATTGAAAAAAAATTAGCATTTATTTTAATATTACTCTATAAATTTTCTATTAAATCCACTTAGGACTGCATTGAATTTAAAAATTGTTTTACAATAAGTTCCCTAATACTACTACTATCATTCCAAACATATTCTAAATTAACTGAATTATATTGACATCTATATTTTCTATCTTATAAATCTTCCCAAATAATGCTAACTTTACTACTTATAACTTTATCAATTTTCTTTTTAATAAATTTAAACGCTATCTTCGTTCCTATTATTAAAAAATATACCTTATTTATGCATAATTTATTTTATAGTAGTTGTTTATTTTTTTATTAAGTTAATTTTTCCATAAATTTATATTATGATATGCTAGAATTAATTATAAATTTGTAGAAATTTTATATAAAATCAGATATAATACCCAAAGTTAATTTTAATTCATTTTTTAAACTCCAAATAGGATAATATTATTCGCTGGTCTACAGTTCTAATGCAATTTCGACATCCCATCCCCCCATTTGTGGAATATTTCCCACCACAAAAAGAGATTCTCCAAAATTAGTTTCACATGTTACACTAAATTAAACTAAGGATTCCTAATTCAAAGCTTAGTCCATCAATTTATTTTTATTGCTTTTTTAATTACACTATTTAGCTTTAAAATATTGTTTATATTAAAAAATGGTCGGTATTTTACTATTATGAAATATATTTTTAGTTGTTTGTATATATTATAAATATTTTTATTGGTTTCAGTAGTAAGTAAATAAATTAATTAATTAATTATTAATCAATCATTTAATTTATAATTACAAAATTTTCAATAATTTTTTTTCTAATTTAATTATTTATTTGCTTGTTTGCTTACTATCTGACTCATTAATATTGCAAAAATTGATTTTATTTTTTATAGAAATCTTTTTTTACTATAAATAATATGTAATAAATAGTATGAAGTGAACGTATTATGCAACATTCCTAATAATAATTAATTTCGTCATCAAATAACATTTAAAAAATAATTTAAGTAATATAGAATATATATTACACTAAATAAATACTAATTTTTGAATAATTATATATATTAATAATTATTATATAAAAAAGAATGAAATGATTAAAATTTATAAAAAAAAATAATTAATTAATTTTATTCATAAAATAATTTCACTGACCCTTTTATTTTTAATCTTTACTTAATTTTGGTAATTTAATTATACTCTGGGTATTTAAAATATGCTCTTCCCAATTGAATTATTATTAAAATTTTTCATTACATCTTTATAAAATACCAACTCTAAAAAAATTCATCAAAGACTTGCAAAAAAATTTAATTTTACATAATTTTATTTTTAAATAAAAGATAATATTTTTTATTTACTTCTATATCATTTTTTGACAATATTTCATCTGAACATAGCTTGCACATATTTATTATAACTCCATAAATCATATTTAATCCTTAAAATAAAAATAAGTCTAATATTCTTTTTCCGAATTCACGGGGACAATTATATAGCATTATTGTAAAAAAATATTAGCAAAACAGAGTAGTAAGCATTAACTAATAAAATTTAATATAAGTAAATTATATAAATCTCTATATATGATTTGCTACTTAATTATTTTGAATATGTTATATAATTTCTGGAATCTCTTATTACATTTTTTCCTCAAGCATACTCATTGCCTCAAAAATTTTTGGAGTTCCCTACAAATATAATAAATATAAATTTAAATATTTATAATTAAAAATAAGAATATTATTTACATTTTACAAAAACCCTTCCCATTCCTTTTCTTACATAATATGGACCTTTTAAATAATATAATAAACATTCTAATAGCTGAGAATTATTTTCTATATTTTACTAAAATCCAAAATGCATGTTCTGAAGATTAATTACCTATAAATTCGGTATCTTAAGATAATTCAGAATTTAAATTTGGATCTAAATGTATAAGTAGAGCAGCCGCTATAAAATTCATCCCTTAAGTATATCCAATCGAAGGATTATAATTAGAATAAGCTATAAGTACATTTTCCCTAAATAAATACAAATTAAAAACAATTTTATATTAATATATAAAATATAAAAAATACAGTTCAGTTTAAAATTCATCGGAATTGCTAACTGGAAACTCTATATAAGTTCTTGTTATATCTTTTCTAATTTGTATTTTATCTTTAGACTCAAGCTTAGTCAGTTCATTATAGGTGTATTTCGATTTTAATCTTAATTGTTTTACATTAGCTAAAACAAGCCATATTTTCCTTCTTCTAATTAAATATAACAAATGATAAGATTTCTTACTAATTTTTAAATTTTTAAAAAATTTTAAAATACATATCAAACTTAATTCCTTTTAACAGTGATATATATATTCTATCATGATCATAATTGTCTAAACTATCTTATTAAACTATTTTGTCCCATTCATCTTTCTTTAACTCTTTACTTATTATATTGTCGCTTTCTTAAATCAAAATCCAGTCATTGAATTTTTATTCTATAACGTAAACCTTTATAAATTAAAATAAATTTATTAATTCGTTGCAAAGTTTAATATTTGTTTCTTTTAAATTATGATCATATTTTAAAAAATTTTAAATTTACACTTTCATCAGATTGCATAGATAATACAGAATCAGAATTTATATTATTTTTAACAACATCTATGAATTTTAAACCCCCTTCTAATATTATAATATTTTGATTCTCACTTTGATACGAAGAACTATTAGAATATTCACCAATGACTTCGATCTATTCATATTATCCTAAAGATTATATTTTAAGTAAATGCAATTATAATTACAAATTATAATTACTCATGATTTCTTATTACTCTTACTCATTTTTATTACTAGACCAAGAAAACCATTTTTTAATTGTATTCATACTATAATCTAGGTGAAATTCAGTATCAATATTTATTGTTTAAAGACTAAAATATAAATTATATTATAAAATAATTTGTATACAGAAACCTATTTTGTAATCTTTGTAATATTTTATTTTTTTCTGTGATAATTTGATTAATCGGAATATATTGAATTATGAATTTATTTCACAAAGAATGAAAGAATGTTAATTAAATTATGAATTGAATGTGATTTTATTAAATATTAATTTAATTTATCTATTTCTCAATTATTATCTATTAATTTACATTTATATATTCTAATCTTAAATTAATACTAAAATAAATATGAAACAAATTTAAATCAAACTTATATGTTAATTGTAACACTTTTAAAATTATAATAAAATATATTATATTATTATAAGGTTATATAATTACTTGGGTATTATTTTTAATAAACAAAATAAGTTAATTTATAAATATTTAAATAGGGAAAATTATTTATTCAATTAGAGCTTTCACTATTATTTGAAGCTGATATTTGTTCTTGTTATTACTATGCTTATTTCTCAGACAAAGCCATAGTTGAATGAATGTTTTGTTTTCCCTTTATATTTTGTTTTTCATATGACATGAAGGAAAATTTAAAATCCTATTTATTTTAATTTGTTAAAGCTTTTCGTTTTGTTTTCCATTCTTTAATTAATTGCCATAAATTGTATATAGAGTATCCAATATAAACTATTACTTCGATTAGCATTATTAAACAGCAGCTAAATATAAGAATCAAAGAAATTATCATTTTTACATTTTAATTTTCTGGGAAAACAAAAAACATTAATATATAAATATAAATCCCAATAAATAACATTTCAACTATCACTTCTTTAAAATTAAAAAACTTCACTTTGAAAGGTTTCACACAATGTACAAATATTATCATTATAAGTTTAGTTACAATAATAATTGAAATTCCTAAAATAGGAATATTATTTATAATAACTAATGTATAAGACGATATAACATTGTCAACTAATTTAAAAGCAGTGTATCCAGATTGTAAAGGACTAAATGTATTATATTCAGAGTATAACATCTATAAAAAGTTTCCTTTTTTTTATTATTATTATATTTATTATGGTGTTTATAGTGGGAGAACCTTCTAATATTAATTTTATAAAATTTTCTTGTGTGACTATTAGTATTTTGTGGAAATGAAGAAAACTACGAAAGGTAAACTAAGAGAAATAATAAATATAAAACAAGAATAAACATAAGATAGTATTTCTACAGGCCCTTTAAGACCCATAAATTATATCTAAAGTAGGGAAAATATTAAGGCACATTTATTAGAACCTACTATTCCCATTAATATGATATCATGCTTAACATAAGAATTAACTCTACTTAAAGCATTCTAAAATAATAAACTAATAAATAATTATTTTAAAAATCATAAAAAATATTAAAATTACATAAATTTTAGTGGGTTTTTTGACTTTTTCTACAGCAAATAGTTTAAAACTTGACAATATTATCTAGAGAAATATTAAAGCTGCCAAAATACCAAAGCTTATTAATATATACTGACTAGTATTTCTCAAAAAAATGAATCATAATTGTTAGATTCGAAACCTTTACAAGCCTGCATATAGTGTTGGTTTTTAGGAACAATATTTTAAAAAAGGTTAAAGTCAAAAGCTTCAAATATTTAAAAAAAATCTCTAATTATTTATGGATAGTCAGCTTAATAAAACATTATATATTTCAATTCTTAGAGAGTATCAGCTATCAAAAGAAACCCAGGTGCATTTGCTGCAGCGAGTAAAACAGATATTATAAAAAAAGTTTTAGCACTTTTATCAGTTACAGGTAATATATCTTCAATTTATATTTATTTAACACATTTTCCATCAATTTCTTTATAAAATATGTCACAAATACACTTTTCGTTAATCAAAATTCTATTTTCAGTAGAACTGCAAGAAGCACAATTACTATTTTATTGTAAATTTATAAATAAATTGAAAGAAAGAATAATAAATATGTTAAAAAATAAATAAATTGTTTAGAATTTTTTTTACTCACTTAGCAAATTTCTCCCGTCAATGAAACATTAGGAGCATTTTCGAGGATCATCTTGGCATTAATTACAAGTTGATGAATCACAATCTTTTTATAAATGAAATATAAATTAACAATAATGATATATTTTCATTATAAGGTGGTAAATTTTATTTACTTAACAAACAATCTTCCATCGGTTGTTTAAGTGCTAAGCATGATTTGCATTTTTTATTACATTATTAAATGCAACTGCTTTCTTTTAATTTATAGCTATCTGTACAACTATTACATTAGGTATAAAGTGGGCCACTGCAAGTTTGGCACCTGAAATTACATTCTTAACATATGCCTATATTTACATCTGAAAAATATCCATCAGGACAACTTTCCATACACTTTTAATTTTCAAAAAGATAATAACTTTAGAAACACTAACTGCACTAATCTAAACTATTACATATCTGGCAGCCTTTGCTACAACTTTGGCATTCTTACGAAATATTATTTGCCATATATCCTGAGGGGCATATTGACACACATTTCTCATTAAATAAAAACATTCCTTTATTGCAAATTAGACAAATTTTGTTATTTTTACATTTAAAGCAACCTTCACTGCAATTTTTACATTCCTAGCTATCATTATAGTATTTATCCTAAAATTAATTAAAATTAGCTTGTAAATTATTTTTAATTTGGTATGCTTATTACAGGACAACTAGAAATGCATTGATTATTATATAGTGTCAAGGGCAAATGACATGATAAACATTGAGATTTAAACCCTTTGATGCAACTCTTACATATGGAATCACATTTTTCACAGATATATTAATTTTTAAAATCAGTATTTAAAACGGGAAAATAAGGAGAAGGACATTAAGTGTAGCATCTTTTATCATTGTGAAGATAGTGAATAGGATTGGTTTAGCATTAAATACATTGCAATTCATTTCCTCCAAAGCAACTTAGACATGATTAGTGGCATTTTTAACATTCTTTTAAAGCCAAATTAGACCAATTTCCTTCGCTGCAAATAGAAACACATTAATTATTTTACAAAAAATAACCAGAATTGCATTTTAAGCAAGAAGTTTATGAATTGCAAGTTTCACATTCTTCCGGACATTTTATACACTATTTAATTGGGTTAGCTTAAGGAAAAAATCCATCCTACATAATTAAATAATCAATTTATATAATAAATATATTTTATAATATATTTTATTCTTATTTTATATACAGGACAAGAACTAAGACAGGCATTTTGAGAGCTTTAAATGTGTAAAAATTTAGAAAATGCACATTCTGTGCAGTTATCAACCCTTTACGAGCACTAAAGACATGCAGCATCACATTAAAAAATGCATTTTTCAACTTTTGCCTTATCATCTAATGATTGGCTTCTTTAAACTCTTTACTAAGTATCAAGCTCATTTTTTGACCCTTTTTTACCTATCATTGCAAATCCATCCCTATAATCTAAAGCTATTTATGAACTCATTCCCAGACTTTATAGGGCTCTAATACCCCTTTAATTTAAATTAAAAGACCCTTCTGATTTTATTCCCAACAAAACAGTTTAATCGTTGGGAATTAAATTTACATATTCCTCTAAATTTATGTTTTCTTCTTGATTGGCATAAGTATTAAAACTTTTATATTCTATAAATTATCCATTGTTATTGAAACGAGCTATTCCTATCTCTTCTTGATTTTAACTAAAATTTTATTTGACTTCATTAAAATAAAAATTCAAAAACCCTCCTTCATGGTGTCCTGCAGACTCAACACTCGCATACATCAAACATTTATCATATTTGTTACAAAGTGGAGGAGAGGCATTGGTATCTTTGCATGTCAAACACTAATCCTCTTAATTTTGGCATGTTTAACATTAGGAACTACATTCTTTATTTGATTGAATTTATAAACAACCTAATTGTATATTTCCAAATACTTATTGTATAAATTACTTCTTAGGGCTATTGTTCCCGAGTTGTCATTCCAGTATCCATCTGCTGCCAAATCACAATTAGGAGGATTTTTTCTTGATTTTATACATACTAGGCATCCTGTGTTATCGATGCACGATTCACATTATGGTTTACACTTCAAAAATTAAATTAATGTGATGTAAAATATTTAGTTAGATATTTATTTTACTTATTCTGCTTATATTTCTAGATCTCTTATTCCAACCCATCTTTATAAAGATAAATGAATATGTATTTTTAAAAATAATTAATATATCTATATATTATCAGTACTCATTATATAAATCAGAATCAGAATAAAATTCTACTCTAAAAGTTAAGGTAGGAAGAGCATGTTATACAACTTTTTCCAACATATAATAATAATCATTGTAGCCATCAAAGATTCCACATTTATTATACAATTTAAAGTCTTTATAGTCTTATTTACCATCTTTTTAATAATTAAATGATATTGTTTAAAAATAGCTTATAATCTTAATTATATACCATTATTAAAGTCAGCTCTGTCTCTCCAATAACTATAATAACAAAATTATAATTTTAATTAAATTATATGTTATTAGTATTAAATAATTTACTCCATATTTAGAGTTAATACTACATTCCCATCTATTTTGAAATTAACATCTTCACCATTCCCTAATAAATATTTTTTAATTATAATAAAAAAACAACAAACAATAAAAGCTAAAGAGGTAGTTACAAGAATCCCCTGCTAATAACAAAAGTTTCCACCCAACTTTATAATGGGGCTTTAAATTTGTAAATGTTTTTTCTATATAGCAAGGATTACAATTAGCAATTCTAACAAATCCCATTCCTAATGCGAAGGATTTTCCTTCACAGTCATTATAAGCAAAATTTGTGGTTTTAATATTTGTGATAGTATTTATTTCTTCTGGAAAAACTTAGTAATTCTGAGTTTAAACATCTGAATGAGTAAATTATTAATTTATAAAATCATGAGCGATGACATAAGCGTCTAATTTTAAAATATATTTAATAAATAATATTTGATATTTAATAATACTTACTTGCAAATCCAGAATAGCCTCCATTAAAACATATGCCATTTTAATCTATTGTAAAATAAGGACAAGCTGTATAACATTTTCCATCAAGAAGCTTTAAATTATTAATAAATTTGTAAATTCATGCTTTAATATCTAATTTTAACTTTACTTTATACTAATTCACACATTTAATGCATTTTTATTCAACACACTCTTAGCAGTTATCTAAAAAACATTTTTCTTCACAAGTTTTTTTGATTGCACTTATTCTTTATGTATCTTTTATTTGATAATTTAGTTATATAATAAATTAGAGTAGAAATCTATTATATTACCATTCGAACACTAATCAATACATTCATGATTAAATGCAATTTTTAAATAATCACATCTGCAAGTACCATTCTCAAATGAAGAATTTTATGGACAAGTTACACACTTATCATAACTAGGCCCAGAACAAGTTTTGCAACTAGCATGACAAGTGTCTATATTTATGAAAACCTAGCTTATCTTATAATTTAATAGATTTATAATGGGCAATATTTTCAATTATTAAGAATAATTACAAAGAAAGCTTGGGATTTGATATCACTATTTTCAATTTAAGATTCAAATCTTAGTGTCATTTAAGGACTAGAGTGTGTTATATTAAAGGACAAAGGTATAAACCCCCCAACATATTTATCATGTTTTCCGCCATCACAAAATGTTCCTTTTTTATTAATAAATAAGTTAGAAATATTAATATTTATTATTCGCCTCATTCATATAGAAATAAAATATTTAGAATTTTACGAGAGTAATCTGATAGCTGGGGCTAACTTTCTAACATTGGAAATTTATTAGAGCTAAATGAGTATTCATATACTTTTTTATCATCAATGAAAATTAATATTGGGTTCTAAAATAATAGTAATAGAATAAAATCAAAAAATGATAAAATAAAAAATTAAAACCAAAAACAAAAAACCAAAAAACCAAAAATATCGTAATTCACTTAGAAATTTATTAATTTCCATAAAATCTAATATTAACTATTTGAAAAATTATTAAAATTTTCTAAATTATTTTTGTTTTAGTACGAGTTTATTTTTATTATTCTCATGTAAATATTAAATTAATTTGGTATAATTATATAATTTACATTTGACCATCTCCATGCTACATATAAATTTAAACTTACAGATATGCTCCAATGAGTTTAAACAGTATTATAAGTTTTTTTTACTATGTAATCTTTCCCAAAAGGACCTTCAAATCAAAAGAAGAATTAATATTAATTAATATTTTATGGAAGTATTATCATTTAAATAATTAGAATTATCATCTTTTAATTTAATAGATTTTAATATTACCAAATACTAATCCTGTATAGCATTAATAGGTTGAAGGTGTTTTATTGATTCCATTTTAATTAACTTCCCATCCGATTATATCTCCTGAATTTAAGTTGTTTGGAAGTTCTCTTTAAATCTCTATCAACTCTTGAAAAATAATTGAATAATTATATGCGAAAACAATTAATAATTTAATTAATTCAATAATATATATTCTTAGTCTATATAATCCCAATAAATAATTTACTGAATTATTAGTTTATTAATTTATTTATTTTATAATGCACAACTCTACCCCACTAATAATAAAATATAATTTCATTGAAATTTTAAATATTAAATAAAAATAAAAATTAACAGAAATAAAAATTAGTATAATTCTCCCTTTAAACTTAGCTAAAAATGGTTTTGGAAATTAATATTTTTAAAAGTTTTATTTTATAGAATATGCTGAATTCTAATACTTTTAATATTTAAACCTTATTAATTATTTAACTTAATTCATGTATAAACCTAAGATAATATAAATACATAATTAAAAATTCAAAGTAAATAAAATAATATTATTCTATTAGATTATATGAAATTATTCATTTTATATTAAAATATCACCTTATTTACAATCAATAAATCTCTTTGAAAATTTTTTAAATTTTGAAGAAATTATTTTTAAATAGTTTATAAAATAAAAAAATAAATATAAATATTTTTACTTTAAAAAGAACTTGAAAAAAGACTAATTACACCAAGATAATAAAATAAATATTTATACATCGCTATAATGATTAATATTAGAATCTATTTTTTGAAGTTTCAATTATATGTTTCTTCCGTTTGTATCTATTTATTTCTCTTTTTCTTTTTTTTAACTTATATATTATTTATTTATATTGTTTTATTATTTTGGCTGATAAATTCAATGTCATATTATTATAATCAACATGTAGAAATCATCAAAGTATGATTAAATTATTATTTTTCTAATAATTATAAGGTTATAAATATATTAATATTAATAATAGAGAATTCATATTATTCTTAATTCAATAATATAAAAATATATTATGAATAATATATTATATTCAATTAATCTATATAGATAATCTATTTATTAATAAAATATCATTTATGAAATTTCATTCTTTTAGAGAATTGGAAGATTTTAGCATTCTTACATAAGTGAGCATTCTATTTTGTTTTCTATATTTTCCAATATTGGAACTATTTGTATTAAATTGTCTAGATTTTCTTAATAAATTTAATTTTTTATCCATTTTTTTTAATACTTAGCTTATATTATGCTAAGGAAAATAAATTTTGAACTCTTGCATCTTTTAAATAAAAATCATAAATATATTCTAATTATTATTATATATTTAGTAAAATACTAAAATTTACCAAATCGAAATCATAAATAAACATTTGTTAATTTTCTTTTCCTATAACTTCAGAACCTAATGCATTTTATACTATAGGAAAAGCAAAAATATTATTCTTATTCAAACCATTTGCACTATTATTATTTACTTATCCATTTAGCTAATTTTGAAATAGTGTATTACAAATACTCTATTTTCTTTATCTTACTCCTAAAGTATTAATAGCATTATTATTATACTATCCTAAATATAGGCTATTACCCAAGGCTTAACTCTTAGACATAAAGTCTTGTTATCCTTTAATAGTCTAATTTTCATTAATCTAATGTTTTATTTGGTTTTAAATCGGTCTAGTTGCATCAAATAAAGATATTTATTACTCTTAGAGTTATGTCTATGATTAATTTTATATATAGACACTATTAGAAAGATTTTAATGATGCTGAATATTTTAGATTTGTAAGCTTAGCATATTTAGACATTACTATATATTTTCACAAACTTATACATTTTGGTTTAATTATGGGCTTTTTTAGTTATAAATAGAATTACTTTAATTCATTTATAAATTATTATTATTATTCATTAGTTGTTGCTTAATTTAATTTCTTTTAATTTCTAGTTTTTTTTAAGACCCTAAAACTGGATCTTCTAGCCAGGATTTACAGAACTTACAGCCCTACTTCTTGTTCCAGTTTTATAAAAACTATTAGAATTGTTATGAACACTAATTTTATTGCTATTGCTAGAATTTAGATCTTCATTAAAAGGGTTTTCCCTTGGATTAGAGTGAGCTGTTAGTTATTTAATAAATCGGCTCCTATTTTCTGAATATGTTATATTACTACAAGGTTAGTTGTCTTCATGTTAAGAATTGTTATTTTATTGCTTTTCTTTTTAAGTAGAAAATTTTGTAGAAAAAGTTGAAATATTATTTTGACCATTATTATTGCAGTTATTATTAATATTAGATTATCTATTAGTGGTAGAATTATCCTAAATGTGAGCTTTTTTTTACCTCTACGCTCCTCCTCCACTAGAATCTAATTATAAATGATTAATAGCAGTATTAATGCTATTAGAATTTATATTGTTATATTAATCTAGTAAATAAATATCATCAAAAGTATTATTTGTATTCTTTTAAAATAATGCTTTTTTTGTTTGCACAGTAGACTTTTTATCATATCCTTGTGCTAAAATGCTATTTTTATGCTTTATTATAATAAATAAAATATTATTTTAAAATAGAGATGTTATTTATTTAAATAAATGTTTTAAAATATTATTGTTTTTAACATTACTTCTTAATTCTATTCTTATACTGTAGGTAAACAAATAGAAACCTCTTCGTTATTGAATTAATACTCACTATTATTATTGGATACTTCTTCTTATTATAACTACTATTAAGAAGATAAATCCGATTAATTATCATAATCTTCCTCTTATAATTCATATATATCATCATAATCTAAATTTTCACCTCTTATAATAATTCCAATTTAGGGAACTAAAGAAAAAAATAGCTTATCGTCTATTTGTTATCTATTTATATTATTTTTTTTAATTAGATAATATCAATAAATAAAATTATCTTTACAAATTTATAAGTTCCGATTATTCTTCACTAGAAAATTCAACCTGATACACATATTTGAGGAGGTATAGTCTAAATTTTCTTAGCTAGATTTTAAACTATTGGTTATTAGCAACCGAGTGAATTAATCTGAACCCTCTTTCATACCTCTTTCTTTTAATCTAAACTTCAGTATAATTATGTCTGGCTATAATAACTCTTCCATTAATTTTAGGATTCAAAATTTCACATTTTTCTGTTGTGTGATTATAACTTTGACATGAAAGACACTAAATTCCAGAAAAATACACTTAATTCTTAAACATAATATTATCTCTCATTTTACAAAATGATTCATATTCCATTGCATTTTTCGAAATAATAGTCATGAAATCTGACATTCTTAGATATACTAAATGGCAGTTTTAAGAAGCTTTGACTATATATTGGGACTAAGAACCGGTAAGAAAATTATTGATATCAAAGAATTTTCCTATTTAAACGTCACCAAGACATATATTTTTTTTATTGTCCAATGGGAAAATGTTTATTTTACCTCTTATCAATATATACAACTTATTTATTATTTCATTGGGCCCTATTATAGTTTCTCCTTCAGAAACTTGCTGTTCTTCCATTATCTATGCTATAGAATCTAAACTTTCTTAACTAAAACTTATTTTAAAAAGTGCCAATTATCTTATTAATTTGCCATAAAAATCCATTTTAAACTATTATTATAGCTAAGGATCTAATTTCGCTAATATAGAAGACCCTTCTTCTAATAAATCATCTGACTTTTAAAATTTATATTCCATGTTCTTTATGATTTTGTTGAATAGATCTTTTTAGATATTTCTTTATTCTAAATATTTCATCATTTTATATTTCTCAGTTCTAAAAAAAAAACGTAAATCAGATCTGATTGAATAAAGTTTTTAGTTTAAATATACTCAAGTTTCTTTTTTTAAGTTGATATTTCTTTAAATATTTCCCCCATTTTGTTTACACAGTAACCTATATAAATATATAGTTTAAATTTATTTTATGAATGATTGCTATCATTGAAATATTCATTACCAAATATACCCGTCGTAATTATAGACATAAATATAACATAAATTTTTTCGTATTAATTATTAGGTCTTATATCTCCATACCCAACTGTAATCATAGAAATTATAGTAAAATAAATAGAATTTATGTAGAGTTCAAAATTTGAAGCATTCTATAATCTTTAATTTTCTATCCATGTTTCCTTGTGATCCCATTCGGTATGTTTTCCAACATAATAAAATCCACACCCAAAAATGTGAACAATAAATAAAATAATTGATATTAATAAAGTAACTTCATAACTAGTATTGAATTTCTACTTTAAAGCTAATAATTCATTAATTCTATCAAGTTAAGCAGATATTTAGTAGATTCTTATAAAAAATAATAAATCCCCATAATTTACAGACTGGTATTCTTAATATCGTAGAGTTCTTGATGCAATACTGATTGTAGCTAACGAATTTATCCAAAACGTTCCTCTTAAGGTTTTTTTAGCAATTTTCACTCTTTAAAATATGGTTAATGACAGTTATATTTGAGTCCATATAATATTTATATAGTAATTATATCTACCTATCGATTTCTAAAATGCCCTTATCAAAATAAGCAGTGTTAAATGTTAACAGAATATCTAAAGAAAATAATATTAAGGGTATAAGGTAGAAAAAATAATATGAGGCCTAGTTAATTTCCAGCGAATTATTAAAAACTATCTGAAAAATAAATTTATTTTTTAAATAAATATTGATTAGTAGTAAAAAATTAATTACAAAAAGAGGCAAAAAAAAAAACTGTGATATCATTATTATAAAAATAATAAATTGCCAAGCCATAATAAATTTCATATCCGGATAAAAAACAGGCATTTTTGCATAAAAATTGGTGTATCGATTTCTTATTAGAATTTTTTCCTAATAAAATACCCATTTTTTCAAATTATTTTAATCAGATTTGCTTTTCTTTTCATTTGATACATAACTCTTATCATTAATAATTGCCTTTTATAACTCGCTCATATTTCTATTTTATATCAAGCTTTTGAATTTAAATCTAATTTTCTATATCAAGGGAGGTAGTCTGAACCTCATAGATATATTAAAATGTGATTTTCTTCTATTTACAATCGCTGTTTAAAAAGCACTCTTACTACCACTACTTCCTAAGTGGCTTCCACCCCCACTATTATCTATAAATTCTATACAAAAATAAAATATAATTTAGTTGTATAAATTATTAATTTATCTAGTAATTACTTGAAGACACTATACAATCTGTTTTTAAGCTCAATTTATTATATGGTGATAGTTTTTTACAATTAACTTCAAGAAGATTATTTTATTTTGGCGAATTATTGTAAGATTATGTTTCGTGATTTGAAATTGATTTGCACCTTGAAATTGATATTAATTTATTGTTATTTTAGAAATCAAAAGCTGGAGATTATTTCGATTCCCCTGAATTTTTTAAACTGAATCCATTGACATACTTGGTGATAAACTTTTATCATCTTCTTATCTAACCATAAAAATAATATATTTTTATTTAATGTTGAATTATTTAGTAATGTAGTTTACTCTTAGTAAAAATTATAAATTAAGTGTAAATATAAAATAATATTAGTATTTAACAAAAAATAGTTCGAAGTTTATTCTAATTTAAATATATTTATTAATAAAACACTTATATTATATTAATTACACTTTATTTTTATGTCTCAACTACATATCTGTATATTCGAGTAATTGTTTTCTCTATTATGCTCCATCTAGAATTGTTGAATTATATTCAATAAAATTTTCCGGGTTTTACTAGCCTAATATTATATCTGACTATGATGTTTCTTTTTATTAAAAATAATTTTATCCATTATTTGTTTATCTTTATTCCATGAGATTGTCCAATTAATTTACTCTTTAAGTAAATTTCCTGCCGTTAAATTTTTTTGGAGATAAGAAAATTACTAATTTTTTGTTTTGTCTGGTATTTTTTATTATTATTTATAATTCTTTAGACTATGTTAATAAATATATTAAAGTATTATTACTCTAATAATATTCAAAAACTTATGGTACTATAAGTGAAGAAGCAATAATTAAAAATAAATATAATTATGAAATTTGTATTATCCTTTTAAACAAATAAAATAAGAATTACATTCATTACACATAGGTTTTAAGAAATGCAAATTAATTAAAATATTTTTATTAAATTTTCTTACTGGAAAAGTAATATTTTATAAAATTTAATATAATGTTGAGTTAAAAATATTATTTATACAATTTAATTTTAATTTTTTAAAATTTTCTATCACTTTCAGAAATACTATAACTATAAAAAACAATACATACACAGTTTAAAAATAAAACTAGTCTCGAATATTTATTTATCAATTAAATAAAATAATTGTTAATAAACAAACAAATAAATTTTAATGCAAAATTCAATATTTTCTAATCAATAAAAGAAGCCTCAACTTTAACTGTCTGATTTACACACATAAAGCAAAAATAATAAAATGATATAAAATATTTCTTCACATGGTAAATAATGTGATATCCCTTCTAATATGTAATAATTTAATTTAATTTATTAAATATTTGTTTGTAATATTCTTAGAATCATATAGCCTTTTTATATTTAAGATAATAACTCAAAAAATATGGTTCTACTATTTCGAACTTTTATTCAAATTAAAACAAAAGTAACAGCAAGTCCCCCTATAAATATCATATATTAGAAGAGTATTAGACTAAAAAAATGTTAAAATCCAACAGTTAAACAACCCTGCCTTTTAATTTAGCTGTATAGATCAACCATAAATAAATTACTCCTTAATTCATAAAAGATTCAAATAAAAATTAATACGAAATCTAATCTCATAATTTTTACATTAATAACTTCTCTAAAAGCTAAGGATTTTCTACCTAATAATTAAAATTCTATTAGTAAATGTAAAAATAAAACATTGATGCTCAAAAATAAGATAATATTATGCATAGTAGAGCAATTGTAAATAATAATTTAGAAGGAATAATCCACCAGAGATCTTATGAAACCACTGAATTTATAAATTAAAATTCTAAATTTACAAACAAAAGGAGTCTTAATAATAAATAAAGCAAAGAAAAAATTAGTTTAAAAAGTACTACTTCTATCAAGAATAACAATAATACAAATATTTTTACTAATAAATAGTAAAATCTGTGGTAAACAAGTAAGTTTGATTACAATTTTAAGCAAAAATAGAATATAGGTAGTATTGATATTCCTTCTTAGACATAATAATAACTTCATAATTAAATCCCAGTAAATTAGTATATTATAATTATAAAATTATTTAAAATTAATTATACTTAAATTTTGTAAAAGAAGTAAAATAAATTAGCTGTTTCAAATATGACTAATATTAATAAGCATAATAATTTGGCTAAATAATAAAAAAAGAAACTTTAAATTGTAACCTAAAATTATTTTTCAAGAAAAAGAGAACATGAGAAGAGTATTAATAAAAATAATGATTTTATGAAAGATGTAAAAAGCTAAAGTCCGGTAAAAAGAAGCTAAAACTAGTCAAAAGATTCTTTATCATTTGAAAATATTTCAAATTCTGTTTCAAATTAAAATGAACTGAGAGAAAAAGAAGAAATTTTCATAAACCAAATTACAGAAAGATATATGGTAATATTTATTTTATCTTTTTTAAATATTCAAGTAATATTATGTATATATATATATATATTAGAGAGAAGGAATTTAATCTATAAAAGTTTCAGAGTTGTAACTCTTCAGAAATTTAATGAAGAAAAGGGGAGTTGAAGGAAGTAATATTGATGATATAGATACTTATTATTAATCGTACATGTCAGATACTTAATTGGATAAACTTTTAGATACACCACTTAAAGAATATTAAAAAAAACTACAAGCTAAATCATTTTAAAATCTAGATTAAGTTTAAATAAAGGATATAAATAAAAAATAGTATATGAATTATAATGCGGAAACAATTTTATATCGAAGCAAATAAAAATCTTTGAGTTTAAGCCACTAGAAAGATCACAAGAAAAATTTAATGATTATAAATCTCTTTATTATCTTAATGATTAATTAAATTAATCATCGCAAAATCAAATAGTTTAAGGAAAATAGAAAGAATTACCTAATTTAAATTTTTTTACAATAAATAATTAATTGATCGAAACAAAAAATTTATAAAGTCCGAATGAATAATAGAGAATCCAAATAATGAATAATGAAAATATTGCTTACAAAGAACAAAAAAAAATTTGATAAAAAATAAAAAAAGATTACTTCTTTATAATTTAGTAGTTGATCATCAATCAATGAATAAATGAATAATTATGTTTTAAATTTCCTAAAAGCTTAATTATTACTTTAAATGTATATATATTAGTATATATAATTATAAATATCATACAATATTATTTAAAGCCTATAGTAATTTTCCTTCCAAACAGCTTATATAATTATTTTAGATTTTTAAATAGAAATAATATATATATATATGTATCAATTAATTTTATTATTATAATATAAAATTAATTAACATAACAATAGTTTAGAGTTATAGTGAAATACTTAAACGAATTAAACAAAAACCTATATTTTAATAAAAGTAATTTTAGTATAAAATTAAAATAATTAGAAAAATTATATTAAATTATGATAAATTTTTATAAATTAATACAATACTATCTGTATTATTTAATTTTCTACTATCCTATCCTATATGAAAGTAAATAGTAGAAAATGGCAATTAATTTAAAATATATATACTATAAAAAAATTATATTTCTTAATTTTTTGTTTACTTTAACAATTTATCTCAATTTTTTAGGAAATTATTTTTTCTTTCAAATGTGCATGACTTTAAATGCTTTTAAATTATTTAATAATTCTATAATTTCAAAAAAATTGTTTTGTTCATATAAAATATTTATAAAAACATCTAAAGCTATAAAAAAATCTTATTTTTTCTTTAAATTAAATCTTTAATACATTATTTCTTACAAATGTTTAAATAATTTAAATTTAGTATAAATTAATTACAAAATTTATTTTCTTTTTTAATATAAAAAATATTTTTTTCTATTTAAATATGTATGTTTTACCTGATAAGTTAGAAATTGTAGTTGACTTTAATAAAGTGTATAAGACCCTGGTTTATCTACTTATATTTAAATTATATTGGTTTAAAGAAATTTCTAAGCTATTTTCTATTCTTCTATTATATATTTATTAGATTTGGTTTCTATAGATTTCAATAGAGTGGTTAATCATATACACAATACAAATGAATTAGAAAATGCAGTTTTAATTCAATTATTATGGTGATAGGAATGTTCTGCAAATTTAATTAATAATTATTCTTATTTGGTATTAACTTATCACTTTTCTTATTTTACTAATAAGGCTACCTTAAACAAATATAACCTATAGAGATAGTTTATTAAATTTTATATAATAAATAAAGATAATCTCTATGTATTAGTTAATTACAACATTTTTATATTCCAAAATTTAAAATTCATTTATATATAATTCATTTTTAATTATTAAATCATTAAAGAAGGTAAATTTAATTAATAGTATTTTTAAAAATATAATACTAACAAAGAAACAAGTTTATATTTCTTATAACAATTTTTTTCTAATTTCTTACTAATGTTTAAATAATTTAAATTTAGTATAAATTAATTACAAAATTTATTTTCTTTTTTTAATATAAAAAATATTTTTTTCTATTTAAATATGTATGTTTTACCTGATAAGTTAGAAATTGTAGTTGACTTTAATAAAGTGTATAAGACCCTGGTTTATCTACTTATATTTAAATTATATTGGTTTAAAGAAATTTCTAAGTTATTTTCTATTCTTCTATTATATATTTATTAGATTTGATTTCTATAGATTTCAATAGAGTGGTTAATCATATACACAATACAAATGAATTAGAAAATGCAGTTTTAATTCAATTATTATGGTGATAGGAATGTTCAGCAAAGTTAATTAATAATTATTCTTATTTGGTATTAACTTATCACTTTTTTTATTTTACTAATAAGGCTACCTTAAACAAATATAACCTATAGAGATAGTTTACCTAAAATTTATATAATAAATAAAGATTATCTCTATGTATTAATAAATTACAACATTTTTATATTCCATAATTTAAAATTCATTTATATATAATTCATTTTTAATTATTAAATCATTAAAGAAGGTACATTTAATTAATAGTATTTTTAAAAATATAATACGAACAAAGAAACAAGTTTATATTTCTTATAACAATTTTTTTCTAAAATAATTGTTGTAAAATAGTATTCGGGTTAGTATTCTAATTTAGTAAATCTAAAAGTTATTCTAAATTAATTTTTTAGTACAAAGTTTATGGTACATTTAGAAATTAATATGTAGAATAAGTTATTAAGTAAAATAAATATAATTTTCACTCAATTTTAAATTAATATATAAAATAATTAAAAATAAAGAAAAAAAAAAAAACAAACAAACAAAATATAGATTAAACTAAAAAACAAATGAAAATACAGTCCCTTTTAAATATTATTTTCATTATATTGGCGATTATTATCCATTTAACTATATAAAGTAAATATCATATTTTATTTTTAATCGAAAATTTATATTTATATATTCATATTATTACCATAATTTTACTATAATTAACTTTCATTTTTTCAATTTCTCAACCTTATTATAGAATATAAAAATATTAAAACTAGAAAATTATATTTTTTAAAGAATTGGTTACAGTTACTCAAGAACTTCAAAGTGATTTTAAAACAAAAGATATAAATGGATGGTTAATTAGAAATGAAGATGTTTATGTAACTCCATCTATCTCTAAGTGCTTTAAACAGAATGTATTTGGTAAAAAAATATATTATTTAGATTATTTAGGGAATATTATTTAAATTTAAAGGTCCTTTTGGATAAGATTATTCTATAGATAAATCTTATAATATTACAAATCCACACTGGAGTATTTCTATTAATTTCAATTTGTATATGACATCTAGATGGCTTAATGTAAAATAAAAATGAATATATATAGACTATAAAATATAAATTATTCATTTTGATAAGGGATTATATTGTATTAAATTATTTTATATTAATATATATAGTAGGATACCGTTATGATCTTCATTGATGATATATTAGTTTATTAGTATTAAAAAAATTAAAACTAATTTTTATTAAATCATACTGATTAGTCTGGTAATACATAATGATTAGAATATCCCTATTTATAACAAATATTATTATTTTTTTATAGAATAGCAATGCGAGTGGAATAAATCTAAATAATTAGCAATTTAGATTCCTATTTAATTAAAAGTTATTCATTAAAAAAGTAGTATGAATTTTAGGTTAGAATCAAGAATAATGGAACATAATGTTAAAAATAAAGAGTTTTTCGTAAAAAAATAAATTGATTATTCGTATTAGATATTATAATATTAATTTTTTCAGATAAACCAACTTGTTATAAAAGTTGATGAATGTCATTAAAAATGTCTATCATGTTATGGCCCCCTTGAAAACAACTGCATTTTATAATAAATATAATAATAAACGCATAGCTAAGATATGGTAAAATTTCGAAAATTAAAATAATAATAAATATGTATTAAATAACAAATTAATTAACAGGGAAATTTTAAATATTCCAGAAGATATTTATAAATGTGTATGCTTTGTCCCTAAGGATGCGCAGATTGCGTTTCTCAGAGTGTATGTACTGAGTGTTAAGCAAATTATTATTTAGATAATAATAGTTGCGTGACAATATGCAGCGAGGGAAAATGGCCTAATCCTAGTAATTTAATGTGTGAAAATTGTCACAGTTCTTGTTTAACATGCACTGGAGGGAGCGAATCAGAGTGCTTACAATGCTAAACAAATCCGATTCACTATCTTCACATAGATAAAAAATGTTATACTTAGTGTCCGAAACCTTATTTCATTAGTTAAGTAAAGTAAAATATTTGTGAGAAATGTGATTCTATATGTAAAACTTGCTAGATTGGATATAAATCAAAATGCTCTTCATGTGACTCGCCTTTATCTTTACATAATTATAAATGTTTAAATAAATGTCCGGTAATTAAGTTAACTAAATTTTTATAAAGAATATTATATTTATAATATATAACAATTAGGATAATTTTTATTCCGAAAATTCCATATGCTTAGCTTGTATAGAGGGGTGCAAGAAATGTAAAAATCAAGAAAGCTGTATTAAATGTTAAATAGGATATTCTCTTTTCAATTAAAAATGTTTAAGTTCATGTCCTGAGGGATACTATTCTGACACATAAAGCTAAGAGTGTAAAATTTGTAATTTTAGATGTAAAAGCTGTTCAGGGCCTTTACATACCTAGTGCCACAGCTGCTAAGATAAATATTTTTTATAAAATCAAACATGTTTGCAAAAGTGTAACTCTAATTGTGATAAATGTTAAATAATTAAATAGCCTATATAAGATTGTCTTAAAAGTAAAATATTAATAAATTTCAAAATGATATTTTGTATATAATGTTATTTTCTAAATTATAATAAGATTGCGACTAAAATACCTGCTAAAATTGCATAGAAGATCCTAGGTTATGTGCATAATGCTATCCAGATGGAAGAAATTTCCTTACTGAGTAAATATTTTACAAACTCAATTCGTTTAGCACTAATAAATCTTACATTTTATTTTTTGTAGCATTTGTACATCATGTAATTCAAAAGAAAACAGAATTTTAGCTAGATAAAAATGTATTTGCGATTCATTTTACAAAGAAAAAAATGGTTCATGCAACTAAGAAGTTTAGTTATAAAGTTTTATATAAGTAAGTAATTAAAGCGCACAAACTTTATTCATTTTTTCTGTCTTACTTCATATAAAAAACGGTCATGGTTTTACTCTTTTAGCCGATACTGTTTAGGAAATTAAATATATTATGTTTTATTAAGTTGATTTCCCTTAGATTGTCAGAGAGTTTTTCAAAATATTTGAATCTTTTGATTTTAACTTTTTCTAATAATATCTACCCTAAAATTAACATTATATGCCAACTAGTAAAGGTTTTGAAAACAATAATTATGATTCATTCCTTTTGAGGAACGCACATTAATATATTTTATTAACTTTCCTTATAGTGTGTGTTTATATGCTGCTATATATTTGCTAATCTTTTATTTAATTATTTAAGAAAAAATCTAAAATATCGGTATATTAATCTAAATTTTATTTATTTAATATCTTACATAATATATTTTATTCTTGATTTTAGGATTATTTGGAAAATATTAAAATATATAAAGAAAGATATTATTTTAATAGGAATAATAGGATCGAATAAGTGCTGTATTATATTTTCGCTTCTTTAATTACAATATATCAGTTTACATGGAAGCGTAGAAATTATTACCTTTCTTTATTCCCTATGTCTATTTTCTATAGAAATTTGTTTGCCTATAATATTTTTTACTATTTCTACTAAATATTAAAAATATTAATTTAAATAAAAGTAGTTATAATTGCCATATTTAAAAGATGAAAATTAAAAAGACTAATTTTAAATGCTATATGAAGAATTCAAAATAAATAGCCCTCTATAATGTGGATATAGTTCTATTAAATTAGGATTAAATATTTTATCTTCTTATACAATTGTTATATTAAACAACCATCCCATATTGGGAGTGTCAACTACAATAGTTAGTAAAATAGCCATTATAATATTTGTAAATTATGTGAAGCCATATAAACTTAATTATTTTAATGTGAAAGAAATTATTACTGAAGTTCTTTTTTTCGGAATTTATTCGTGTATATTATTGCTTTTAATTTATCCAGACAATTTAGATGTGAGAAATATTCTATCAATTGTTATAATTATTTTATGTTTCTCTATAATGATAGTTGAAGTATTTGCATATTTAGGATACACAGCATATAGTACATACAAATCAATAAAAGAATGGAATTAAAATAGGAAAGTGAAAAATAATAAGACTTAAAATAGGGGGGAATAAAGTCTTTTTTCAGAAAATACTGCAGCATTGAATTAAAAAACCATAAGCTTTTCTTGATAACAATACTTTAATTTATACTACACTATATTATATATCATTTACCATTTTATAAAATTATATATTAAAATAATACTCCTTTTTGTTTTTTCATTGAAAGTCTGGTTACTTTTTTCATCAAAAATTCTTCTATTAAATTGTGTAAATTTGATAAATTTTTGCTCGGATAGGCTATATTACCCGTCTTATAATTAAATCATTATCTAAACAAGCGATTAAATCCCACATAAAGGAATGTTTACTCATTTATAGCATCAAAGTTATTATTCATAAAGAATACAAAACTGTAATATCAGCCAACTTTGATCTCCGATCATTTTAGCTTTAATCTCTCGCATACTAAATTATCATGTCATTACTGTATTTCATAATTTCAATCTTTTCTAACTATATTAAATGGAAGAAGTCTACCTTGATTTTAGGTATGCCTTAATATCTGCCTGTAAAGAACAATCATTACTTTTAACGCTTAATTCCTTATGTATTTAACCACTCCAAAAATACTTGAATTACTAATTGTATCTCATGTCTACTATTTCAAAAAATCTTCAGAGAAATTAAATACAATTTATTTTTATGTGTTTAAAAGGCTTTTTTTTTATCTGATTACTAACAATTAATCCGAAATTTGCTTAAATCTATTTATTTAAAGACTTTGATCCTTTGATATTCCTTCAATTTAATCTTGAAATGCTGTGTTCTGATATCCAAGCTTACATATAAGCAGCCCTACTTTAAACAAGAGAGTTAAAGAATTCAGTATGCTTGATCCTTAAACTATACATATTTAGTAATTTTAACCTGTACCAAGATAATTAAAATAAATGGAATTATACAGTGATATTTATATTTTCTTTGAAAAATATTTGCAGCTTCTCTAACTTCCAATGTATTTATAAGGTATAAAAAAGAGGCCACTATTCTGTAATAGTCACCGGTTTAATTATTGATTAGACTGATCAAACTCTCAATTTTTTGAGATATATAGTTATTTAAGTTGCATTTGGAAGATTTAAGCACCCCAATTTTACAAAAATGATTTATTTTAAAGCTAAACTGGAAAAATCAATGAAAAAATAGTTTTAAACTCCTGATAATATTTAAGAGATAATTTTATATAAAGGATAACTAGTTGATGTCTTACTAAAAATCAAACTTGCTTAAAAATCTTTAAAAAAGGGATTTCTAATAAAAAATCAATCCAATTTTTATGAAAAGATGGTATTGAACCTACTTAGGTAGTATGTCTAAACAATTATAAAATCATTTAAAAATTTAGCTTAAATTCTCAGAAATAAATAAAAAAGATATAAAATTTGACAAAATTATTAATAAAAAAAAGCTCAAAATTTGAAATAAAATAGTACTACAATTTTTTTCCTAAAATGACTATAATTTCGTAAATTTTGAATAAAATGATTTTTCCTAAATTGGCTATATAAATATTCAGATTCCCCATGATTGAACTATTTTATAAATGGATACCATTGATATTTTTTACTCTACATGAATCATGAGAACGAAAATGTAATTCCCATCCAAATTACTGATCTTTTTTTTATTTTTACCATACACTCACCAATTTAAATAAAAGTTAGACTCGAAATATCATAAAATGAAAAATTAGATTTTAATTATAAATAAATATGTACAAAAAAAGAATTATCCAAAACATATTAAAAGGAGAAAGAAAAAAAAATAGTAATTTATAATGAATGACTCATAAAAATTAATATTTATTTTTTCTAATACATATCGTCTTGCTTGCATAGTGTGAATAAATAAAACGTTTTGATTAGCATTTATATATATATATCTGGTAACGATAAAAAAATTAAAAACTAAAAGTAATATATATAAATTAAGTAATATGATTAAATATGGTAGCGATATTTTGTAATTAATAGAGTGATTATCAACATATGGATAAAATATAAAATATCTAACTTTCTATTGATATATAAACCATTTTTATTAAATCTAATATTATTATATTATGAAATTGAAATTTATATAAAATTATTTTTTTTTTTTTTTGAATAATTAGTGGACTTAGTTATAAATAAATTAAAGTTATATATAAAAATTAGTTTTAAACACTACTTATGGAAGATTTTTAATTAATTTTTAATTATATATATTATAAGAATCATTAAATTATATTTAGTTTATTCAAAAAGCAAGACTTTATTAGATCGAATTTCTAAGTTGTAATTAAACAGATGCTCTCAAAGATTTGTTAGGAGAAATTGAGGAAAATAGAGTAGGGAATTTTCTATTATTTTTATATAAAATACAATTTTCAAGATATTTTTTATCAAAAAGACATTATTTTTCTAAGCAAGGTGGACATGCATCACTAGGTTTAATTACAGGCAAACAAGTACACGGTTTAATGTTTATTTTTTCTTTTTCAATAAAAGAATTCATTACATTTGACTATTCTTTTAGATGGATAGTTAATCTCTTTTATCTATTAAGTCTAATGGGGCTTAATTTAACTTGCTGAAAGCGATTATTAGAAACAGTAACTCCTCTACGTCTGGTTTAAATTTACTATACAACAGGTTCTTCATCTTCACTCATTTAATCAATACTAGCACTCTATTGGTTTTTATTTCTGCTGTCATATTTTTTATCAGAATATTTTCTTTACTGAATTTATCTATCAGTAGAACTCGCTCTTTGCTATTGATCTTCTCTATTAACTATAAATAAAATAAAAAAAACATATATACACATACATTTTATTAATATGATGTAATAAGTATTTTTATTATAAATTATGATAAGATTCATACACTTAAACTTATAAATAGATACAGTGATATTTACTACCCCTAAAAATTGTATTTAATTTTTTGGTATATTATTATTAATTACAATCTAAAACCAAATTAAATAACTGAGTAATAATTATAATATATTAGAATTAAAATCAAGGTAATGGAAATTAAATTTATTAAGCATATAAAAACTTTATCAAAATTAATATAATTATTACCTTTAAAAATAACATTACAAATTTTCTATATTTTAGATAAAGAAAAATCGTCATTTTAAATGTTACTAGACTTTTTACAATGTTATATAATAAAATTCAAGTATTTTTAGTCAGGCTTTTATAACTCGAAATACCTAGCAACTTCAAAAATTAAATTATTTATATTATCTTTTCCTACAGTTTAATATTTTTATTTTATTTATTAGTATGAATCTTCTATATACTCAGAAATATCATTTTATTCCTTTTTTGTTAATTTTCTTAAGCGAATCTCTTATAAAAAGTCTGGTTTAATCACTTCTTCTGGTAGGTTGCATATTGTGGTTCTTTTCTTTCTCATTTTTTCTTATTTTTATTTTTTTATTAGCTCCTTTGTTATTTTTTTTTTTGCTGATATTTTAATTTAATATTAAATTATAAAATAGCTAATATCTTCTTCTAGTTATAGAATGATAAATTCAATGAAAGCAAATTTAATCTTAATCTCAATTTACTAATATATTCAAAATAAAAACTGAAGAATTTTAATAATATAACTTGGGAAAATATTCTAAAATACCTGTCTTATTGAAAAACAGATACTCCACAATAATAAAGATTCATCATATTAGGAAGTAGATAAATAGTATTACACTTACTTTTTTTAAAAACTATTGAACTAGTACAATATCAACAGGTGTGAAATGATTAAAAATAAAATATAATATTTCTATATTAGAGCTTATACTATAACTTTTTATACTTATATAATTTGAATTTTTTAAAAATTATCTACTTTATTTACTAAGTTTAGTTTTAATTAGAAGAATTATTATAGAAAATGTTAGCACTATATATTAAAAAATCAGTATGATATAAAAGTAATTATTAATATAAATATGATATTTTTAGAGTATGATTAATTTAATTTCATTAACTAAAAAAATTATAACCTTCAATAGATAGCATATTTAATATAATTTCAACAAATTAATAAATATACAAAATTCTTAAATAGTATAAGTATATAAATATTTTCATACTAAAGTGTTATTTTATAAAAATTATTAATTAGAACATCTCCCAAATTATGGGAATAGTGCATAATAAATAAATCAAAATTTTTAAATATTGTATCAACTTTATCAAATAAGTTTGACCCATATTATTTTTCATACAATAATTTTTCTTTTTCATTAATTTACTACATTTTTATTATAATATTGGTTTCTATTTCAATTTTTAAAACTTTTATATACTCCTCATCAATTTAATTTTAATCCATAGCATAAAACTAATACATTTTCAAAAACTAATTGCAATAAGCACAAATATAGGAGTAATTTTCATTAAAATAGCTGCTCGCCATTTTCAAATTTCTATTAGCTTAAAACTATCCACAGTTATGACAATAAAGGTTTTTCACGGTAAATTTTAAATGATAGGGATTGATATTTTAGTCACAGATTTTTACATGTTTCAAAGTAATAATTGGATAAGCTATTATATGAAACAGCAAATATTTAATTTCAGCTATACAACCTAATATTTATGCTATTTAATCCGTATTCTATGTCTAAAGATAAAGTTCAACTAATGACTATTTTATTTCTTCTTGTTTTCCATCCAGTGATATAAAAAACTTAATAAGCTCTCTGTAAAAACATAAATATAATTATTTAACTAAATAAATAATTTTTATTAAAATTGTATATTTTTACTATTGAAGGAAACAAAAATATTGAAAATTATAAATAAACAAATGTTGAACTAGGGGAACCATAGCTTAAAAAGTCTAAAGAATTTACAAAAAATTTTAACTTTCCAAAAACTTAGAGAGTAATTCCCCCAAAATTTTCTACATTTCTTTATTGTTAATTTGATTGTTTATCTATATTTCTTAAAAAAGAAAGATCAAAAACTTAAAAATATAGGCATTGGGGGGTAAATACTCTCTCTTACTTAATATATCCATTATATCTTCCTAGCTAAATTAATGAGAAGAATAATTTTATTTTTAGGGTTATACACTAGATAATTTTTATTTTTTTTAAGTCTCGTTATTATTTTCTTATCTCGATTGAAAAATAACGAAAAGAAATTCGAAAAGTTCATTTTATTCTGCTATTTCAATCTAAGTGGTTTCATGGCTTTTTTGATTGTCAATTATTTTTTAAATGATACTCAAAACACTTTTCAAATTTAGTCCTTCATAAAATGTCTCCAAAATAAATTTTTTTGGAAATTCTAACTCTTCATCCATTAGGAAATTGAAGTTTTTACTTACATCATTTATTTAAAATTCGTTGTTTTGAGCATTTAACTTTTTTTTAAAGTTTAAATCGTCCTTTATCTGATCAGGTTGATTAATTAAGATTGGAAAACACATTTGGAAATAAGAAATACGAGAACTAAGAATAAAGGTAGACATATTTTAATGCCTTAGGCAGAAAGTAAGTACAGATTTTAATTTCTAAATCAAATTGAAATTAATTTGAATTGTATATAATAAACAGCTGAATTTGTTAATTTTACCGATTGAAATATTGTGCTAGGAAGTAATTTGTTTTATATCCAGCTTTATTGAGAAGGATATTTTTCACTAGTAATTGTCTTTATTAAATTTGCAAAAAACAAAGAAATCTTCTAGTTTTAAAGTTAAATTTCCATTTTTAAATTTTAATCTGAATCGCTTACGTTTTCATTGTTATTTCCATAATATTAATCTATGATATTTCTTAGTAAAATTGTTATATCATTTTCTACAAAAGCAAATCTCATTGAAATTTACTTAGTATTTTTATCTACTAATTAAATAACATTAGAGATTATATCCTTTATTTTACTAAAGTTTAGTAAAGGAGAAGAAAATGAAATTTTCATTAAAAATATTAGATGTGCCTTGTAGTATTTAAAATTATTAAGCATATAATTAATTGAATTGAAAACTAAAAGTATTACCTCCACCATTTGAATGAAAATAGAGCTTACATTTTCTTACGAAATGTTAAATATTATAAAATTTTAAAAAATATTCAGATAGTTGTTTAGCTACTCATAGTATGTTGCAATTATTTATTTTGAGTAAGAAGATAATAAAATCTATTCTATTATTTCTTAAAACAGAAATAATACTATAGAAATATTAAATTCTGTGAATTCTAATTGCTATAATATTTATTCAATTTATTCTATTATTTCTTGTGAGAATTCTTGTGGTTACTTCACACTATTATTTATTATTTAATAATTGAATATTTTGTGAAAAATTTATATGTATATTATAAATATTTACTAGAGAGCTTTAAAGAAAACTAGAATTTATTTCTATTAATTTTTAACCTAGTATTTGATAAATTAACCATCTTGTTCTTAAATTTTGATAGCTTCATCTAAAAATACTACCATTATATTCGTGATTTAATAGCAAATTTCTTATATATGGCTTTTAAACATAGAGTCTCTTTTCATTATATACTTAATGAATCTCGTAATAATTTTTTTAACTTACAAATAAATATTCTTTATTTTTTATTATAAAATACAATAAAAAATACTTATAATAATTAATTACAGGTAAAAAGCATTTATACATTTACTCTTCACTATTTTATTCACTCATGTCATGTTATAAACAGTTATTTTATAAGCTGTCTAATAAGAAAATCAGAAATTTAGAAGTATAGAGCTCTTCTGGCTTATTTTATAAAAATATAATATTTTAACAAATACACCAAGTATGGTATATAATATAAATGTAAATTTTACTTAAATTTAATCCATCACTTTTAATCTGGCTTATAAATCCCAATACTTTTAATCTAAGGGTTCTGTGTGAATAAAATTATTTATTTCATTTAAAAGAGAAAAATCATCTGAATATGTGTGAAATATTTATAAATGATTGCTATTTAAAACTCTATTCATTCTGTATAGTGAAGGATCTTTATTATTTTTTCTTTACTTTTAAAAAATAAGCTATTAATAAAAATATATTTTTTTATATTTTTGTATTTATTTTTTACTTCTTCCATTTTATTTTTAATATTTGCTTAATTGATAGAATTATTTTTTTATTTTTTTCAGGTTTTTATTCTTCTTATTTGTGCTATTTATTAATAAATTTTGTTTTGTTTCAAAATAACCGGGAACATTACTTAATCTATAAATTATTTTATAGTTATTAGGCTAATTGGTTTATCAGAAATAAATAAAATTATAGTAATTTAATGTATATATATAAATCCTTTTATTACTTATAAAATTTATTTTATAAAATATAATATATTTAATTTAATTAGATAGTCTAAGTATACAAACTAAATTAAAATTATATTTTATCAATTTTTTTTGTTATTATTTCATTTATAGAAATTATTATCATATTAAATCCACTTGAATTTCAAATGAAGGGTTGAAAAAAAATAAATTTTTATTTTGCAAATAAAAATGAATTTTTACTTTGGTTTAATCTAATAGTAATGAATATTTAATATTTGTACTAAACTCCTTTTTGAAAATTATAATTATAATTCAATATATAATATATTTTATATTTCATAATTCAAGATTATAACATATAATTTGATTTGAAATAAAGAGATAATCAACCAAGCAACCAACCAACCAATAAACCAACCATCCAATTAATAACTCAATTTATTCATTAATGAATAATAGCAATAAATAAAATTGAAAATAAATAACAACTAAGCAAATAATACAACTAAAAAAGGTAAACTTAAAAAAAAAGTAATATAAAAAAATGGGAGCCGCAGAAAGCAACGGTTAAAAAAGTGAAAATTAATCAGAAATAGGATAAGACTAAATTTACAATGAAGACTAATATGAGTACATAGGCCAAACTTTCGATTCTAGATTGGGCGACATCAAAATATTGAGACATAAATTATCAGAAAGTAATAAAAAATTATATTTTTTTCTAAATATAATAAGCTTTATAAACAATAAATAAAAATTTACCTATACTATATTTTAAGATTAATATTCTTTAATAATTTTATTTTCCACTCTTAGGATAGTTGGCTGTTAAATAAAAATATTGCACTTCTAAATCAGAATATGAACAAGCTGTGGGATAATTAGACACTCTTAAATTCATTTCTCACCCTAATATATTGAAGGTAATTGATATCAGATCTGAAAAAGATGAAGGATTTTGTAGTTAAGTGTTTATGATTAGAACAATTTACGAATATTTACAAGAAGATTTATAGTAACCATAAATTTTTTTTAATAAATCAATTTTTTTTATTTTTAAAATATCATTCAATGATTATTCGAAAATTTCATTTTTCAAAAAAGATAAGAAGCAATAGGGCGAGTAGATTTCGACAGTGACGAAAGACACTACTATGAAGAATAGGAAATAGTTCATCTTTTGCAAGATATAATTTCTGCTTTGCTATACTTAAAGGAACAAAAAGTTTACCACGGAGATGTGGTTACCAAAAATGTTTTACTTTCCCAAGACGTACATGGAAACAAACTCTACAAATTACACATACCCTAATTCACCACTCAATCTACTCATTACCAAAAAGTTTTGAGAAAAGAAGAAGACCAACTTTTCTTATCTCCCCAACTTTTAGAAGAACTTTAATAATAGAAAATTACCCCTGAATTCGACTAGGAGAAATCAGAAGTGTTCTAAATCGGTACAACTCTAATAATATATTAGTTATTTATCCTTAAAAATATTTTATAACAGGTATTATTGGTCTCTAAGTAGCTCTTTTAGAAGAAACAAACAGCTGTTATAATTTTGAAGATCTGGCCATTATTTAAGAAACTGTTTAGGGAAAATTAGAACAAATAGCTGATAAATATAGTATGGACTTAGCCCAAATTCTTCTTTAGTTCTTAGAAATAAAAGAAGAATACAGACCCAACTTAGAAGATGCATAAACTCTCATTTAAAAACATCCTTACGCAAAAGATATGGAATAATAGATTAATTAACATTTCGAAAACGAAAGTCCTGAAACACAAAATCTCATAAAATCAAGAGCTATCGTAAATAAGATTTATATTTTCATGATAATTAATGCTTTAATTTTATAAATTAATGTATTAAAAAAGCAATAAGATTAACAAGAAGAACATTAAAATGGATTCGTAGAAAATGAAGAATAAAATACCACTAATTAGTAGTTACATTAAGGAGAAGAATAGGTAGAAGGTCATGAAGCTGAATAAAATAGCAATAGCCAAGAGTTTTAATAACAATAACAACATTTAGAAGAATAACATATTGAAAAACCACATAGCTTTTAAGAATAACAGTAACTTGAATAAGAAAACATTAAAAAGAAAAAACCCATGCCTAATGAATTATCTGCCACTCCTAATAAATCTTATTCTAAGTAACCTTTTTCTCAATACACTCCTTAATCACAAGAAAAAAACTTTTTATCTGTATCTAATAATCATAATAGACAACATTTCGTAAAAAAAAAAGTGAATATTTAAAATATTGAAGTATAAATAAAAATTTATTTTTTAGAGCAATGATCAATTGAACTCTTCCATTAAAAATATTGACCAAATGGTAAAAGAAGCCATGATGAGAAGTGAAGATACCAAACGCAGATATGACTCTAATCAGCAATTGAGAAATTTCATGAAAGATTTGCTAGATGATGAAATTTATATTCCTATCAACCCTTCCCCTGGAAGAAAATCCCACTTAAAATCATAATTAAATAAGAGCTCCAGATACTATACCAAACCCTTCAGAGGAGATGGATGGAAAATATGATCATATTAATAAACAACATATCCAAATAATTTTTCTATTAAATATTACATCATTTTTCGCATTATTTTATTATTTATCACCATTATTTAGTACAGTTAATTCATAAAATATAAGTTTAAAGATATAATCTTATTAATTTGTTCTTTTACTTTATAAAACGAATAATTATATTAATTTATTATAATTAATATCATATAATCCACTATTTTTTAATTATCTTAATCATTCCACATAAAAAAACAAACAATAAATAAGTAAATAATAATATCGATCAATCAATAATATTAAAAAGTATCCATTAATCCATTCATTTATATCTAGCAAATATATTTTACTTATTATATAAAGTTTTAATTTGTATTAATTAGAATGAATCGAAACACATTTGATAACCATAATCATCACCACTCTCAATCATACGCATAGTAATCACCCTATAAATCAAGTGTATTAAAATCTTAATCATAGATTTAGGTTGCTGATTATAATAAACTATCTACAACCAAGTAAAGTTTATATAATACTTCATTTTATAACTATTTTAATAATATATAAATTTATATTAATTCAACTCAAGAGAATAATAAGGGAAAGATTATTTATAATAAAATCTTGATGTATTGGTAACTATTTTGGCCACTGAAGTTGAAAGACTCTCTTAAGAATTAGAAAAAAGCAAGTCAGACATTAAAATTTACTAAAACTAATAAAATTCTTTTGACACTGATAAATAACTATATGATAGATAAATATATGAACTAGATTAATAATTAAGGTAGTATTTATTACACTAGCTGATATATAATTTTTTTTTTTTTAATATTTTATTATAATAATAATAATTATACTTTGTCATATTTTATTTAACAATGAGAATTTTAATGTAATTATTTTATTTCCAGATAAGAAGTAAATTCTGTCACTCCACTTAAAAATGCAAATTAAAGATTGACTTTTCAAAATGAAGAATTATAAAATCAGCTTAAAAAATTAAATTAAGATCATAGTAGATGCAGTGACAAAGACCCTAAAATTATATTGCTTTCAAGAGAAAATGGTAATGTTAACATATATTTTTTATTTATGATAACAGTATATTTTGATTAATTATTAAATGAAAAAAGAATAAAAATCTCATGAAATTAAAGAACTTAACTAAAATGTGATCGATTTGAATATTCATAATGCATAAATGTAACAGTAGGTTGCATAAAAAGATTCAGAATTATAAATAATTCCTATTTTAGAATAAGAGATATAAAGGCTGAAGGAAGATATTGATTCCAAATAATTTGTTATTATAGAATGGAAAGAAAAGTTAATATGTTAAATATAATTATAATTATTTCTTAAATATATAATAAATATATTTAGATATTAAGAAGTTGAAAAGAAATATGAACAAACTAAAGATAGAGAGAATATTTAGGTGACGATAAATTAATACATAAACAATATAGAAGGCTTGAAAGATGAAAATGCAGATTTGTATAGATAATTAGAGGCAAAACATATGGAAATAGAAGAACTAATCTTAAAATTGCAAAATTTAGAATAATTAGCAGAAAATACTATCTAAATTTAAGATCAAAATTAATCTTTGTAAGAAGAAGTATCTAATTTAAAGATAAAAGTAAATATTTTAAGCTATTTTTTTATGAATAATTAAAAAATTAATAATTTTGTAATTAATTTAAATATATCACCATAAGGTATAATCTTTAGAGGATTGCGAAATTGATTGGAGAAATAAATATTTCCAACTTGAAGAAAGTTACAAAATGTTTTAGGACAATTATGATGATATATAAAATAAATATAATTCCCTTACCATAGAATTTTAAAAGATAAATGAAACATTAAGAGATTAGTAAATAGAATATGAAGGTAATTATAAGTACCATATATATTTTATATTAAATCATTTGACTCCCAAACTTAAAAGAATTGATGAAGAACTATAAAAAATATTCTGAAATAGTATTAATTCATTAATCCTGCCCAAGCCAGCTAAAAATTTTTAAGAAAAAGTTAATATTTAGCTGAGAGAAATAGAGCAACTACGAATTCAACTAAAAGAAAAAATTTTAACAATTGAAGAAGTATTTATTATATAAATGATTAATTATATATATCAGTTATACCAAAATTAATTTTAAATCCAAGATTTCTTCCTAAAACACAGAAA
The DNA here is from genome assembly GCA_037039885.1 of Miamiensis avidus. Classification (NCBI taxonomy): domain Eukaryota; phylum Ciliophora; class Oligohymenophorea; order Philasterida; family Glauconematidae; genus Miamiensis; species Miamiensis avidus. The sequence continues at coordinate 106,769 of JAWVGU010000025.1, forward strand.
TAATAAATAAAGATTAAGAATATGAAAGGGAAATATCAGACTTGAAGCTAGAAGTACAAAGGCTGAAATTTGATTTGGAAAATGCTGATTGTCATGGAAGCAATAATTAAGATGGAGATGGAAATTAAGAAAGAGTTAAAAGATCTCATAAAATGCATAACCATTAAAGACATTCAAATTTGGCAAATTTAAAATCAAGTATATATTAATCTTTTATTTATAAAAATATAAAACAACAATATATATTCAAAAAAGTTGATGAGTATAGATCATTATTGCATGAATATGCTCATAATCTTGATCTATTAGAAGACAAATTAAGTTGTTTGTAGGCGGATTATGAGTAATTAAAAATTTCTCATGATGAATTGAAATGTGAATTCGATATGTATATAGAAGAAAATTCTTTTAAAATTCAATAATTATATAACAATATAGAAAATCAAAAGGATAAAATAGATATGTAACAAAGAGAAAAAGAAAGGTAAATAATATAAATATTTTTTTTTTAATAATTTTATATTAATTAACTATTTCTAGACTATATGCTATTATAAAATCTAAAGAAGCAGAATTGGAAGATAAGAAATCTGAAAATGATCATTTATTAATAAATGAGTTAAATGAAATAATTGAGTCTAGAGATAAAGAAATTGCAGATTTAAAAGAAAGGTTAGGTAAAAAATTATTTAAATAAACCAAATATAAGTAAATATTTAAAATTAAAAATTAATTAATTAAAGAAATTGCTGGTGGGGAAACACATTATTCTGAAATAGTTTAATTAGAATAAACTATTGAAACTCTCAATATCTAAATAATGAACTACAAAAATTAAACTGAAGCTCTAACTTCTTAATTATAGCAAAGGTAATAATAACTCTTATTTTTCAAAACAATATAATGTTTCTAATTTTATATTTAAAAAGCCAACATATTCAAGAGCACACTAAGCATAATTCCCATAAGCATAATTCTGAAATAAATGAAAAAACCTATTAAATTTAATAGTTAAAAGACCAAATTTAAACTTTAAAGTCATAGTTAAACTCTAGGTATATAAAATATATATATGCTAAACATATTAATTTAATTAAAGGATTAAATATAATAAAATTCAGAGAAGAAGAATACAAAAATATTTTGGGCTTACTCAATGGGAAAGAATTAGAAAATAGCTAGTTAAAAGCCTAAGTTTTGGAAGGAAGTTATGACTAAAAAAACAGTCAATTTTTTGAAGAATAACTAAGAAATAAAGATTTATATATTTAAGAATTAAATTAAAAAATTAGTTAATTGTAATAATGTAATAATAATGAAGAAGCTGTGAGAAGACTTATGGTAGAATGTGAGATGTTAACTAATAAACTAAATGAAATATCTCAATAAAATATTTAATATAGACGATAAATATCTCTTTTAGAAGATAAAAACACAGGTGAAAGTGAAAGGTTAGCCTTAATTGTAATATTATAGACAGAATTAGAGGCTCTAAGGAAATAAAAAATAATTAAGATTCGTAATTTAATTAATTAAATACCTTTTATATAGTGAGCGGCTTATTATTTAATATATATTTTTAAGACAAATTGAAAATGTGAAAAAAACTGAATCAAGAATTGAATAGCAGTAAGTGCATATTCCTATTACCTCAACATTTTCCACCAATAGAGTATCCAATTAAGTTATTCCTGCTACTTCTGTTGCTGTATCTTCTCCTAAAACATTACATTATTCTGCTTACAACTAGGCACCTCAAACTGGAATGGTTTATAGTAATGTAATGAGATATTCTTCAACTCAACAACAATAGAATCCTTAAATTGCTGATCCTATTATTAACTAAAGTACTTATTAAGCTTAAGGTAAAAGGATTGTTAGACAGTCTAATCCCTAACCTACATAGGTTCTTCGATAATCGGCCCATTCGCCTAGAGCTTTTTCACCTACTTACTAAACAACTCATTTAGTTTAATAAGTTCCTAATACTGTTATCTAGCATTAGCAAGACCTTTATAATTATAAAAGTTATAACCCTTCACCTCATCCTGAGCATAGTCCTAAATAAATAGTTTCTTAGAATTTTAAGTATTGATAATTATTATATAAATTCTAATAATATTATAAAAAGCAATTACAATTTAATAATAAAACTTAAAAGTTTATTTAGAATATTAAGTATTAATAATTTAGAAATAATATTATGTAATTTTAACCATTTATTTTGTATTATTATAAGTGATTTATAAAAATATTTAGTTTAATTAATGCTATGCATTGACAAAATATTTAAGGATATTTTTAATCTAAGTATATAGAAAGTTAATTTTATCATATAAATATTCTAAATAACTTATTTATTTATATTATTTCATATAATTTGAAACAGATTATATAATATAATTAAAAATATTATTTTAAATGACTTTTAAAATTTTAAAAATTATATATTATATTAGAATTGAAATTAATAGTAAGAGTAAATTATTTATTATAAATTTATCATAGTAACATTTTTTATTCATTTTTATATAATTAAACAGGTTTTTAAATAGAACATTTATCTAACTATATGCTATGCTTCAAATTTTTAGGGCTTAAATTTCTATCCTCCTCTTCCGGTATTTCATACAGTTTTATCTTTTTGCTCAAACTTCTTACCAAACTTATGCTATTCATTTTAATTATTTTATTATTTTATCTCTCACTACTTTTGGTAGGAGACAAATCGATATCTATAGTAGTCATTTGAGAACTATTGGAATTGACATGATAGCTATTATTTCCTAATTGATCCAAGTTATTGGACGCTTCTTTTGCATACACAGATTTTAAATTTATATTAAATGTATCGTTATATATTACTTTGTTAATTTTATATTTTAGTTGACCTATTTTAAAAGGATGTTATACGATTATAAAAATATTTTTTTTTTTATTTACCAAATGAATGGTAGAAGATCCAATTAAAAATTAAACTGAAACCTAAAAAATAACATATAAACAATGCAAATTTCCATAATTAAAATAGGAAAATATCATTTTTATTTGTTGAAATTAAAAATTCTTTCCCCATGTCAATTTTCATTCTTGATTTATCTATTCTTAAATCGATTTAAAATATTAATAAAATTAGTAAATTTAAATGCATGACTAAAAATTTACTAAACTTCTTTTGCATGCTTTAATTCTCTTAAACAGTCGTTTGATATATTTGTATTGCTATATTTTTGTTACTAATACTAATACTTTAATTCTTCAATCAAAATTTCTTATTATTACTAAATTTGTTAATTTCCCATGTACCATTTAAACTCAGGATACATAATGCATCTGCTTTCCTTTAATCCTTTTACTATTCCAACTAGATCCTCAGATATATCTTAGTTAAATAAATTTTCTTTATTTTTTTTTTTAACTATGTAATATATTTAAAAAGTACCTAAGCATTTGTCATACTTCAATTCTTTTTCTTTTATGAAAATCTCTTACTTAAATTGATCACAGTTTCCTTATTCTACTGTGTATATACTTTTTATTAATGAAATATCTGTTTTTTTTAAGACAAGATTATAATTGTAAATCAAAAATAGTAATTAATACACTTAACTGGCAATGATAGGCTGTGATTCTTTTATTTAAACCCATATCCTTTTCAAGCTTTCTCTGACTTTTATATTCTGAAATATTTTTCTTTCTTTACTATATTTTAGCTTAAACAAATACACAATAACCCATAAAATTATTATTGCAAGAAATATATATCCTTAGAGAAGAATATTCTCTATTTCTTATTAGTATAAAATTACATATATATATGTAAAGAATAAATGGACAAATTCAAAAAAGCACAAGACTAAAATTTTATTTTTAAAAATTAAAAAAATAATTTAAGCTATAATAAATAATAAAAAATATTATATTTGTATATATAAACAACAGAAACAAGTTAAAAATATTACCATATTATTTTAGAGAAATTTTTGGACATTACTTCTAGACTAAAAATTATATAAAAATAAATTTAAAACCATAGATTTGGCAATAACTTAAAGTAAAATAGATATTTTCATGTTTACCATATATTGATTTTTCCTCCTAAACTTGCAAATCACCTTTATTTTTTATTTTTTCTTATTCATATGAGGGAGTTTTTACCTATGAAAAAAATAATTTAATTATGTAAATATATCAACCATAATCAAAAGAAAGCTTCGTAGAATGATAAAAAATTCCGTATTACTTAATTTTTTTCATTATTCTTACATCTTTAATCATTTATTGATGGAATATGTTATTCTTTGGCCATATAATTATAGTATAAATAAGTAGAAACTCTTGTTACTTATTTTTATTTTTTATTTTCGATATCTTAGAAATTATAGATTATTATTTTAATTATATTAATTGATAGTATGTAATTGATTACGAATTATAATAATAATACATACTTATAAATATAAACCTTCTTTAGATTTAAATTATAAATGAAAAAATAAAATACTGGCTAATAAGAAAATCTTATAAAACTGTACTATTTAAAGTTATAAAATAATTCGGAATATATACACAAATCTTAAACTAAATCCACATATAATATATTTTGTTTTATTATTCACACAAATTGAAAATTAAATATTAAAGCATTGTTTTAAATTGCTTCTATATAATATTATTCAAAATTAGAATATAAAAAGGGTGGGGGATTGATTATTTATTAAGGCCCCCTCACCATTTACCACAGCCTATATTACTATTTAATTATACATTAAAAGACTTATTAATGTGCTTTTAAATTGATTATATTGTATATCTCTAATAAAATATGATCTCTGCTTAAAAGTTTATTAAAGACATTTTTATTAGTCTATTTAAACGTTTTTTATAAAAAATATTTATTTACTGTATAATTATGTCATGTTTTTTATTTGTTTTATAAGTTAAATACATATATTATAGAAAACTAAATTATTTTATACTTATTTTTTAAAAAAATTAAAAAAACATTTTTTTAAATAATTATAAAGATAAATTAAATAATCTTTAAAAAATTAAATATATTAAATTGTTTTATACATCATATTTAATTCAAGGCTTTGAATACAAGTACTTTTTTATAATTGCATCAATACTCATTATTTATTTCCAGCACTCGACAATGTAGTCACTTTTCCATTTATTATTTTTGTCCTAATAAAATTCTCTATTTTTACTTTCATGCAATTTTTTAGAACTTTTACCATTTAATTTTTATCATCGTCATTATTTTTTTTATAATTTCTATTTTCATACAGTCTAAATATTAAATTAAAAGTAAATAAAATGTTTTAAAATTAGAATAACTAATTACAAATATATTTCTTTGAATTGGAACCCAGTTAAATCTTATACGAGGGATATGTATTTTTGCTAAAACTAAATTTTTAAACCTTCATGGATTTTAATTATAGTTATTCCCAAAGAAAAATTATCATCCTTTTTATCATAATATATAATAGATTCTCCGTTAAGATATTTATTTATCATAAGTTTTGGGTGAGTGAAAATATTTCGTAAATTCTTATATTTAATTATACTGATTTATTTTTCCAGCTAAAATCTGTTATTCAAATCATCTGCTTGATTAGAAACGTTATCTAAATCTGAAGAATCGGAATCTCTTTCCATTTCGCTCAGACTGTCATTACGATTTATTTCTTTTTGTATTATATAAAATTTCATTCAATTATTTTGTAAAATCAAATGAACCCATTATTTAATTAAATACCTATCTATGTTTTCATTTATCCTTCTGTAGAAACTTATTTAGCAAGTCCAAAATCGCAAGCTTTAATAATATGCATACTCTTCGAAGGGTTTTCTGGGTCAAAAACTCTTCTGATAATAACATTATCATCTTTAAAATCTCTGAGTAATACATTTTTACTTTCATGGACATAGTGCATCAAATCTATTATGGTGGTATTTATGAAAAACATATAAAAACATTCAAAGACTCAATTACCTAATAATTAAGGTGCAACGTCATCTAAAAAGTCTGCTTTACTTTATTAGTTAGGGAATATGATAGGATTATTTCCATTTCTCTTCAAGTAATTTCTCAAATCTGAGGAAAACACTTTATTTCCTGAAGAGTTATAACCGAAACTTCCAAAGTATTCAAATACTAATTTCACAGTGCTGTACAATATATGCTCCTAAAACTGTTATAAATTACCTTAATTCTAGCCCTCATTATTTTTCAAATTATTTTTATCGCTATCTTTCTTTTTAATTAAAACCAGACCGAAAAACTCAGCTATTTAAGGGTTTTTATCCTTGGCCAAAATAAAAGAAACTTTGATTTCCCTTTCTATATTTCTCCTTCTATTCTATACTTGATCATCGTGGAAAATTCCAGTTCTAAGTCCTTAAACTATTCTCTGTAATTCTTCGCTGGAAAGCATTAAATCAAGTTTCTTTTCTTCATAAACTCCTTTCTTAATTCTAATCTAATATTCAAATATAAATATTATTTTTATTGTATCATCAAAAGATTATTACTCTTTATTTTTAAACAAAGGTTTTGACTGCCAACAGCTTTTAAAGCTTTTTTTCAAAATATAATTCTACTTTTCCGAATGATCCTCCACCCAATAATGCTATTTTTTGATAATTTTCATAGAAATATTCATCAGTTATTTCTTGAACTGATAGTTTTTCTTAATTTTCTTTTGATTATATTCCATTTTTATTTTCACTTTACTTGGACTCTTCTTATTACTAATACTATTACTTTTCTTATTTAATTTAATTGTCAACCAGTTTTTTGGCTTTTTTATTTTTCCAAAATGCAGTCAATACAGTAATTTAAGTTTTGCTCATACTTTATTACATCTAAGTACTTTGACTTCTTGAAGCATTTTGAGGAAACATATCAGATAATTAATGATATTCAAAAAGACTATTCTATAAAAAGATAGGTTTGATACTTACTAGAGGTTTCGGAATTTAAAAATTCATAATAAAAGGAAAAATATAATGATCTTGAAGTTCTTGTTATTATTTTGCTACTGATGTGTCGATTTATATAAATTAAAAGTGTTCCTAACTTATTTTAAATTACTTTAACATTTTATATCTTATAAAAGCATCCTCTTCTTATTAAGATTGACTATAACCGCCATTTTCATTAAAATCTTATTCTTCATCGCTACATTCTAAACTATTTTTACTAGCTCTCACCATTTTTTCTTATAAAATTGAGAAATGTTGCATTAATAAAGAGTGCATGAAGCTATTATTTTCAAAATAAGTTTCGAATATATGTTATTTCAAACTAATTTTTCTTTCTTAGCATCTGATTAGTTCTTTTGAATCAATTTAATGAATATCCAAAGCTATGATTCCTTCTATGTTTAAAATATCTTCTTTTTTAGATTAATGTTATTTGGGATTATTTTCATTATTTGAATCAATATTTTCCAAACTTTTAAAACTAGTATTCTTTATAGGACTAGGTTTCATTATGTTAAATATAGATGTATTTTTAAAATTTTTGTTGAATTTTTGGTAATTTAATTTTTAATCAAATTTTATTATAATTAATAACAAAATAGTCTAAAAAAATATATATATATATGCTATCATAGAAATAAATAAAAAACAATATTACTTCCTAAACAATTTTTTCTTTTTCCATAATTTATTATTGATAGAAAAATGTCCTATTAATATTTATTATTGAAATGAATTTCATAATTACACACAACTATGATAAATTATAATAATAATGATAGTATATTATTGATAATAAATTTATTACTAAAATTTAGCTATAGAAATAATAAAAAATAAGTAAATATATATATATTTATAATGGGAAACTTTTAACATGACACTCACCAGTCAGCAAATTTATCAAAATAAATACAATTTTCGGGTGAAATTATTCCACCTGGTCTGCATTCATAAATGACTTCACATCTTCCACAAGGGGTTTTTGTTAGAGGGGGGAAATTGACATTATTATTTTTTACATTATTCCAATTTCCTAATTGATACATAGCTGGCCTAGTATTTATGTTTAATTAATTAGATCCATAAAAAATAAATAGAATACAATTATATATATATACCCTCCTATATCAGATTTTATTTCTTCTACAACATCATCGAAAACTAATAGATGAAGTAATCTTTGAACTGCATTACTATCCAAATTTGAGTCGATGACTCTCAAAATTTAAGTCAGCTTTTCTAAAGTACATTTTTTATTATTTTCTAACTCCTCGATAATTTAGGCTGTGAATTTTTTCACTATACTTTCATTTATTTTTCCTTCTATATATAATTAACAATTAAGATAAAAAAAGTAGAAAATCACTTTTCTTATTTTAAATTTTACCTTTCAAAAATACCTATATTCCTCCTAAATCATCATCATCTACACTAATATTGAATTATACAAACACTTTTTTCTTCGTCCTAGATTTTACACCTGTAAGACCCTTTATTAAACACATTTTTTCTAAACTTTTCAATACTTTCGTCACTATTGTAGAAAATATATTGGTCTGATTTTCTATTTCTTTTTTTTCAACTCCCCTTTTTTTACTATTATAAACACATTCATATACTCTATATTCATCTTATGTTAATCTATCCTTTACTTCATTAAGATGTCTAAAAATTAATATACATGTATAAAAACTGTCAATTTTCAATTTCAATAAAACGTTCTATATTTTTATTCTACCTTAAATCGCTTGGGTCTTGATATTTTAAAATCTATAAATCCCCGCTTGTCTAAACTTAAATATATCTGTGTTTTTGAAGAAATTAGATAGATTAATTCACTAATTTTGAGTCTCCTTCTTCCTCCTCAATTATTTTAAATAAATCATGGATTGTTAATCCATCCGGATTTGACTTTAAAATTCCTATTATTTTATTATACAATTCTGTATTGGAATTTTATTATTATTGTGATTATTTTTCCTGTACAGTTGATTTGTTTTAGTCCATAATTTTCAATTTTTATATGTCTTTATAAATAGTATATATATTAATAAATCAGTTTATATTATATTATGAGGAGATAGATAATAATAAAATTTATAGTAATAATAAGATAAATAAAGTAGCATCGCATTTTTCAATTCTTTTATAATAGGTAAAATATTATATTGTTAAAATGATGAAAAATTCTTATTTAGAATATATAGAAAATAATATAAATTTTATTGAAAAATAATAATTATAATAAAAGAAAAAACTAACATAGTTATAATTTAAAAATTTAAATTCTTAATAATAAAAATCTAATATAATTCTAAATTTAAAAATAAGTAGTGTATATGTAATATATATATAATTTATTATAGATATATCATATAGACAAACATTAGATAGCTTTTATAATTAATATTTTAATTTCTAAAGCAAAATACTAATTTATTTTAACATATGTTAAACTAAAATTTTTCTCTATACTTCATAAAAAATATAGGGTGATACACTATTTTAATAATATTAAAATAATACTACTAAAGAATTCCTATATTTAATTTGTTTAAAACTTAAATAATTTTAATTCTTGTGATATAAGTTAATTTGTATATATGTTATATGTTGATATAGGTATTTTTAAATAATTATAAGATGATCAGAGTTTGAATATTTAAATTAAATACTGAATAATTTAATTTTTAGAAACATACTTAGAATAAAATTAAAAAGGTATTATTGATTTTTATAAAAAGTTAGAATTTTCACTTTTATAATTTAATAATAGTAACCATAAAAATAAATTCTCCAAACTTGGGACTGCATATAATAAATCCGTGGAGTTACTATTGATCATTCATTAATGCGTGATGATTTTCCTATATATCGTTTTTTTAATAAAATATAGTAATAAATAAATAATAAATAAAAAAATAAATAATTAACAAAATAGAGGAAACCAAATTTAAAAATAATTCATTACAAATATACATTCAATGGTTTTAAAATATTTACCTATTCCTGCTAATTACAAAGAAATTTAAAATCCCTAGCCTATAATGTATGCTCATTGTACTTTGAAAGGTCTTCAAGTTGGTAGTGTAAAAAATAAAAAAATTACTTCTATTATTAATAATATATTGTTTTATTACTAATTTTATTTTTCAAAATTATACCTTAACTTATATTTTTATATATAAAGGTATTTTCTTTGGGATATGGGGTTTTTAGATACAAATCCTTTGTCAGTTCTTACATAAAATCTTTACCCGTTAGTATGTTAATAGGAGTAGGGTTAGTAAACAGTCTTGCCTATTATTCTATGAATCTTGGGGCTAAAAACAAATTAGAAGATAATTAAAGTAGAGCTTGGAGAATTTGCAAGCATCCTTCGTAAACTATACAATGCGTATAAATTAAATTATTATATCTTATTAAATTTTTTAATTAGATAAAATAGAGTTGATAACTTCTATCTTATTGGTGGAGGTGTTGGACTTTTAAGCTCTTAATTTCTTAGACTCTCTTTGCTATAAGGATTTGGATTAGGAGGAGTTGTAGGACAAGTTCTTTATTTAGGATATATGGTATCTAATAAATGATTAAGACATAAAAATAATTGATAATTTCTCTTATACCACATCATTATTTACTCCATAAAAAATTAAATATAGTATATATAACTTATAATTATTCTATGTATCTTAAAAATTCAATGTATTTTAAATATTTTTTTTATTTTTTAAATATAATTATTTTAAAAAAAAATTGGAAATAAAATTTATCTAAAATATCACTATTTTTATTAATATATATAAAGTAGAGCTATTAATTTATGTGAATTAAAAAACCAACAAAATTTTTAATAATTTATTTACTTACTTTATTTGATTAATTTATTTTCACAAAATTTGTAATAATACAGTAACACTAAAACGAAGAACGATTAAATAATTAACTAAAAAAAATTATGCATGGATCATAATAAAATATTCAATAGAAATTAGAAATGAATGAAGGTTAAAAAAATAAATAATATGCTAAAAGCATTAATAATGGATTTTCAAAAAAGCCTCATCCATTTTAGCTGTTAAGTTATTTTCTATATATTTCTATATAAGTCAATTTTGTGATATGTATATTACCTTTTTGTGTGAAAAATGCTTTAGGGGTAAAAATATAATACAAATAAAATTAAAAATTCATATTATCAAATAGTAATTAAAGTAAAATTTGTTTTTAAGATATTTTTAGTATGTTTATTCTTTATTTCTTCAATAATCTTGGCTATTTATGCCTATATATGCTCGAAACTTGATCCTAGTGATAGAGTGGTAATACGTGAGGTTGAATCTAGAGAAAATGGGTATTTTAATATTCTAACATAAATATATATTAAATATGAAAGTTTTAATTATAAATTATTTATAATGGATATTAGCCTTTATTTCTCAACATCTATGTTTGAGTATTATTGTAATGTATGCAAAGCCCATTGTAAAGAACGTAGTAAACATTGTAACACTTGCAACAGGTAATATAATAAATAAATAACTACTCTAATTATAAAATATAAAAAAATAAATTATTTTATTTAAGATGTGTAGAAGATTTTGACCATCATTGCAAAGTAATTAGAAATATTTATTTTATTCATTTATCTAGGCAAAATCATTAATTATAATTACAATTTTTAGTGGCTTAATAATTGTATAGGGTCTATAAATTATAGATAGTTTATAATTTTGATATCTATAGTTTTTGCGAACTCATTAATATATATAGCTTTTTCTATATATGTTATATTCCAATATCAGAAATTTGATAATTCTGAATTGATTTCTGAATACTCTTTTGTCGATATAGAAAAAGAAAAAGATTATAAAATAATAAAAGTTTTCAACTATGTTTACTTGGCAATATCTATTTTAATAATGATCCTTGATCTATACTTAATTTTGTTCCATATTTATATATATAAGTTAAACTTATCTACTTATGATTATATAATTCATCAAAGAGTAAAATCTATACTCTTAAAATATTATGAGATTTATTAAATATTTTACAATAGGATAGGTAAATAGAAAAAAGAAATTAAAGAAGGCCCAATACTCCGATAAATAAATCAACTTGTTGGTAATATTATTAATTTAAGGGAATATTATATTAAGATTTTTATTTTATCATCAGCCTTTCTAGGATTAAAAAAAAAGACATTCTCAAAAAATTCACCATATGCAAAATATAAAATAAAATATAAAAAACGAAGAAAATATAAATCATGAAAAAGTTATATAAATTGAAACAATTCATTAGGATATATAAAGTGATACAGATAGAAAAGAATAATAAAATAATTTATAGCAATTATAAAATTCGAATTAAAACGAAGAAGAAGAAGATGAAGATAATATTAAATATTAATTAGAAAATTTGAAAAAATAACAATAAAAATCAGATGTAACAATAAATTTGTGATTTCATTAAAGAAAATATAATTTATATTAATTAATTTTATATAAGAACATTAAAATTGCTCTTGAAGCAGATGATAATATTAATCCTAAATCAGATGATAATAATACAGATGAAGGAAAAGAAAAGGCATCTATATATTGATATATATTTAATTAATATCTTATTTAAGTTATAGAATATAAAACCTTAAACTTTAAATTTTAAATATCATAGTAGTCATATAATTATAAAGTATATAAAATATATAATAAATAGAATAAATTTAGCTAATACCTATTAATTGTTTTAAAAAATCTAAAATATTATAGATAAAAGTTATAATTTTAATTTTTGAATTAAATAATTTTAACTCTAATTTTTCATTTTTTGTGAATAAATATGTATATTAAATCATAAAATTTACATCAATTTTATTCTCTAACATTTTCGGCACTCATTTAATTTATATTATCGTTAACATTAATTTTCATTAAAACACTTTCTTTCATAGTACTTCCCTTCATTAATTATTCAAATTCTTCATAACTAATTTTTCCATCATTGTTTGGATCAACTTCCTTTTAATTATATAAAAACATGAATTTATATTAAATATTTTATTTAAATTAAGGTATAATACTTCTATCATTTCTTTAATCTCTTTTATAGACATTTAACGACCATTTCTTTTTAATATTTCTTATAAATCGTCTAAAGTTATGTAATCTGTGTTACTTGAATCAAAATAATTGAAAAGTCCCTTCATTTTTTCAGCAGTTAATAGTTTTCTTTGGTCTAAAGTAGCTGCTATAAACTCACTATATCGAATGGACAATTCTCCATTATCATCCTTTCATAAATATATTAATTAAATATTTTCCTTAAAAATATTAAAAATATACCTCAGGAGAAATAATTTTCATTAATTATTTAATTTAATCTTCAGCTGTAAACAGCTTGCAGTCATTTAAGGCATGTTCTAACTCGTGATATCGAATAAGACCGGTTTAGTCTTTATCAATTTTGTGAAATGCATCACGTAGTGCTGCTATTTCCTTTTCGTTTACTTGATTCACAAAGATTTTCATTACTTCCCTTTTAAATCTTGAGGAATTCTAGAAATGTTTAAGCATGTTTAAAATTTATTAATCTTTGTCTGCATCATTAGTAGTAGTAGACATTCTTCTTTTTTCACTTTCAAAATTCTCAAACCATCCATGTTGCAAAGCTTATCCCGCCGTCAGTCTTTTTTTAGGATCTTAAATAAACGATAGTTGTTTTTTATTTCTTATGAAAACTATTTTATATTATTAAATATTTACTTTTTTCTAATAATTTTTTTATAAGGTCTTTTGCTGATTAAGATACCTTTTGCCATTCTGATGTGCTTAGAGAATATATGCAATGCTCAATTTTATAAAAAACTTCATTTTTATTTTGACCATAAAATGGAGGATATCCACTTAGTAAAATAAATAATATCACACCTACAGACCACATATCACAGGCATTATCATATGCTTTCCCAGATAGAATTTCCTATATAACGATATTATTATTAGATAATTTTTTTAAAATTTATCAAATATCATTAATAAATACAGGAGCAACATAATAAGGGGTACCGACCATAGTATTTAATTTGCTTTAAAATTTGTTTGAAAGTCCAAAATCAATAATTTTTATTTCTCTTTCCTTATCATTAGTTGAAAATAATATATTTTCTGGTTTTAAGTCTCTATGAACTATACCTTTTTTGTGCCTTATTATTATAAAATTAAATTTGTTGATAATAACTAGTTGTATTTAATCACTAAAAATAAAAAAAATAATATATATATATATTTCAATTAAAATATACATATGGTTAACAGCTGATATAACCTTTTTCATAATGGATGCGGCCTCCCTTTCTTTTAAATATTTTTTTTTAGTAATACTATCTAATAGCTCTCCTCCTGAGCAATATTCCATGCATATATAAAAGAAATCTTTATCTTGATAAACTTCGTAAAATTTTATAATATTAGGGTGGTCTAAAGTTTTCATTATTTCAAGTTCTCTTAACATCATATATTATTTATTTTTAATTTTGTGTCTATCTATAATTTTTATAGCAACCTTAAAAAAATTAAAGCTATTAAAATTATTTTTATATATTTCCTTTCATATATTTCGCATTATTTACTTAAAAAAAATAATGTTATAAAAATAATAATAAAATTAACGAAACAAAGTAGTTTAAATTTTTATAAATTTATAATCAATAGTTTATTTAATAGAAATATATAGGTTGTTAAATTACCTAGTTATCTATGTTTGTTCTCATATTTGCAAGTTTTACTGTTCCAAACCCTCCGGTCCCTAACACTTTTATTAAATTATAAACTTTACGAATATTAACTTTCGATGTAATATGATCTAGTCTGTCTCGTTCGTGAGCAGAAAGAGATTTATCTTAATTATTTGTATGGTCTTGAACATCTTTAGCTTAAGTGCAACCCATTTATAATAATTTTATACAAATTTAATATATTAAAATGTTTTGAATTATGAAAACTTATTATTCTTTTTTTAGTTAAAATTAATTATATTTATTGTTGTTATACTTATATGCTTATTCACAATTTATTAATTTACTAAATATTGATGTATTTAATATAGTTATATTGTTTTATTTCTTTCGCAAATAGTTATTCAAAGACAGTACAAATGTTCAGTTACTCATAAATATCAATAAATTTCTCTAAATAAAGATGAATTAGAATTCAGAAAATATAAAATTATATAATAAAATATTTTTAATAAACATACTTTAAATATTATAATAAAATTATCTCTATTTTTTATAATATGGTATATTCATTCTAGTATAGATAAAAAATAATTGTAATAAAAATAATTTATTAATCATGTTAAAATTTTGATATATTATTAATAAATTTAAAATAAAACTTTTATTTCAATTTAAAACTAACCTTTCTAATAATCAAATTCATAGCTCACATATTATATAATTTAGATTTCCCTAAAATATAAAATATAATACTAAAATTAAATATATATAAATAAATGTTTAATTAATTGATATATTACTTGCTCTTGTATTTTACTCGTTAAATATATTACTAGGATTTAAATCATTAACTTTTACAATGTTACAAGTATTGGGGTCATGGAATCCCTTACATTTAAAGCAATTTTAAATGAAATCCTTTTTATCATTTCCTGACTGTACAGCAATTTTAGTGAATGTATTGAATACTTTATTCATTTTAGTTGGGTCTACATTATATTTTTTTTCGTCATAACTGGGATATCAGAAAAATCACTTAAATTATCTTCTATTTTCTATTTTTTACTAGAATTTAATTTACTTGATAATTACTATTTTTCTTTCGAATATATGTAATCATCATCTTTTTCAGTTTTTTTCTAAACACTGTCATCTATGCCTTAAAAATCTAAGACATCATATTTGTTTTTAGTTTCTTTTCTTTATTGTGAACTAATATTATTATATGATAGCTAGTCTACTTTAGGAGATAGATCTTTGGCTATTAAGTGAGTGTCTATATTGTTTTTGATATAATGATTATTATTTTAAGAGAAATTCCTTATATTTTATTTGTATTCCCTGCTACTAGGTGTATTCTTTCCTACATCTATCTAATCCCATTTTTGATTCACTAAATCTTTTTTAGAAAGCAAATCTCCTTATTATTACTATTGATGAGTTGCATATAAACCAAATGTCTAATTTCTTTAGTTTTAATAATCACTACTACTATTAAACTAATTTTTAGCTTATTCCTATGCTATTATCTTATCTAAGCTTTATTAATTTTTTGGAGATATAGTTGAAAAGTCTATAGAATTTCTCTATGACCTTTTATGTTCCCATTTCTTTTCTTAATTAATATTGTCATTTAAAAAAGATGTTTTTTACTTTAAACCATAATTATCTCTTTTCAAGAGTTCTATATAAAGTTTATATATAATTTATTTGAACTAATATTTAATTATTATTACCATTATTAATATACTATTGTTATTAAGCTTCCCTTTATATAACAACACTAGGGTAATCTTTTTCATATTTCCAAGAATTCAGATTTTAATTCAGTTATTTTTAGTAAAATTCAGTATTATGATTATTAACAGAAAAACAATTTTCTGTTTTCGAAGAACTTCTTACTCCTTTGTTTAAAGTCTAAAAATTTTAAATAGATTTCAAAAATAAAATTAAAATTAATATTAAAATAACTTTATATACATTAGATTCATTAAATTCTTTGTTTATTTTATTAGAATTATCACTTTTGTTATATTCATCATTATATTACTCTTTATTTATTTATTATGGTAATTGTTGCAATTCATTAAATATTTTATGACTTAAATCTTATAAGTACTATTAAGAAAATTTATATATTTAATCAATTTTGCTCATTATTAAATAGCTAACATCAGTTAATTTTTAGGTCATATTTAATTAAAATTGGTCAAAACTTATTGCATCAATTTAAGAATCTTAATTTTAAGGACTGAAATCTTAAATAGAACTATAATAAAATTAAATAATTTTGTTATGGAAATCTGTCTACTCCTTTGATAATTCTGAAACAGATAGAGAATTAAACTAAAGTATATTAGGATCTAGTTTTTTGATTCCTTAAATATAAAAATAAAATAGCTATTAATTATCTAATCTATCTTCATAAATATAAACATATTACCTATTATTGTAAAAATTCCTAACAGTGTTATTTATTTTCAACAAGTAACTAATTCTTAAAATTTTATAAATCTGCTAATTTTTCATTATAAATTGTAACTAATTCTTAAAGATAGTTTTCTATAGTATTTTTAGATTTCTATAGGATTTATTCTTGAATTTAAAACATATCTAAATAATCTGCTTATAAATCATTTTCAAATTATTTAAATCCTTTCTCAAATAAAACATTTTTTACTTCTTAAACCTAAAAATATATATATATTATATTTTTTAATTGATAAGTATTTACTTATGGCTATTAATCTAAACATTTTTCAACTTAGTGGAACTTATTTTTAATTTCTTATTTAAAATCTTGCAGATCTTTTACTTAATGGTCTTTGTGTACTCCATCAGCAAGTATAAAACCTAATTATATAAATTTTTAGATTTTAACTTATTATTTCATTTTTTTTTTTAATTTTTAGTCTAAAAATATATCTTTATATATTTTATCATTTTTAAGTTACATCTGTCACAAGCAAGTCTATTGTATTAGCAATCTTTTTTAATACAATAGCAATCTTTATATCTGATTTTTTAAGTGGTCAAATCAGAATGCTATTAGCAAATAGTATGTGAATCATCATTATTACTATATTATATATCTTATTTTCGCTGTAATTAGTTTTTATTCCCAGAATTATTATTTTATTTTTATTCAAATTACTTTTTCGAAACTTACTCTACTTCAAAAGGCTTTTCATTACATTCAGGACAGCTAGAAAGTTAATGGTATTGAGTTTTTTTATAAGGATGCAAGCATTTTGGACACATTATTCCTTCTTGATATTCAGAAGATTGCTAAGAGTTTTTTCCCTCCTCTTCTTTTATAGAAAATATTTCTCCACAAGAACATAGAACTTAATCTCTAGAATTTAATTGGCATTCGTGATGAAATATGGCTTGGCAATCTCTACATGTTTCTTTTAAATTATCAAATTAGTAACTTGAAGTTTTATATATTTAGAAATATAAAATAATACTGGCTTCTTTAAAAGTGTCAACAGAATTAGAGCACAAAACGCATATAATTTAATTTGTATTGTTTTTTGAATAGTTATCCATTTTTCTAATTTTTAATATATATATTTTATTTTTAGTTTAAATTATTTTATAGTTTCCTTTTAATTTCGTTTTAAATAATTGATTAACAATCAATTATTTATTTAATCACAATTATACTCTTGAAAATTATAGACTATTATTAATATATGAAATAATATGAATAATATTTAAGGTTACATCTTAACCTATATCATAAATTTTTTACTTTTATTATAATTTTATATAAATATATTATATTTATGTCAATCTATATATGTTAATAATAATAAATATTTCATATTTACTATTATTTATATTATTTTGGTAATATTCTACTTCCAGTAATTATTTATTCATAAACTATTCATATGATTGTTACATTTAATATAAATTTCTGCTGATTAGTTATTATTTAATAATCTTGTAATATCTTAATACAACAACTATATTATTAAAAAATAAATAGAAAAAATAATATAAATAAACATCTAAGAAAAATAAAATATTTTTTATTAAAGTTATTATAATATTTATTTAATAATAATAAAAATAAAAAAAAAATGAAAAAATTGCTTATTCCTTTTATGATATTTATAATAACTGTAAAAAACTAGACAGAAGACTTATATATTTCATCAGGAAAAGTTGAAATTGTAATATTACCTTTTACTATTCCAAAATATACAATTCTCCTATAAATTTACATTTAAAATATAGTTTGGAGTGGCTGATGGTACATAACTGGCATCAGGAAAAATATTCAATTAATAATTCTATCAGGGAAGTCATAATTCATTTCCATTTGGTAGTTTTATTAAAATAAAAAATAAATAAAACTAAAAGGAAACTGTTGTGCAAGTATAGGAAAGGATAAGTATAAATATTTATCATTTTAATTGTTATTTAATCCTGTTAAAAAATTGTTGACAATTTTATTTTTATATTATTTATATAAGTAAACCCATAAAATGGAGTTATTATGCATATTACTTAAAAAGCAGCTAGTGAAATAAACATGAAAGCAAATGGTAATTTATTATCATTTTTTAAAAATTTAACATAATTTTAAATTAGACCCACCATTGGAAGTTACTCTATGGTAATCTAATCCATGTGAATGTAAAATTTATTTATAATATATATTTTATTATATCATTTTATAATATGAAGATAAAGGAAACACACAAATATAATGGAGTGCAGACAATATATATTTTGAAGGAGAACTAACACAATATAATAATAAACTATATAAAGCTAAATGTAACATATTTGATAAAATATTATTAAAAATATGCATAATATATATAAAAAGGGTATATCTCTAAAGAGGATAATAAAGTACCTCCTGGGGAAAATACTTTGAAAGATTAGCCTGCTTGGTTATTTTTTAGCGAAAACAATCTAGATGACCTTTGTTATAAAAAGTCAACTATTTATTAAAATTAAAATATATAAAATTTAGATGAATATGGATGCAATATCTGTGAATGTAAAAAATTATTATTATTATTGTTATTTTTATTTTTACTTATATCTATTTAATTTTAATAGGTTGATATTAGGCCATATGAGAAATATATTAAATGAATTTAAGCAAAACCATTTTATTAATTATATAGTTAATAATATAATATATAATATACAATTTCTATTATATATATAATATATTGGCTAAATAGAAATATTAATTTTTAATCTAATTTATTTAAAAAAAAAAAAAAAAAAAAAAATTCTCATATATAAAGTATATCAAAAGCAATAATTTTCTTTCGAATAATGTTTAATTACCAAACAAAGTTGATAATTATAGGACATTTTATTTTTAATTATATTTATTTTTCAATGTCTTTGTAGGTGGGACTAGTAAAAATTATTAACATATTTCTATTTAAATATTTATATTATTTTATTTAAAATCTCATAGATATTATCCTCATAGCAAGGGCTAGTTTCTGAAAGCGGTTTGCTATATGATGATGATAAACCTTATGCTATAATTCATGGATATTAAATAGAATAATTTATAAAAGTTATCAATGAAAGTAAATAAAAGGAAGTAGTCCTTAAGGTGGTTTCCAATAGCTAGAGTATTTATAAAATAATTTTATGATAATAGAAATAAAAATTAAATAATATAAATATAGATCTATTATAAAATGGAAATTAAATGATTATTTCGAAATATTCTGCTAAATAATTAGATTTAGGTATGTTTTATATTACTCTATTATAAAAAATTATTTATACCAAGAAAATAACATTGTATTTTTAGATATAAGCAATGAGAATATTACTTATGATTTAATAGTATCATAAAAAAGTGATGAAATAGACCCGTGTTTATGTAAATTATATTAAATTCCGTATTTTATAAAATTAAGATTATTATTTCTAATAAGATTAATCATCGACTTCTATTATATGGAATAAATATAGAATATATAAATAAAATAGTAAAGTAGTGTGGAAAAGTTATATATTCACCGCAAAAGTAGATAACATTATTTCTATACTACCTCCAAATGAAAACTCAAGTAAATGGGAGCAAGGAGAATAAACAAATCAAGTAGATTTGTGCAAATAAAGAGAATTATAAACTAAATAAAACATTTTTTCTGGGATTTGTCCTGTTTGTATTAAGTTTTGTGATAAAAATAGCACAAGTGCAATAAATGATAAATTTAAAATCTAAAAAAAAAAATACTCTCTTATAGGAAGTTTAATATAATTTAAAATAATTATTCTACTTTTAATATTATTTATATTATTTTGAGTATAATTTAAAATTACTATATAATAATTAAAACCTATTTTAAAAAATCATAAAAATTAAAAATAAGAAAAATGTATATTAACTTGTTTATATTTATTTTTATATATTCATACAGATAGAAGTAAAAATTTGCCTGATATTATCCAATTAATCGGATGATATCATACATTGTAGAAAATCAATATTTTCAGGTTTCATATCATGAACAAATATAACATAGTTATGGAATATAAATAGTTCTATTATCAATAATATAATAGATTGATATGATCAGGATTCATTTAAATTATATTCAGAATATTTCTAACTATTTTATGGAATGAAAGAGTGTCAAAACAACACCAAAATTTCTAATTTTGTCCGATATAGTAAGATAGACTTTAAGTAAATAAAAATATGAAAAAACAAATTATTATACAATTTCTAGTAGCAAAATATTAAAATTATCTCAGAAAAACCCTTTGCTGCTGTCGGAATTTAAAATTGGCCCGTTTATACATGAATTCTGAAAATATTTATTTCAATAATACCAAATATTATAATAATGGACAAAGTTTGATATACCCCGTTTATATATAATAATTCTAGAATTTAAACAATTTATTTTAATATTTAAAAAAAATAATTTATAAGTCGTATATAACTATATTATCAAATATTATGTTTATATAATTATTGATTTTTTATTTAATTGTATTTTTCTTGTTTACCATTATTATTAATATTTTCATTATTGTTTTATAAATTTTTTTAACAATCTTAATCTAAAACTAAATTTAAATTTGAATTAATATAGTTTTTTCTTTTTTCAGAATCTCCTATTTCAATATGTTTTAAGTCAATAGATTATAAATTACGGTTATCTTTATTTCCAATAAAATTATTTTATTGCTTTTACTATATTTATATCTAATTATTAGAATCGGTTATATTAAATTTATTAGTTTTCTGTTATTAATATTTTTACTAAGTTTACTTTCTCTTCTTACTTAAAGAGCTTGCTTTTTTATAATTATGATAACTTGAACTTCTTTTTAATTTTTAAACATTTAGACTCTATTAACTAAAACTCATAGGAGATGAAGTATCTTCTATCTCATAATTTTTATTTGAAAGGTTTTTTTTCTCTGAATTTTAATTATTGAAATTGTTAATTTTATCATATATGGGCTACTTTTAAGAAGAATTAGGAGAGAATATAGTTAATTATTATTAATAAATCGAGTTTCCTTCATCAACAAAATAAAGCTATCTGAAAGTATTTTGTACAGATTGGGAAGGACTTTCAAAATTTGTATTAGTATTTGCAATTTCTTTCATTTCTTACTTTTATACTGATTCTAATTATAATATTTTTTCCATATTCCTATTTTATTAAATTTAAGTTTATTAAGTTGAATGTTCACTATTTCTACTATTTTTTTGTTAATATTTTAGAGAATTAGGGGCTTATTATAGCATAATCGATTTTTCCAATTATTCATCTTTATCTTTTTAGCTTCCTTCATAACTCTACTACTATGGCTAACTCAAGCTTTTTTATGAATTAAATTCGCCTTTAATTTAATTAAATGCTCTATTGGAACTTTCCATTTCCATTTATAATTATTGTTACTTTTCCCATTAGATTAATTTAAATCAGAACTTGCCATCATCTAGTTAGAATTTATATAAATGGTATTATACTTTAATGATCTCGAGGTATCAACAAGTACATTTTAATCTTATTATTCGCAATTTTCATTATTATTTTTTATAATACACTGCCAATTACTGGTAAATTAATAAAATTTGACTTTAGTTTTTATAATTCTTTATATTCCACTTTTGAAAGCTTTTGACCATTTTTTAACTTAATAAACTATCAGGAACTGTGTACTATCTTATTAATTTATTTTAATTCTTATTTTGTGAAAAATTTTTTTCTTCTATATCAATTTAACTGCAAAACATATTTTCTTACATCACTATCTGTTTATTATAAGAGTAGTTAGATATAATTTAAATAATTTATATAAATATATTACTTGCAGATTTTATAATTAATCTAATTTATTATTATTATTCTCTGATTACTAATCTATAATATCGCTTGGAAACTCATGATTAGATTATTATTATTATCCAGTTTTTTCTTATTGATCGGGTTTTTAGTCAGTTTTAAATATGTACTATTTCAATTTCCCACAACAACTAAACCTGTCAAATATTAAAATTTATATTATTTTTAAAACTCTTTACTAATAAAAGTAATTTTACTTATTATTTTTAGTATGTATAGCAGAATTTCTTCTTAATTTCCGATTGCTATTACTTTATCTATTTTTAAAGTCTATTTCTATATTTGATTTTTTAGACTATCTCATCTTTTTTTTCTTCCAACAATAAAATCATAAGTAGTCTTCTGAATTTTTATGAGATATATATGGAAAATTACTAAATTCAAATCAAAAATAAAAAATATCATAGATATTGAAGTTGAGATTATAAGAATAATATTTTCCAATTTATTAATTTCTTAATTTTTTATAGCCTTGTCAATTACTAAAAAATTTATTGAAATATAGAACCCAAACAGTATCAAAACAAAAATAATCAACCATATAAACTCTTTGTAGTTCTTTCTTCCTATACAATTATTAAGCCATTAACAATGATGATCAAATTAATAAACACATCTATTTTTTTAATTTTTATCATTATAAAAAATGCTATATCAATACTTAAATTTGTTTTACCTATTACATCTTTTACAATGTTTACTATGTTCTTAACAATGAACCTAACAAGTGGCACAAAAATATTCCAGATGAGATGTATCATAAAATTAACTTTAAATATAATGTAATTAAGTATGAATTTAAAAAAATATTTTGTTTATGATTTAAATAAAATTTTTACTCGTTTAAGATAGCCTCTTTTTGTTTTACTGTTGTTTCATCTGAAGGATCAATATAAGAACATATAATAGCTAGGATTGCCACTGATGCCACCAAAATATAATAAATAATAGATGAAATAACCTAATGATTCGTTATAAATATTATATTTATATTAAATTATTTATTTTATTCAATTTCATACCAAAACAGTATAATTAAGATTTTTTTTTACAATTATTTCAAAACAAATCCAATTGCAAATAAAAATCATATATCCTAATATTTAAGCAGCATTAGGTATTTTGGTAAACCCATTTATTTTTCCAACTTTTTATTTACTCATTAAAAAGAAAATGAGTTTATAATTAATAATTAATTTTTAGAGGAAACTGTTTATTAAATTTATATATTTTTTGTGGTCCAATGTTTAATTAGTTATTAATTTGTGTTAAAATTTATCGGGCTTATAATGAATTTCTTTAGTATTATTTAATATTTAATTTAATGAGAATTATTTATTTAATGGTAGTGAAAAAAAATATTAAACAAAAATTACTGGAAATATTTCTATTAAAAAATAAACTTTTACGTACATAAAAAGATGAATTTTATTTCATTATTATAAAAAAATATTATATTTTTAACAGATTTTTTATAGAATTTATCTTTTATTTATAGGAAACTCATTATAATAAATATATATTATCAATTAAATACTTAAAATAGCTAAATTTTTATCAGCATTTTTAATTTTATTTTAATTAATTAAATATAAAAATAAAATAATAAAGAATTTCAATAAAGAAAATAAACCCAAGAAAAAAAATAGTAAATAAAAATGGCTAATCCCTTCTTAATAAGATTGATTATTTAATTTGGATCTTCTGTTGGAAAATCAATATTTAAAGCATATTAAAAAACAGTTAAAAGTAATTTCTAGAGAATTTTTACAATTTTAAATATATTTGATGACTAAATTTAATTGTTATAATGATAATCAGATTCAGGTGCAGGATAGCATGCTAAATAATAAAATCCTTTCGGTGATTTCTTAAACAAAACAATGAGTGGATTAAATATAACACATACAAAAATGCATTAAGATGAAGCTGCTAAAATATTATAAATTGAAGTTGCTGAAATCAATCCTAACTCTATTTTGGATGTAATAAAATAAATAAAAGTTCAAAAAATATATAAATTACGCAATTTACCAATACTCTAGGAATCATTTAATCATTAATTATTGATTATTAATAGGCTTATTACAGAATGTATGAAAAAAATTCTTTGAAAAATGGAGGTTCTTTCTATGTTCAGTCTAAAATCTTTAATGCTAAAGAATTATTGATTGCTGAATTCCCTGGAGCAGAAGAAGAATATAAAAAAGAAAAAGGAATGGAAAAAGAAAACGAAGGAGAGTAAAAATAAGAAGAAGAATCTGAAAAGAAAGAAGAAAAAAATGAAAAAACTACTACTGAATAATAATAATAAGAGAAGAAAAAAGAATGAAATAAAAATATATAAAATTATATAAAAATAATAATTATTTTGCAGAAATAAAATACTATTAAGTGTACAATAACTAAATAAAATCACTGAAAAAAATGCTTCAACTGAAATAAATAAATATTTATAAAAATAAATTAATTATATTTAAATATATTTAACTTACATAAGAGTTTATATACCTTCATATTATTGTGATATTAATTATAATAATATTAATTTCTTTGTTTTTATTTAGTAATACATTATATACGAAATTATATATCTTTTATTCTTAATTTTAACTTTTAATTTGTGGTAATTAATGCTTAAGCAATTAATATACAAAATAATAATATTTTTACTTGCATCGATTGTAATTGATAATTATATTTTAGTAAAAATAATTTTTCTCTCATAATTAAAATTTAATTAATATATATAAATAAGTATATTATATTCATTTAAAATAATAGTATAGGGTGACTCCTAATCCAATAATCAGTAAAATTAAAAATACATCCATACAAAATTTACTAGGAGCTCTGTACTTTAATAATATTTATATCAATTACATAATCAATTTTTGTATTTAATTATAAGTTTACCTTATCAACTATAACCTTTAACCTTTTATTAGTTCCTTCTAGAGTTCTGTTCGTAGTAGATACTTCTTTATCCAATCCTTTTATTTTTTCAGCAGATTCATCAATTTTCTAAAAATTAAATAAATGATTATATGATCTGAATCTGCATAAAAAATCATAATTTTGAATTTTATTACTTCTCCCATTAGAACTGCAGCTTTGTTCCATTCTTTAACTCCATTTATAATAACTTCCAACTTCTTATCCTTAATGTATTTTATATTTAATATTCCAAACATTCTAATAAGTTAAATAGGTATATTACTTATTCTATAGATTGTGCTCTCCATCTTTACATTGCTTCATTTTCTTCTTATGTCGGTTCTCTATTAGTTTGTTGCAGTGGTTCATTTAATCCTATTTTTTTATTCTACCCCATAAGTTCTATATAAAAAAAATAGTATCAATATAATTGTATACATTAACTATTTAAGAATTAATATATTTTTATACTTGCTTTTTAATCTGTAAATGTTTCTATTCTACTGGAATCTTGATTAAAGGAGTTATCATCTAATAATGATATATCTTTTAGTTGGCTTCTCAAATTTTCATACAGTTTTTATTTCATTTCAAAATCTTTTTATAATGCTTTCTATAATAAATAAAAAATTGAATTACCTATTTTTTATATTGTTATTTGAAAAAAATATACTTTATCTTTTCCTTCCTTTTACTATTTTCTTAATTCCGTATTCATACTATTTAGAAGCTATTCCGCTTCATTCATTTTTTAGGTAAATTCTATTCCTGCTCTTATTGTATCTCCTGATCTATTTGGATCATTTTTTACCTTTAATTTATTTCTTATTTCATTTAGTAAAATTAGCATCCTGTCCTTCAATATTACAAACTAATCTTTAGTTTATTTACTTTCTTGTAAAATTTTAATTTATATTTAATAAATAAAGAGATATTCCAAAATAAAATTGTTACTATTCTCTGCATTTCCTCCTAATTCAGTGTCTATTTGATATAGTTTATCTACAATATATTGAATTTTACTCATTATTTATTTTTTATTGGAATGAAAAGATTGCAAAAGTTCTTAAAATCTGTAATTTTAAATTTTTAACTTTTATTGTGTTGTATTTAGTTTGTTAGAATTTTGTTTTATAGACCTGTAAATTATATAGGTTAATTAATATTTATAATTAATTAGGAATAAAATAAAAAGAAATTAGTGTGCTAAAACAAACCACCTAATCAACTCTTTTTTTATTTTTGTTAAAAAAGAGTTAGTAATAAATAAAATCAATATAATATATATGTGAAAAATTTTTGCTATATATCAGACATTAATTTTTATTTTCCCTTCTCTTATTAAAAATAAAGCATCTGGCTTTTCTTTAACCTTAAATTTTTTAATACTTTTCTTTTTAAGTTATGTACATTCTTGATAAGTGGTCTAAAACCACATTTCTATATAATAATTTTATTTTAATTAATTTATTTTTGAATTATTATAACAAAAATACCAATGATATAGACTTTCCTTCTTATTCATATACATTATGAGCTGTTTTAATTTCCCCTTTGAAATTTTAAGCTCTTTTAAATAACAATTTAGCAAGTCTTTTTTAAAATCTTATTCATCCTCAGTGCTGTCAGCCACTATTTGGACTATAAACAAATTCGATTAAATTTATAATTTTACTATAAGGTATAATAATTACCTGACTTTCCTCCTACAGAGAGTCTTTCGACTAAATCCATATATTATTTTTCTTAATCATTTTGAATATATTAATTCAATCTAGAAAATTTAATATACTTTAGTTTAAAAAATTTATTAAAAAATAATAAATTTTTAAATACTTTTAAGAATAAGTTGAATCTTCTACTTTCACTTCTACTTCTTCTTTTTTATCTCAATTTATTCATTTATATTTTTATCATCTTCATGGCTATCATTATTTTTTATTGATTCAAAATCTTATTTGAGTAATTATTAGGCTACATATAGGTCTTCCGCATCTACCTAGTTACTTGGTTCTTTTATTTACATTTACCCATTGTTAACCATTTCTTTTAGCTATTCGAGAGTTTTTTATTCTTCATTTTCTTCATCATTTTCATTTTTATTTTAATTTTGCTCATTATTTTATACTTATTCATCGCCAGCTTCATCTTTGGATTAGTTGTCTAATTATTAATTCTATCGTTCATTTTCCTACTCATTTACCTCTTATTCTATATTACTATTTTCATTTTATCTATTTTCTGCATTTTAATTTAAATTTTCTTTAAATTCTTGTTATAAATGATCGTTTTAATTAGATTAACTGTCTTCTACAGTGCTTTTTTGTGTATCATCTTGCTATATTTATTCGCTTTGAAGCCTTTAGTTTTCCTCTTCTTAGATCTTATTTTGTCTATCTATTTCAGAGGGTTTTCTCTTTATAGGAGCCTTTATTGGTTATTTAGGGGCTAAATGTTAGTCTTCTTATTCATCTTCATCGCTATCATTCTAACCTTTTTTTTGGGCTTTTCTTTAGCATTACATGCACCCATTTTATATCAAATTATATTTAATAATTTAGATTTACTTTTTTTAATTATTGATTGGTAAATTAATTTTTTATTATGTTGAGATATATATAGGCTAATTAACTCTAGGAAATGTGATTAAAATAATAAATTTTCAAGTATGTATGTAGAATTCATTTAATTGGTATAATGATAATAATTTCATATATTAATGAAAAATTCTAGATAAAATAGGAATTTTATAAACTTTTAGATATATATAATACTCTACTTCTTATTTATATAATATGAATATTATGTTAGGGATTATTTATATTATTTATTAGGGTAACAATGTATAAAGAAAGTAAAAAAATTATAATATGAGAAAAAAAAATAAGATATATACAATATTATGATGTAAAAAATAAATAAAAGTAGTAATGCTTAATGAGATTAAAAGTTATATATATATATTATAAAATTTCAAAATATGAGCTTAATAATACACATTTTTTTTTAGAGAATATGTTTTTTACCATAAATATAATTTAATAGCTATTATTATTAAAATAAGTAATTAATTAATAAAGTTAAAGTAATAATATAAATAAATAACTAAATTTTTAATATCCTTTAAAAATTATATTAAAATTTCGAAAAATAAAATATTTTTTCAAATAAAAGATTTTTAATAATTTAAATAAATCAAAATAACTAAGGAATAATATACAATAAGATATACAGCAATAATGAGCTAAAAAGTTGATTTACAAAACTTTGATCCTTCTTAATATCTTAAAGGTCATGTGAATAATTAATAGAAAAATGAATAAATAAAATAAAATATAACATCAATGATGAATATAAGTTTGTAAAATATCTACAGAGTTTGTTCTAAAAAATGTATTACAGACTATAAAAAGAAAAATTTAATTGATTCCGAAAAATAATGCTTGGCAAAATGCTTTGATAGAAAAAATGAATCATTTAGTTGGTCAATGGAACATATAGGAAAATATCAAGAGGCTGCTGCTAAGCAAAGTATTTAAAAGCCTTACGAGCTTTGATTATAAACTTTGACTATAATAATATTAGCATTATTTAAAATAAAAATAAATAGCTTTATATAAAATGATAAAGTTTATAAAAAGTCTTTATATATAAGTCTGTTTCCTGTTACATAATTAAAAAAAATATAATTCTGAAAATTCAAAAGAAATATTTTTTTTAATGTTAAAATATATGAATTAAAGTGTTTTTCTATTTTTGGATTTGATTTTTTTTACAGATTTAATAGAATAAAATAATTTGTTAATTTAAATTTATTATAAATACTACTTCAAATAAATTAAAAGTATTGAACAATTTATTAAAGTTTATGGCAACCAAATATTATTTCTAACAAAATATACTAATATTATATTCACAAAGTATAGTATTTTTAAATAATTTTAGTGTTATAGTTTCAATGATTTCTAAAGTTATTAGAAAAATAAATATACACTTAATTTTAATTTTTTATTATTAATTATATATATTGCACCTAGCTATTTTAATAAATGGCTAATATTTTAATGATTATAAAGTAGTTTAGATACTTTATTATTTTAAAATAAAAAGTTATTTATATAGTATTTCATCTAAAATATTAAAAGAAAAATTATTTATATTTATTATCAAGTGTACTTTATTTTAGGTTGATAATTGAATTATCAATAGTTATAATATAAAATTATTCTATTTAAATTTCTAGATGGAATATGTAAAATAAAAGCAATCAAACATATTATTCTAATCTTGTTTAAGGATTTTGTCAATACAATTTATAATGCAAACCTTAAAATACCCCAATCTCTTACTAAAAATGAATGAAATATTATTTATAATTTATTAGTTTTTGTCTTCTAAGTATATTAAAACATTTATTTTATAATCAATAATGTGTTAAATAGGGGATTAATACTTATTCTGGTTCCTATAAGCTACTATTTGAATACCATCATAAATAAATATTTTTTTAAAAAACATTTTTTCTATCGTAAAAACTATATAATAAACTAGTAATGACTGCTTTAAAGTTGTATAATTTTATAAAAATTTCTGATTTATAATACTTTATATTATAAACTAAATAATTGTTTATAACAGAATAAGTAAAAAATTCTAATATTTTTTAAATTACTAAAATCTTTAATATACTTATTATAATATTAATGAGTTTACTTAATTTATTTAGTAAGGATCAGAAGATTATCTACTTATATTTTTTAATCAAAGAAAAATATTATATATTTGAATTTTTTATTAACTAATAATACATAAATAATAATTATCCAAAAAATTAAAAAATTAATAAATCCAAAAAATGAAAGCCGCTTTAATATTATCTTTATTGGCTCTTGCCTCTACCGCCATCTTCATGATGAGCAACAACTAAACTACTTTCTTGAGAGCTTCTGCTGCCACTCAAGACGAAGTTTACAAAACCTACGTTTAATGGAAATCCGTAAGCAAAAAATAATATTTTACTAAAAGATAGTCATAGCAATTATATATATATAAATTTAATGTTAAAAAATGTATATATTTAATTTAGGAATTCAACCAAAACTTCAACGGAGCTGAAGATGAATACAGATTCAACGTTTTCCAATCCAACTACAACTATATTTAACAATTCAACTCTGAACAAACCGGATCTCTCAGATTAGGAATGAACGTTTTCGCTGCCATGGAAAATGTTGAATACATCGCTAAATTCGTTTCCGGAATTACCCACCACAGCACCGAATTAAACATCCAAGAAGTCAGCTTCGACAACGTCAATGCTGGAGACCTCCCCACCTCTATTGATTGGGTTAAAAAGGAGCTGTTGCCCCCGTTGAAAACCAAGGACAATGTGGATCTTGCTGGGCCTTCTCTACCAAAGAAGGATTAGAAGGAGTCTACGCCATTTAATCTGGATCCATGGTTGTTTTATCCGCCCAACAATTAGTTTCTTGCTCTACCCAAAACTTAGGATGTAACGGAGGAGACCCTATGACCGCTTATGCTTACACCTAAAAGAACGGAATCGTTGCTGAAGATTCTTACCCTTACGTTTCTGGTAAACATATTACTACTATATTTATTTTTACTCTAAAACATCAAAACTTAATTTTTATAAACTATATATAGGAAAAGGACAAGTCCCCAGCTGTAACTTCAACCAATCCGACATCGTTTACAAAAACTCCGGATAAGTCAAAGTTGCCAACTCTCAAACTGTTACCAACATCTAAAAAGCTGTTTAAAACAACCCCGCCACCATCGAAATTGCTGCCAGCTCTATCGTTTTCCAATTATACAAATCTGGAGTCCTTACCTCAACCGCCTGTGGAACCGCTTTAGACCACGGAGTCTTATTGACCGGATACAACACCGCTGGATCTGAACCTTACTGGACCATTAAAAACTCTTGGGGAACCGGATGGGGACAATCTGGATACGCCAACATCCTCATTAGTGGAAATGGAAAAGGAACTTGTGGAGTTTAATAATACGTTGCCTACCCCCTCTACTGAATTTGATTAAAATTTATTAGCATTTAATTAAAAAAATAATAAATTTTGAATATATTATAACTTCTACTTACTAGCAAAATATATTCATTTGTAACAAAATTTACAATTTACAAAACTATAATAATTTTTTCTTTTCCTAATAAAATTTAAATAAAATAAAATAAAATAATATAATTCATGAATAATTTGTACAGATAATAGTATTTTTATAGTATTAAATTAAGAACTATTTCTTATGAAATTATGTGAACTATATCCCCTTCTTGATAAATTCTAAAAGCTAAGTTTTTTAATTAAATATTTTAAAAATTAACAAGCAAAATTAACTAGCTTTAAAATATTAATAGTATTACGCATATATTAAAAAAAAATGGAAAGAAAGCCTAAATAATAGTTATATTAATAAAGGCAAAATAGTGCCTCTGGTTAAAGAAATAATTCTACTTCAAAAGTAAAAAGCAATTTAGTAAAGTAAGCAGAATATTCCATCTTAACATAGAACTAGTAAATAGGTTTATAAGATTAGAAATTATAGTAATTGAATCGTTCAAATTCAATAAAAAGTAACAGAATTCAATAATAACAATAAGAATAATAGTATAAAAGAAATTCGTTGCAAGTTAAAAATAATTAATAACCGAATTCTTAACTAGAATAATAATAGTCTTAATATCAAAGGAAATTAAGTAATTAAAATCAGTAACAACTATAAAAGCCTCCCATATAGTAAAACAGAAGCAAAATATAAGCCTAAGAATAAAATAATTAAGATATTCTCACAAATTTCCTTTAAAATAAATAATTACCTGTTAAAAAAAGTACTACTTCTTCAATAACTACAAAAAAAACAATTCCAAGAGCCCCCAATTTATCAACCAGATAAAGTAATGTATATTTTATATTTTGATAAATAAAATGATGGGTTTTTTTAAAATTAGGATGTGAAGAAAGATTGCAATAAAAACTTGCTATGTCTAATAGCTAGTTTGATCGTATAAATTACCATTTAGTAAGAGAGATTTTTTGTTACTGTGCTTCTGAATATTCCACAATTATAAATATTATGAAAACATGCAAGAAATTCTACCAAATTGTAGATACCTGTTATTAAATATGGTAATCCGCTCTCTCATCTATGCCTAAATCACAAATCGATACTTTATTTAAAATGTACCCTTAATTCGAATCATTACCAGAAAAGCAGAAAATTCAAATTATAAAGCAACTTGTTGTTTAATAAGAGTAATAAGAAATGGTCAAACAATATTAATTATTTTTTACAACATTTAGAAAATTATTCTAATATGGTTCCACAAAAGAAAATATCCCTAATAAACTACTGAAAAAGTTATAACTCTAACTAGATATAAAAATAAATAAGAATTGGTACATAGATTTATAGGTATAATATTTTTAAAAATTATCAAATATTAAATTTAAATTTAGGCATCGCGGTTTCAAATTTACTATGTCTTCAGAAAATTTCACTTCTCATATTCTCTTCAAAGTTAGTGAATAGATTTAAGTATTCAAGTTTTATACGACAGATTATATAGATCTGAGTCTTAGATTTTACAGCAATTATTTGAAGACTTCCGTCACAATTAAATAAAAATATGATACGAAAAAAATGTTAAAAGCTGTTTACGCCTAAAAAGCATTTCAATATTTTTTAGATTAAAATTTGCTATTTTCTTTATTTGAAGGAGATGAATAATTTCTCTATTTTATGTTTGAAATTTCTTCAATCTCTTTAATGCGTCTTTTCTATGAAGAATTACAATAGCGGTAAACTATAGTATACTCTATAAATTAAAATTTATATTTATAATTTATTTATATAACAATTAGGATTGTTATGAAAAACAATAAAAAAAATAAAAATAAATTTATACAAAATTAAAAATTCTTTGAAAAAGAAATTGTTTAAAGCTATGAAAACTTCCAATAATATGTTAATTATTAAGCTGATTTTGAAATTTCTTTAAATATACACAATTCTTAACAAAAAAATTTATTCACCTATATTAATACCAAATACTACCCGAAAAATTTTGACAACAAAGAGGCTTATTTTAAAATAAAGACCGATGAGCCTTTCTACATAGAAAATGAATTTTATTTAGATAATAAAATGGGGATTAAAGAAAAAGTTATAAATTTGGTGCTTATGGATTTGGTAGTTAAAGATAGAGATAATTTCCTTATAACTTTTTCTGGGTAAAACTATGATATTATTAATAAAATAAAAATATTTTCTGGAATAAAAGGTTTATTTATATTTTTAATAGATTTATCTATATGAGACAATTATAGAATAATGAAAAAATAAAATTAGATGAAGCTATTGAATTTTACTAAGAAGAGTTCACAGCAAAAGTTTTAGAATATGAAGCCAAAAACTTATATAAATTTTCAATTTTAGTTATTTAAGAAGGAAAAAGTAGGGGGAGATTAAAATAAATCGAACTTACTATATATCCTTCTATAATTTAGAGATATTTATAAATATGAAGAACAACAAAAAATATATTTTTATTATAATATAAGTTAAATTCGATTTTTAATATCCATATCTTATTATTATAATAAAGTTTATATTATGCCACCATATCTTATTTATTTTACATAAGTTCATTTTATGAATCAAAAGATTTAATTCATTTATTAATATATTCAGATATTGTTTTAATAAACATTTTAGAGGTCTAATTATTATCAATATCCATATATTTATTTATATTTTAGGGATAATGAATTTACTCTAAATTTATTTATACATAGTATTTGAGTAATTTATGGTATAATTTAAAAGATAAGGAGGTAAAAAGAATATTTAAATCAGTAGTAGGAAAACTATTATTGAGCTGTGCAGTTTTTTTAATTCCTCCACATAAAATATATTAAAGTTTAATAATTATATATTATTATTAAGAGTATAGAGGAATACCAATCACAAGCCATTCCATTTTTGTTAAATAGTAAGAAAATTAAGCTTAATATAAATATTATAAAGCAAAAACAAAAAAACAAAAAAATAATCATTAAATGAATTAAAATGATACCTCAAATTAAAATAGAAAAGGTAGCAGTTTTTCTGCTGAAACACAAAATGATAAAAATCATACAGATACTATATAGCAAAAACACAGAAGTATTTTTAATCAAGCAGACCACTTTATGCTACAAAATATGACCAAAAAATATCAAGACGATATCAAGGATTTTGCTGAATTTATTAGTAATAGTAATTCAGCATCATTTTAATGTGCTGATTAATAATAGGAAATATAAAATATGCATAAATCAGACCCATAATAATCAGAAAATATTTAAAACAGTATTTTTGATCAAAGTTTGAACAATTCTAATTAAAAATTAAATTGCGCAAACATTTCCAATTTACCAATAAATGAATACGACAGAGATGAATATGTAGAAGATAGAATATAAATGTAAAATTATTACTCTTAAGAAGAGGAAAAATAAATATAATAGGAATCATTTTAGATAAAAAATGAAATCTTTACTCAAAAAGAAGTAAATGACAATGTATTTACAAATAACGAATAAGAAAGTGATGATAAAACCGATGATGAAGAAGAAAATAATGATAAGATATATTTAGATTAGGATAATAGAAATCAAAGTTAAGTTTTAAGCTAAGATTTTTCTCCTAATTAAATATAAAGTTTTAATAAAAATGAAAATAATATCAATATGATGTTAGCATCCTCTAATATAGCTATCATTTAGTAATCTATGCCTTAAAGTAATAAAAATATAAGGCTTTAATCCAAGATAGTTGCTCTTAATGAAATGAAAAAGGCTTCACAATAACTTATTTATAAGGGTCATGATTTAATTTAAAATTCATTTATTTCTTCTCCAAATATAATAGCGATGCGAAATAATAATAATATGGTTGGAATGCCTATGGAAAATAAAAAATAATCAGAAAAATAGCAAAAATAACAGAAATTAAAAGACTTTGGAAATTATTTTTAGAAACAAAAGCTAAAAATGATATCTTGTCGCCTTATAGAAAAATTAGAAAGTAAGAGACTTAGTAAAATGAATTAAAAACATTTTTTACTTCTGAAAGAAGATGAGTATCAATAGTTTCAACAAATTTAATTGAAAAAGCAGAAATAATTTATAAAGGAAATTTCATCTTCTAAAATAAATAATTCATTAAAGAATAGCAATAATATCAACAAAAGTGAATAGTAAGAATTCAATAGCACATTAAACGAAAAAAAATAATAAAGCAAGACCTTTATTAGTAAATTTTACAATCAATTTACAAATTACCAATTTTCTTAAGTAATGTAGCAATTGGTTAAAATTATGGAAAAAATTCCTAAATTGTACCCTGATTAATATACAATGGGAATAATAGATTTAGCCTCAATTGTATGTGTAAGTACACTGATTTTCTTTATGAGCAGTCACATATTTTTTTAAAATAACTTTTACGACAGTTAGCTTTTTATTTATGGAAAAATTTTATTATTATTTTTTTTTTATTCGAAGCGGCAGCAAGAATAAATTGTGGAGTTTTACTCGAAGGATAGGTAAAGAATTAATACGATTTATTTGCTATTTAATTAAAAATAATAATTAAAAAAAAATTATAATAATTAAGATTTGCACGGACTAGAAAAAGATTCTTACGAATTATAAAAAGAAATATCTGTTTTGTGATTGGATAGGATTTATGTGCATTTTAGTTTTATCAATTTTGGGAGCAGAAAATTATAATTCCATAAAAATTATTTTTGAATTGGGATTTTTTATTAAAATTAATACTTTGCTCCTCGTTTTCTATTAAGTAGAATATCGTTTCTACATGAATGGGTTTAACCACTCGAAAATACAGCTTTTCAAACTTTTTATTTAA
Organism: Miamiensis avidus; assembly: GCA_037039885.1. Lineage (NCBI taxonomy): Eukaryota > Ciliophora > Oligohymenophorea > Philasterida > Glauconematidae > Miamiensis > Miamiensis avidus. The sequence goes on from JAWVGU010000025.1 coordinate 143,774, forward strand.
GTAAATAATATTACAATTCATATATTTTTAAAAATAAATAATTAAATATCTAAGGTCATTATAATTCAACATTGGATTGCATGTTTTTGGCATTTATTGGCTTATTTAGAAATATAGCATGAAATTGATGGTAGCAATTCCTGGATAGTATTAGACGAATTATAAGATTCCCCATGGAACCATAAATATTTGACAGCATTTTATTGGGCTACAGCAACGTTGATGCTAATCGGTAGCCGCGGGGAGACATAGTTAGAAACCTTATTCGTGGTTTTAACACTAGCATTTACAGTTGCTATTTTTGCTTATATTTTGAATCAGATGAGTGAGATCCTGACTGAGTTTAACAAGACAAGTTAGGAATACAAAAATGATTTAGATATAATAAACAAATATATGAAAAGCAAGAATTTGGTCAATTAAACGTAATTAAAAGTGAGAAATTATCTACAGTTTTTCCACCAATCTCGATCAGAAATCGTTTTAAATCAGCAGGCCGAATTATTGATACAAAAAATACCCTCCAATCTCAGGAATAATATAAAATTTGAAATTAACTCTGCCATAATTTCGCGTTTTAAATTCCTTGTCAATAACTTTAGCACACCTACCATATAGGCTGTGCAAAAAATAATGCAAGATGAATCATTCGTTAACTAGGAAAGCATCTTCCAAAATGGCACCTCAGTTTCCTAATAGCAATAAATTTAGCAATAGTAATAGTAAATTTTCGACAGAAATTCCATTAAAAAAATCCCAATACCAATGATAGCAATGATATATACTTATATTTGATAATCAAAGGAGAAGTAGATTTATATTTAGAAAAAGCCAAAAATAACGGTGTTGATACAGAATCTGGAGCAGCTTAAATAGACTACGCTAAGTTCAAAATAAATACACTAAATGCTGGGGATATCATGTGCGACTTTAACTTTTTCACTGGAATTCCACCTAATTATAGTGCAAAATGCAGAAATTTTGCAAATGTATGTCGTATAAAGCGGTCAGATTTCTTGCAAATTATCAGGGAAAACAAAGATGACTATGAAAGATTTATATTCATTAAACATTAAATTATACACAGAGGTACAACATCGCTTTACAACAGAGCGTGCTTGATCTGTAAATCAATTTATCATTAAGAAATAGACTGTAATATGTGTTGGTATAGTCCCTCTCCTTACTCTGTCTTTGGTAAAGAAAACTACTAAAACAAATAAACTAACCAAAGATAGCGCTATTTTAGATAGAAAAAAATTGACTTCGAAGGAGAAAAGTATTCGGCTTTCAAATATGTGCATCTTTTAAAAGTAATTTCCGAATATTTTTAAAAAGCCTACAAAAACACCTTTTTTGGTCAAGACTATATGCAAAATTTAAAAAAATTGAATAAATAATCTGATTCAGATGAAGATAGCGAAGAAAATAATAATGATTAATACAATGAAAGTGACAATTTTGATAAATAAGATTCTGCAAACAAAGATCTTGAAGAAAATTAAACTGAAAATGAACATTAATAATAATATTCATACTAAGAATAGAGTTAAGAATTTTAAAACAATAATTATAATGGAGAAGATGCTGATCTTTACGGATAAAATACTAATCAAAATGAAATGTAAAACATGTCCTAAATCGATAACTCATACCTTAATTATGAACCATAGTAGCAATAACAACAAAATTAGTAGTAGTAGGAATTATCTGAAAATGGGTCCAATATATCTCAGAAAAATATCGGAAATATTTATAATTAGCAGTAACAATAAATAAATTAGATACACATAGAAATAGGCCCATCAGAAATTAGTATCGGATAATAGCACTAATTTTATTCACACCATTCATTGAGAAGTATAGAGTCTTAGAATAATATCAACTAAGTATCATATAAAAAAAAAATCATAACAAATTTTAAGCACATAAGGATACAGCCACAACCAGAAGTCAAAATATAAGGCAAAAAAGAAGAGAACCTTCATTAAAGATATTATAAGAATCTAAATTCGTATGTTTAAACAATGCTAACTGTAGCTGTAACTGTAATTGCAATAAAACAAATAAAAGATCAAGTATAGGAAGTAATTTAAATGTTTAATCTTAACACAAAATAAACAGCAATCTATATAATGATCTGAATAAAAATGAGGGTTAAAATCGCTAATAAAGAAGAACTTTTTCCGATAGAAAATCTATTATTTTTCAGTAAAAGTATTATAGAGATAGTAAGTTTCCCAATAATAATGACGTTTTCAATAATGTTATCAATAAAATAAATAATTCGAAAGAAGATAAATTATTTAATTCCCAGTCTTCGTCTAAAAGCAAAAATCAAACCTAAAAAAAAGCTTAGATTTCTAATAAAAAGCACCAAATATAAAATTTATCGAAAAAAATCGATAAACTATAAACTATGATTTTTTAATAGCAATAATCTTTGACTTCTTTTCAAAATTACAACAGTTCTTAATGTATATAAAGCTAGTAAAATATAGATAGTTTATAATTCCACTAGTAGCACTCTATGCCGTCAGGCTGTCATTAGCAACAATAACCTGATTTAAATAATCTGAATCATTTAAAAAAAATGATATCTAATCAAGATGATTTCCATGGTCCTAATTGTAAAAATAATAAAAATCATTTGGAAGATAATTCTCCAAAAAATAAGAAAAAAACTCTTCTACTATAGCAATAATAATAGTAAACACTTCCTTAAGAGCTTAAAATATCCGAAAATAATAGATCATCTATTGTACTCAACAATTCTATCTCTCGTTCTCCATCGTAACTGCAAGACAATGAATAAAAAGTTCATAATTATTATATATAAGAAAATTCTGGAATTAAAACAAACAGTATCAATAGTCATAGCAATAGTTATTATTAAAATCAGAAAATTTCAAATAACAAAGCGCAATGTAAATAAACTAGTGCATTTAATGTGGGCATTTAAAAAATTAATAATAGACTCTTAAAGAGAAATTATATGTAGAAAATGATAATAAAATTTTAAATCAATATAAAAATGAAGACCTCTTTTTCGAATTTGACATACAGAAGGATTTTAAAATATTTTTTCCATAGTAAGATAATTTAATTATTTATATGATTTCAATATTTATTTAAAATTATTTTTAATTTTAAAAGCTTTAATTTAGAATATATTGTTAAAAAGTATCTTAAAAAATAGACGGCCTCCAATTAAAATTAAACAGAAATTAAAAAAAATAATAGTCTGAATAAAAATCTAAAGTACAATAATCCATTTGTAAAATAAATTCTATTACTAGCATAAAGAATTACAAATCTATTTCTTATACGCATAAAAAAAACAATAAAACTCCAGATTAAAAAAGCTATCAAGATGAATCTATTATAAATGATGTTGAAAATGAGGGTTCTTCTATCAGCTATAAATGAAATATAAATTTATAATATAAGTTTATGATTATTTCATTTATTTTTAATCAAAATATTACTATACATAATAAATATATTATAAATTAGTCATAATACTTAAGTAAATCATAAATAATAATTTATCAATTTTTAAAATTCAATCATTTAAATTCTTATTTATAGTAAAACTATTAGGTTAATTACTGCTACTATACCCACTCTCCCTATTTAAAGGGGATAAATATATTTATTATAACTATCTCGTATTAAATAAACTTTAATTTCTATTCACAATTGAAATTTCATTTTTTTCATTTTAACATTTACTTTCTTCTTCTTCTTCTTCTGATAATATGTCTATGTTTTATAATTCTTCTTTTTATATTGGTATTTATTAATCTCCTTTTTATCCATCCATAAGTTTCTATTATAAATGCTTTCCTCCACTATTTGAATTATTTTATGTTAATTCTAGACTTTATTAAAATGAATCTCCATTTTAGTCAGTTTTATTTTCTTAATTTTCATTTTTTCCAAAAAAATAATTATTTATCTCAGTTCTAACCTTGCTGTTATATCCATAGAATATAGAATCAAAAAATCCTTGCAAAGAACATAAACTGAATGAAACAACAAGAAAAATTTACTATTCTTTAGATAAAATTTTATTTTATTCCAATAACAACCGTTGATTATGATATTCTAATTATGAATTAGTCTATTTTTGATTATCAATATGTTAAATATGGTATAGAGAGGGAAACAATGCGAAGATAAAATTATATGTTATTAGGCCCCCCCAACTTACTATTAATATAATTGGCTACCACCATATTTTGTGTATATTTACTAAATGCAAATCTTTTTGCACATATTTTATATCTCTATATCCCTTATATATAAAATAAAACAGAATAATTAGCGTAATTATATAAGGCACTAGTTAAAATGCAAAATAGTTGTAGAAATGCACAGAGCTTGTGTCTCCATCAACTTTTAATTTGCATATGTAATTATCATATTAGTAGTTATTAGTTGAGGAAATTATCAAAGGCACTATAGAAAAGCAAACAGAAGTTAAAAATATAACCAAAACAATTTTCAAAGTATTCCACTTTCTAAACTTCTCAATAATATGTTGTGAATTCAATATAGAATTACTATATATATAAGAAATCAATAAATTAAGCCCCAATACTTAAATAAAACACATATGCCTTAGAATTCCTATTTTTTGAGTTTAAATAATTATTAATAAAATATCTATACTAATAAAAAACATTATTTTCTTTGCATGAAATAAGTATTGATATATAATATATTTCTTACCTTAGGTTTGGCATAAAGTCACTGAATTTTCTACACCTATTATTTCGAAAATAATTGTTAAAGTTAAAACTATATCTGTAAAAATCAATATTTAAGATAAGTTCAGGGCTAAACTTTATACATTTTTCTTTAGAATAAAATAAAATGCTGTAAAAGACAAGGCAGCAACTAGTGATATTCCTGATACTGTATATACACTTATTTGAAAAGCATTCATTTATGTTTTTAGTTATATCTTAAAATCAAGATTCAATTAAAGATAAAGTAGATTAAAGTGATTTTTATTTTAATAATTTAATATTAAAATGCCTTTTTATTTAAAGAATATATATTTTTAAAATCTATTTATATAAATAGAATTATTTGTTGGTTTATTTTGTTATTTATTTTATAATTTTGTTACTAACTTAACTAATGATTAAACTTTTTATAAATAATATAAATTAAACTAACATTATGTAAATGTGAATAATTTAATTATATGTTCAGCAATAGATTATATTAGTTGTCATTATTAATATCTAATAATAAAAATTTAAAGTTAAATAAGAATATTTATATTTTCAAACGTATTTAAAATAAAAAACCTTATTTATAAGGTATAAAATAATGTTGTATAGAATATTTACCAAAAACAAAATAATATTTATAAATTCAATTTTTGTTATATTATAAATTATTTTATATATATTGAAGTAATTTATTTAAATGTGGGCGTTACTTTAGTCATAAAACAAAATAATATTAAAATTTATTTAGTGAAAAATATTCTAATAATATTAATTAAAATTTTATAGTTGAGAATAAATCTTTAGTATGCAATAGAATAAGTGAATTAGTCAATTAAATCTTAAAGTTAAAAATTAATACGATATATGAATTTATTATAATCTTTATATTATTAATATATGGAATTAATATTTATATAAATAAATAGAAGAAAATCGCTAATTATATTTTTATTTATATATATTTATATTGTCAATCTTATAATAATTTATCGTAAAATTCAAATATATTCAACATTTATAATTATTTTATAATAATAATATAAGTTATTTTTCTTACTATAATAATTATAAATTTTGCAAATTTAAGCATATATTTATTTAAATGTAAATATTATAAAAGATAGTACAAACAAACAAAATATGACCTTAAACTAAAATTTAATAATAGTAATCAATTTATAAATTAATAAAATAATATATAATTATTAGCATAAATATTTTTGAAATAGTCATATACAAAAATAAAATTCTTGAAACAAACAATAAAATAAAATTTTAAACAGAGTTAAAAAAAACCAAAATTCCATAATAATATCTAAAGTATCGGAAATTTATTTTCAATGTTGAAAAGTTTATAAAAATTTCATAAAAAATTATTTTACATTCCTTCCCAATAAATTTTCTCTATGAATAAAAATAAAGCTACCAATTAAAAGGCGAAAGGATTAGAAGAAAATGTAGAAGATTTAAAATTAGAACAAGAAATTAATTAAAAGATTAAAATTTAAGAATAAGGAAAATAACAGGCTATTTTGCATCACCCTTTACAATAATTTTTCCCTGAAAACTTTCATCACAAAGAATAATTAAAGAATATATTTGAGAAATTCAATTTTGAAAAAGATATAAAACCAGCCTTAGAATAATTCTAATCTATTGGATTCAACAAAACCTATTTCAGTAAATTATATAAACACATTCCCATGGGATTTGTTTCGCTTAATTCAGAAACTGCAAACAAATTTTAGGAGGGAAGTTAAATTAAATCTGATATCTTCTAGGTATATTTTCCTTAAATATTGTTTATTCATTTTTAAAAGTCAAATAAATATTTTCTTAGATAAAAAAATATCTCCTTTAAATTGGAGTAGAAGAAAATTAATAAAAATTTGTTATTTTGAAATTACCTGAAATTTTTGAAATTGGACTCGAAGAATTAAATAATAGAATATAATATTTAAAAGACACTTTTGGATATTCAAATGTAAGCCCTATGATATAAAAATAATGTATTTATTTTTCTAAATAAATTATTTATATAAAAAAAATAGAATAACATTGCAAATATTTTGGTTTATTACCCTCAAATGATTGATTCCTAATATAAAGTCAATATAACTTAAAAATTAAGCTTTTTGGATTCTTGGTTATAGATTTCTCCCTAATAAATAGCTCCTGTTGTCTTGAAGTTCCCTTGGGTAATTGGAGTTGAAAGCAGCTAATTCAAAGAAAATATAAGAATTTTGACAACAAACAATTTCCCTCAAGAAAATATATTATAAATTGTAAACCTTATTTGGTTTTTTTAAATTTACAGTTTATTATATATTTATTATATTAATATTTCATTTTAGTTGAATAAAGATCCTGAATTTTTATCTATGAATCCTGAAAATTTAAAAAGAGCATTCAATGTTCCAGTTAAATTATTAAAAGTTCCCAATCCTGTGGTAAATTAATTAATTTATTGAACATAATCATATATCTAACAATTTTATAATAAGTATGTCAAAAATATGACCAATGATCCTAGATTATTAACAATTTGCCCTACGACTGTTATGCATATTAAAGTAAATATTTTGATTATTTTAGAATAACACTTATTTTATGTTTAATTTTAAAGCCTAAAATCTTAATGGAAGACTTTGATATTCCTTAAAACGTAGTCAAAGCTATTTATAGCAAATATCCTGAAGTTTTTGTTAAGTAAAAGATTAATATTATTTTGAATATCCCAATAAGCAGTACCAATATTTAATAGGAGTATAGGAAGTTTAAAGATAAAAATGAAATATCTCACCGAAAGATCTAAAATGGATGTAGATAATGATCCTATTTTCCCCAAAATTTTATCTTACAACTATTCCAACATTATTAGACCTAGAGGAGAAGCTATGATAAAAACCTAAAATTTATATCCATTTTCAGAAATTCTAGATTTATCTGATGAAGAATTTTGTAAAAAAGTTGAAATTAAACCCGAGGTAATTTTATAATCTTTATTTCTTAAGATTTTCTTAATTTTAATTCATTTAATAAAGGACTTTTAAAAAATTAAAAATGTAATTCCCTATTCTGATGAATTAGATATAATAAAAAAACCTTTCAAAAAAATTTTGGAAACTATTAGAAATATTTGGATAACTACAATTAAGAATTTTAACAATAATAGTAGTCTACAAGTTAAGAGTAAAGCTAACAATGAAAATAAATAAATATATAGGAGTTTTATACTTTATTTAATTGAGATATATCTTTAAATTTATAAATAATTTTAATATTATTTATATATTAATACAAAGTCCGATAATTATTTATACTACAAAGTTTTAACTTTATACATTTTTTATTTCTATATTAGCATGCTATAATTTATTACACGAATATACTTTTAAAAAATATAGTATTTGATCATTAGAAATCAAAAATTAGCATTTTATTTATATTTCATATGTTTAGCTTATGTTCAGTGTTTATGTTTTTATTATTTAGAACATCCCTCATGTTTATGTTTATTCTTACTAATTTTATCTCTATCCAAGGCGTTATATTCATCATCAGAAGTACACGTATCAGAACTAGAGCCATTGTTTCTATGATACTGACAACATACTAATATTTATTTTAATTATTATAAATTTCCCTTTCAGATAATTAATATATATTAAATATAGTTGTACCTTTAGATTTGAGTTTATTCATATGTTCATTGTCTATTGTATCTTCCGCCCATTAAATATTAGGCTTAGGCTTTTTTTTATTTTATTATTATTACTGCTACTATTATTCTTTACCTTCATTGTTCTTTGTTTCTTCTTATTATTTCGAATTATCATCAGTTTTCAATCTTATTTAAATATTATTAGATTATGCTGACTATGTCTAAGTCGCATTTTAATATTATTGCATTTGTTAATCGCAAAAACTTAATTTTTTACTTTTTCCTTTATATTATTGAGTTACTTATTTTTTTAATTTTCAATTTCTTATGGTATTATTTCGTATTCTGATTAAGTGTAATACTATGGTATTAAATAAGATAAATAATCTTGAGGGTCATTAATTTAGTTGCAAAATTATAATTATGATAGAATATATAAAGTTTTGTGAAATATAAAAAATTAAACAAATAAAATTTATATTTTAATAAAAAAAATTTTAAAATAATAAATATTAAAATAACAGGAATATATTAATGGAAGTAATTATTTATTAAATATTATTTACCTGTTAAAATCTTATTAACTGGAATGGCATATTTATTATTTTTATTTATAGGAATAATTCATTTTATAATCTGAATAATAAATAGATGAGAACTTTAAACCTTTACGTGTAAAAATAATAATATTATTATTATTTTAGCAAAGGAAATTGAATTTTATTTTATTTCATTTTAAAAACTAGACTCTACCGAATATCTAGAAAGATTTTATAAAGCACATTAAATTATAAAACTCTAGCATTCAAACTGGAGAAAATGAGGAATCAAAATTTTTTGTAGCTTCTGTTTCAGATAACAACTTTTTATATATTCATGATATATCATAACTATAGTTGAATGAGTTATATTGCAGAAAAATGGGAAATCCCATTTACGATATTGAGATATTTAATTCAAAAAAATAATAAAGCTCTGTTATAGCAATGTCTATAAAAGACTAGCCAGTAAGTAGAATATTACAATAATTATATTAATAATTTTCGATCTTAAAAGTATAAATTAAATTTTTTAGATTACATTTTATAACCTGAAAAGCAGCGTATAAGAAAAATAAATGAGTTTTATTGATGAAAATGATGATGATGATGAAAATAGTGAAGAAATAGACATTGGAAAATAAGTTATTGAAGATAAATAATTAATAGAAAAAGTTGAACTTAAGTTAATAGGATAAATAAGTGATATAAAGCCCATGTCTGAAATATATTGGGCTCCTCTATAAATGAAACTATATAAAAATGTAAAATTATTATTTAAATATTGATATTTTAAATTGTTTATAGTAAAATATGTTATTCATTGTTTTACTTTAAAGAAAATGATTGGAATTGGAAATGGATTTTCAAGAATATATGATATTAATAAGTTTTAAGCTAGTTAATATATAAATGCTACAAAAAAGACTCTTACTCATGTTTTGATATATAATAAGAAGAAAATGCTGAAATCATTTCGTTAGGAAGATTTGATAGAAAAATTGAATTATTTAGTATAAAAAGTAATAAAAAAGTAGCTACTTTAAGTGTAAATTTGGCATACTTTTTTAGAAAATATTAAATAAAAAATTAATATTAATTATCTTTAAGTCTCATCTAGGAGGAGTCACACACTTATAATTTAGTTAAAAAGATAGTAATTATTTATTTTCAGGTGCAAGAAAAGATAACTTAATATATTAATGGGTAATTAATTTACAGTTTTATAGTAATTAGTAAAACTAAAATTTCTGTATTAAATAGGATATGAGAAAACCCAATAATTTTATCAGTTTTTATGAACGAAATTCTAGATCGAATTAAAGATTAAATTTTGATATTTATGAAAGTAATGAGCTAGTTTTAGGCCATGAAAATGGAGATATTTCACTGTTAAATACAGAAAAAAAAGAAAACTAATCGTAAACTTGCATAAAATAAGCTCACGATGATATAGTAAACTAAGTACACATATGTACAATATAAAATAAAAATGTTTACTCTCTGCATCTGGATAAAGAAGGTTCTTTTTAAATTCTCACTATAACAAATAAGATATAGGAAGATCTAGATCAAGAGACAATGCAATTTCTGTAAATAAAAATATATAAATTGACACTGAAAGTAGTTCAGAAGATGAAGAAGATTAAAATGAAGGATTGTTTAGCTCTAACCAAATAAAGGCGAATTCTCTTAAATTATGGATATGTAATTGAACCTTGCAATTTTAATACAATTATTTAATAACACTAATTTATGATTGTAGATTAAAAAATTTTATTTAAATTTACAAATATATTTAATTATTTATATTAATTCAAATTTAGAATCAAATTACTTCACTTTTTCTAAAAAAATGACCTTAAAAAATTAATTTTTCTTTAATTAAACATATTAATAAGTGAAATTTAAATGAATTTATACATAATTGAAGCCTATTATTTTTAACTCCCGTTTTGCTGCTAGTTTAAGCTTTTTTTTGTTTTGAATTTACTGTTGACTAGCTAGGCTATACTTAATTTTACTTATTCTGTTATTTTTGCTCCTATTGCTTTTCTATTTACATAGTTTCATTTGATTTTCTAGCTATTATATTACTCATATTTTCCTTTATTTATGAATTTTACTTTTAATTTTTAAAATCAAACTGTAATTCGCATTCTTCACTATCAGATGCTTATTAATTGTGATTTTATTCCACCTCAATCTCATCATCTGAATCTATTATTCTTTTTCTATTTTTCCTCATCATTTACTAAGCATTATTATTACTTTTATAAGTTTCATTTGGAATGCATTACTCTACTTCGAATACAACTTCTTCTTCTTGTTATTATTATTATTCTTTATATTTAATATTAAAATGATTTAGATAGTATAATTATTATTTTATATATTTACTTTATGCTTATTATTATTATGGTTGGAAAAAATTGTTCTTTACAGATGGTAATGTATTTTTTTTTAAACTTTCTGAAACTTTTTATGATTATTCGAAATTTCTTTTTCTTAGATCATCAGTATTTTAAGCTTATTATATTTTTTATTATAAATGCAAACTTCTAAGATCTTGATCCAATTATTCTATTCCACAGCTTATTTTTATAATGATTAAATTTAATTATTTTAGTTAGATATATGTATAAATTTCTAATTTTTTTATATACAATTTTAGTGAAGAGTTATTAAATAATACATCTTTTATTTGATTAGTATTTGCTTCTTTAACTATTATTGCGAAAAGACACAAACCAATAATTTCAACCTCATTTTTTAAAATTCTAATAAAATGAAATGTTATATAAAAACTAATATTATATATCTATTAATTTAAAACTAAATCATATGAAATTCTTTATGTAGTATACCTTGTAGATTATACTATTCAATAATTTATTCACATAATGTCATATTATCTTTTTCAATATAGGTAACATTGAAATATCCTCTTAATTTTTCAAAATTCTATTTATAATACTCATCCAATTTCCTATATGCAAATATAATAAACTACTTTTAAAAACTAAAAATTTAAACTTTTTATACTTTTGAGCTAGATAACTATCAATATTTAAATTATATATCAAATAATTTACAGTAACCTATTAAAAATTTTTAGTTTAACATATATAATGAAGCTATAATTATACTTATTCTTACGGGAATTTGATCTTTAAATATATATTTTTCAAAATATGCCTTAAAATTTTCTTCTTCCATTTATTTTTTTTATTATTATGAATTTGTGATAACTTTAAATTAAATATTTGATAACTATAATTAGTAAATTATTTAATAGAAGTCTGTTACCACTAATATTAAATAAAAGGCGCGAAATATTATTAATATTGTTAAAGAATTAAACAGAGATTTAATAATTATAAATTATCATATTATTTAATCATATAAAAGCAAATTAATAGTATATAAAAAAAAGATAAAAATATATTAATGAATCATTCATTTTTATTATTAAATTAATAAATTTTTTACGGGGCTTATAATTCTTAATGTTAAATTAGCAATTCCCTTTATTCTCTTATCAATGTTCATATGATTGTATTAAACACTATTTTTTATCTATAGCTATAAATCATATTCCCCATTTTCTTTATAATAATCTAATAAATTAATTTAAAACTCCCCTATATATTATTTTGAATTATCCTTCCCATAATTATTATTAAATTATTTATCCTTAATTTGGTAAATCTCACACTTAAGTTTCCAACATCCTTTTAATTCTTTCACCCTAATTTATTCTTACAAACATTAGTTTTTAAATTCTTCATATTGTTTGGGAATCGTTAGATAAGATTTTTAGTTTAAAGTTTTCACCTTCATAAGTTTATATATTTATTAAAATATGGTAATGAATTTATAAAAATTATAAGATACCTTGTAAATATATTGCTCGTTATCCTTAGGTATTATGTTAAAAAAGTGTATACCCTTTAGCTTTATGTCTATTTAAATAATGCCATTCATCATTTATTCATCATTTTCATCTATTCCATCTTACTTCAATTAATTAATCTCCTTTTAAATTAATTCTTCTATAATTGTTTCATTATATTTTGATAAATCTGTGGAATTGCTATAAATTTTATTAATTGATTAATTATGTATATTTTATACTGATTTTATATATTTTTCATAGGGTTTTTTAATGAGTTTTTTGGGTTATTTTGTATTTATAGGCTTTATTATTTAAAAGGGCTTTTCATGTTATTTATTCTTTTGGCTAACAATTAATTATTTTTTTGGTTTCATATGCATTCTAATGAGATAAAAACGGAAACTAAGTTTTTAAATCTAAATAAAAATGAAATAATTTAGTAATCTACTCTAAAATTATAGTTATTTACTATTATCAGGAGACTTCTTTAAACTGACAGATTTACTCTTTTCTCTTAGTTTATTTTCATATTTAATATTATGAAACTCTTTATTATAATTGCATTTTTATCCATTTTATATTTAAACAAGTCTTTTATGAGTTTGCCTAATTTATAAATATAATAATTTTTTAAATATAATTATATTTTTATTTAATTAATAAATAAGCTTATTTATTTAATTTTTAGTTAATTTTATTAAAATTAATAAATTACTTATTTTATTCTGCAATTTCTATTTTTCGTTTTAAGTTTACAAATGATTTTTATTTTAGTATACTTTCAGAAAGACTTTTTGTCCTAAGTACGGTTTAATTATAATAATTACTTTAGTTTTTGATTTGATCAAGTCTCCTATAATGCATTACTAATTCATGATCTCTTGTTTTCGGAGAATATGAGTTTAATCCATACATTTTATTTAAAAATTTAATTTGTTATTTTAATTTTTTTATAATATTTAGTTTTCTTTTTCTTAATCTTTTACCTAATTAATATTAAAGAAACTATGTGATTTAATTATTATAATTAAATAATAATCCATTATAAGTAACAATATATTCAAAATTGTTATGTTATGAATAATTACTTATTTTATAATAAACATTTTAACTATTTATTATATTGATTTAATTTGATATTTTATTAATTTTACGAATATAGAAAAATAAAAATTTTCAAGATTTTTTAGATTCATAAAAATAATATTTTATATTAAAAAAAAATTACAAAAATTATTAAATTTTGATATTCTATGAACTTTGATATATAATGTATATTTATTATCATAAAAGCTTAGTATTTTGGGATATTTATATATTAGACATATCATAAATTAAATTTCTTAATTTTATTAAATGAAATAATAATATTATTAAAAACACTAACTATAAGTAAATAAATTAATAAATAAATAAAATTATCAGAATGAGCCAAAAAACTAAAAAAGGACCTTTTATTAAAAAATCTTAGTCATCTCTTCATAACTTCTAAACTCTTGGAGAATAAGAATATAAAGATGATATCAATCCCTATTCTGAGTTTTTCCCCCTAAGCAAAATAAAAGTGGAATACAAAGAAAGGATATCAATTTTAGATGAATATCACTCTGAGAGTAAATTGAGGAAATCTGTATTGTATGGGTTTTTTCAATTAGTATTCATCTTTGTTTGCTATTTTTTCGTTTGCCATCCCATAAAAAAGTTTTTAGAAGAAGGTAATATAGTGAATTAAGATATATTAAAATATATTCCTAAATCTCATTTTTAATTATCTTTTTGTATTTTAGGAATATTTTTGCAAAGCACTCTTCTAGAGTGGGTAACTAGAGATGTTTTTGATTGCTTTATGCTCTTTCCTTACATGGTTATATATATGCATACAGGCTATTTGCTACAAAAACTCAGATTAAATTAAACCATAGAAAAGGCTATATAGGGATTTCTAATAATCTTATGCATTTATATGTTCGCATTTTTTTATCCAATTTTCCTTTTTAGTTAGCAATTGCATACTTCAAGGTAAAAAAAATATACTTTTATATTACTAAAAATGTCTATATCATATTAATTATTAAAAAAATAGAGCTTTTGTTGCTATGTGTACTGTAGCCTGCTGCATAAAACTATTTAGTTACATACACGAAAATAGATAAATAAGAATAAAGGATCCAACTTATTAGGTCAAGTATTCAGAGTTCATTTATTTTGTGATTGCTCCTGCCTCTATTTTTTAAAGAAAATATCCAAGAAATAAAGCAATTTCTTACAAGTTTTTATTAATAAAAACTGTTTTCAGTTCTTTAGGCTTCTTGGGATTGTATATTTTGACAAGTGATTGGCTGATCCCTGTTATATAAACTGCCAATTAAAAAGATTTCGCCTCATTGCTTTTGGAATTAATAGAAATATGCTTTTATTTTAATTTAGTTACCTTTTACCTTATATTTGAGTGTGTATTACAGGTTTTGGCTGAACTAACAAGATTTGCAGACAGAGAATTCTATAGAGACTGGTGGAACTCTACCTCATATAGTGTCTTTTTCTAAAAAAGTAATAGGCCAGTTGATGATTTTGGAAAAAATATATTAAATACCCCATAATGAAGCGCTTTAAATTAACTGAAGAGAAATCAGATTTTTTCCTAGGTGCTTTTACTGCTTTCTGCCACGAATTTGTTATTATAGTCATAACTTAAGCTTTCACTCCATTTGTTCTTATTATTTTAATTATCTAAATCCCTTTCTACACTCTTTTCAAAAAGCTGGAATAAACTGATAGGGGAAATATCGTTTTTTGGTTTATATATTTATTATCTGTTCCTGTAGTTTCCACATGCTATATGAAAATAAGCTTTATAAATATT
The DNA here is from genome assembly GCA_037039885.1 of Miamiensis avidus. Taxonomy (NCBI): domain Eukaryota; phylum Ciliophora; class Oligohymenophorea; order Philasterida; family Glauconematidae; genus Miamiensis; species Miamiensis avidus. The sequence continues at coordinate 159,486 of JAWVGU010000025.1, forward strand.
ACTGATTTTTTATCAATAAAATGATATAAATAAAAATTAATTTACTAAAGCACTGTTTTATTAAAAAGTCTATATATTTGGTGGTTTTAAATGTTTATATTATTTCTTTAAATATAAATTTTAAAAATTATTGAATTTTTTTTGAAGTTAAATTTAATACAAAAATAATTTATTATTTATTATAATTATTTTATATAAAATATTAATTTGTATAACTTATAAATAAAGATTATCAACAAAATATTTTTAATTATAATAATTTTAAATATTATAAATAGAATGCTTTTATTATTGATGATTTCTTCTTTTTTAGAAATATTTTCATCCCATTCTAGCTTTTTCATTCAATTTTGATTTTCCTTTTTTAACAGGCTTCGATAACTATTCATCTTATTAATATAAAGCGTTTTTTTCTTCTTTCGTCAATCTATTAGAAATATTTTGTTTTTTTTAATCTTTTTGTTTGACCTTCACAATAGCCCAAATCCTTTATAATTATACAAAAAATTTAACTTTTAATTAAACTTATGCTTTATTTTTAAACAAATACTATTATAAATAATGAGCAAAAATGTATAATATAAGTTATAAATTGATGCTTTATTTTATTTATTACTTCTTCTTCAGATGTATTCATACCTTTATCTTATTAAGACTATATAAATCTGGTTTCTTGTTTTTCCTTTCTTTCATTTACTTCTTTTACATTCTCTCTTTTTTTATAATTATTTCCATTTTTAATCCTTCTATGTCTGTTGTCTTTTTCAACGACATCGGCCATACTTAATTCTTCCATTTTATTAATTTTACACTCAAAATTATGATATTTTATACTAAAATTGATTTGATGTTTTGTTTTTTGTATATCTTTTTTTTTTTTTTTTTTAATAGAATGTTATAATACTTAAATTTATTATTTTATTTATTTTACAATATGTTTTCTTTCTTCTTATATTTTGAGTAACAATGATTGTATTTAGTTTTTTAAAGTCAATTTCTTATGAATATATAAAATTAGTAAATTATATCTATATGGTGGGGGGGTATAAAATTGTTCTAATAAAGTATTGATTTAAAATTTAAAACATTTATGAAGTAAAATAATAATTTTAAGATATCATGCCTAGAATTGATTTTTTATAAATTAAAATTTGTTTGAAAGTTATTAGCTATATGAAAATAAATTTGCCAACACTTTTGTTTTTTTATTTTAAATTTTATTATAGTTTACATAAATTTCGTAGACCACTAATTAATTTGATGAACTTGGAAATTATATAAACAATTAAAATTAGATAATTACTCTTATTTTTTTAATATTTAAATTATATATAATTATAAAATAAGTAAATTATAATTAAATACTTAAGGTTATATTAATATTTTATTATATATGTTCAGTCCATTTCTATTTCTTTTCTTATTACTATAATTCTATTTTTATTTTTCTTTCTTTCATTTTTTTTAATTCTTTTTAAATCAACACCAGTTCTCTTTCCTTACTTAAATTTTTATTTATTTTTTAAAATAGTCTTTTGTCTACCTATTTTTATTTTCCATCTTCCTATTCCATTCCTTAACTATCTTCATCATTATTATCCATTTCTTCATCGGAACAATCTACAAAATCTTCTTCCTTTTCTTCTAATCCGAAATTTCCAAACTAATATAAAATTAGTTTAATTTAAATATCACGTATTAAATTACTATAATATATATCATGTAATTTTACTAAATTTTCAGCTTCTTTTTATTGTTCTCTTATTTCTTTATTCATTTCTTTTTGTTCTCTTTTTTTTATAATATCCTATTCTTTTTTCTTCAATTATTCATTATACCTAGCTCTTTTATTCTTATCGTTTTTTTTACTCTTGAAAATAAAGAATTAGTAATAAATTCTACATTTATACCTCTAAATTTTTTAATATTTAGTATTTTACCATTCTAATCTTTACTGATAATTGCTAATTTAATTATTTCAATAATTATATTTTTCTAATTTTGTTTGCTGTATTATTGAATTATATTATTAATATTCTGTACAAATTTATATTTTTACTTAATGTATTAGTGATTCCGATCAGCACTGAAGAATACTTTTTATTTATTAAAAGTATATGCTTTGTTATGAAAAATAAAATATATATATTAAAAGTTAAAGGGACATATACCTATTAATTGTATATAATAATCTATTTTAAAAAAAGTATATTATATTTAAATATTCATTTCTGATTAATTATTATTTATATTATAAATAATTAAATTTTAAAAAAGTTAAACTATTATTTGAGAATTTTACATTAGTATCAATTTTATTGTGAATAATAAATAATAAGTAATTATAATAAAAATTTTATCTACAATATTCTTAGCTCAATTTAAAAATTGAGAAAATTTTAATACCAGAATAAATAGAAAAATATTCAAAAAATAATTAAAATTAGCCAAATAAGAAAGAAAACACTTTTATTATTGTTGGATAATATATTTAAATTTAGTATTGATTTTAGTAAAGCATAATTTATCGTAATAGATGAACTTTTTAAAAACAATCTTTAAAAATGGTGGTAATTAAGATTCAGAAAATTGTCGAGTGGAATTTCCACTTCACAGATATGAAAATGGAGATAAGTATGTAGGAAGTTTAAAGGATGGAATGAGAGATGGAACAGGAACTTATATATTTAGAAATGGAGATAGATATGAAGGGGAGTGGAAAAATAAGTAATAAATATGTTATTTTATACTGAATAATATTCTTTTTTACTTAAACTAATTTATACTTAGTTTAAAGCACGGACAGGGGAAATATTACTATAAAAGCGGAGAATTGTATATTGGAAAGTGGTATATATATAATAAATAATAAATTTTAGACATTAGTCTGGTTGCAAATATTTATTAATCCAATAATAATACTTATATATAATAATTAGGTATGATAATAAAAAAAATGGAAAAGGAAAATATTTTTACAATAATGAAGAGAGATATGTGGGAATGTTTGAAGATGACCGTAAGCATGGACAAGGAACTCAATTTCATTAGGATGGAAGTTGGTATAGAGGAAATTACTTTAAAGGGAAAAAACATGGTCCTGGATAACTTCATGAAAAAAATGCGATTTATGAAGAGGTATGGGAATTTGGTAATTTAGTAAGCAAATAAAAAATCAATGATATAAGTGAGGAGCAGCACGATATCGAAGGATAGGAAGAGGGTATTATAATTATAACATAAATTACTTTAAGTAATTAATTTAAAGAAATCTTTTAAAAGAAACACGAGCGAATTAAGAAATGAATTCTGAAGAATAGGAAGAAGCAAGAAGTAATGAAATAGAAAATGAGGATTAAAATAAAAAAGATAAAAAGGATCCGAAAAGAAATAGACTGTAAAGTGATTAATCGGAAAGAAGATAAAGCATATGCTAAAACAACGGGATAGATGTGCCTAATGAAGCCACAGTAAATATTCTAAAATAATTAATTTTTAATTTATTTTAATTCAATAGGCAGAAAAAGAGTCAGATTCTAAAGATGAAAATTATCATAATTCTGATAGGTAAACTTTATTGTATATAATAAATACTTATAAACTAATTATTTAAAAAAATATAAGTATGTCAAATTCATCTAATAATGGCAAACCAAATTTATAAACGCAACAAAAATCGAGTGATAAGCAAAACTACTAATCATAATAGTCTTAAAATCATCCGTTGGACTCAATTATAAAATCTGTATTTAACTACAAATAACTTGACTCGAAAATGAATTATGATTCATATTAATCAAATCAATCAGATACCATTGAGTAACTAACTACAATGGAAATGCAGACGCACGAAAAGTTAATGAAAAAATTAGTAATAAGATGGACAAAAGATGATGTTGGTTTACATCTATAACATATAGGATTAGGCAAATATTGTTAAGTTTTTCATGAAAATTATATAGATGGATTAAATATTTTTGATATAACTGAATAAAATCTAAAAGAAGAATTTGATATGAAATTAGGAGATAGAATAAATTTCCTTAAATCTATGAAATATTTAAGAAAAATACAAAAGTAAAATATGTCTCAATAAGATATTTAAAACTACGAAAACTTTAAAAAATGTTTTGACAGCAATCAAAAAATAACGTATTTAGTTTTAATTAATAAAATTTATATATATTGTAAATATGAAATATTTTCTATAGCTCAAATAAATAAAATCAAAAAACTCATAGCTCAAGTAAACTTGATTCATTAGGAATAGCAATAAATATGAAAGAAATTTAAGAAGAAGATACTTCATCCAGTTCTGATGACGGAATTTAAACTAATACATAAAACTAAAGTCTAGAGTAATCAAATTAAAAAGAAGAGGAAATACTGGCTTAAAAGCGAAATTAAATGAAACAGAGGCTATTAAATCAAATGAAACAGTAAAATAACATATAAAATGAATCAGGTTCTGATACTTCTCCTTAGAAGGAAAAATAATTTTTAGGTATAAAAAATAGTTTAAATAGTATTTTTTCACGTAAATAATAAATATTTGAATTCTTAATAAAAGAGGATGAATTGTCTGGAAAAAATGACAGTGATTGCTATGATAATGATTAGGTAGACCAACATTCTAATATAATTTCTTAAGACAATTCTAAAAATATTACGCAAAGACTTTCGAGAGACCAGTCATAAACGAAAAAAAAATCTAAATCAACAATTAGAGTTTCATCATCTGATGATGATCAGAGTTCACAAGCAGATATAGACGAACGAACTGATGGAGGGGAAGAAGAAGACGAAGAAAAAACATAAAAAATTCTAATAAAAGCAAAAATATGGATGAAATTTAAGAAAAATCTTTCTTAAACAGTGAGAATTGCATAAATTAATAGTAGAATAATTAATAAAAAAATAAAAGAACAAGTTCTCCAACTATTTTTAATTCTTAATTATAATAATAATAATTGGAATTTACTTAAAAAAAAAAGTAGAAGAATTGTGTTACAGATCCAGAATTAAAAAAAAACTAAAAAAAAGATCAATATTAAAAATAAAATCCTGAAAATTAAGAAAAAATAAATAAAGTAAGCAGTGATAATATGAAAAAAATTTGTAAATAGATACTTTTCAATAAAACGAAATCTTCTTAACAAATAGCGAAGAGTATAATTTTTAACTAAAAAACTAGAAGAAAAAAATACAAATTAAAAGTAATAATTTAAGAAATTTTCATAAAGTTCTGACTCAGATACCATTAAAAAAACCAAAAAATAGAAATCTTGTAATGAAAATAACAAAAATGAAAGTCCCTAAAAGAAAAAAAATAGTTCGAAAAACTAATCTCCTACTTCAAATGGAGGATCACCAAAGATATGGTATACGAGTTAACATTTTATATTATATAAATTTAAATTTTATTCGTTTGTTATATTTTTTAGTATTCTTTTGAATAAATAAAGATCAGTAACTAAAATATTATCAGAAGAATAAATGAAAAAAAAAAAAAGAAAAGCTCCTATAATAAACCTCTTAAAATGAAGAGGGAGATAATAAATTTACATTACAAACCAGCACTAATAACTAAAACTCAGTTTAATTTGCGAGTTAAGTATTTAATGATGAAGATTTACCGAAAAATAGTAACTTTAAATAAAGCCTATTTAAAGAATATCAAGGAAAAACTTCCCTTAAAAGTGATAATGATATTTAAAGCCCATCATTAAAATCAAAGTAAATTTGCATATTTTAAATATCAAAATACTATTACTAATCTATAATATATAAATAGTAAAATGGAAGAAGATATTCTTTTAACATGCAGCCAAAATCAAAGGACTCAAAATAACATAGCGAATATTAAAAAATAGCAATCACAGATACCGAATAATTTTTTTATATAGTATGAAACAAGCACATCTTCTGATGAATCGTAAAATTTTTTATTGGTTTTAATATTTTAAAGATATACTATCTATTTTATTAACAATTTATAGTAGTGATTCTGATTCAGAAGATGAAAAAGTGAGTGATAACTAATCTTCAGCTGTGCCTTTACTTGAAAGAAAATAACTTAGTGTACCAGTAAATATTACCTAGCAATAATAATACCAATACCAGTAGCAATAACTTCAATACTAATCTACTAAATCTACTCCACTGATGGTAAAGTAGTTCTCAAATGTAACCTAACCAGCAAGAATATCTTTAGAAGAGGATGAAAAGCAAAAGTAAAGTAAATCTAAAAAGAAAAAACATAGACATAAAAATCACATGCAACTTACAGAAGAAGAGATCAGAGATGTCATCTAAAAATATATAGACAAAGAAAAATTAAATTCTTTTGTTATTGATTCGAAGGACTTGGTATGGAGTTAAAACAATAAAATTGGATCCGGAGGCTACGGAGAAGTATATAAAGGAAATTATTTAGGTTAGGATGTAGCAGTTAAAGTACATATATTTAGCTCATTATTATTATTACTATATATTAATTATTATACACCTTTTAATAGTAATATGGGAAAAAATAAAACAGATTTAATTAGAGGAGAGCATTTGATTTTATTAGAGAAGTATAGGTGATTAATAACCTTAGACATCCCAATATAGTTCTCTACATGGGAGTTTGTATTAATGCCACACATTATTTAATGATAAATGAGTATTTGGAATAGGGATCTCTTTTTGATCATCTTCATGTAAAAAAATCACCTATCGACCAGGATAGAATATTATACATCATAGAAGATATTGCCCTCGGTATGGCTTACTTACATGGGAGAAAAGTAATAATTTTTATAGAAATTATATTTTTCTTTCCAAATGAAAATTATATTATAAAAAGGTACTCCATTGCGACTTAAAAAGTCCTAATGTTTTAGTGGATTAGAGTTGGAATGTAAAATTATGTGATTTTGGTCTTTCAAGAATTAGAGATAAACTAAAGAAAAAGAAAAAAAGATAAAAGCAAGGAAAAATTGGGTAAATCAATAATATTTTTTTTCAGTTTATATTTATCTTCCATTTAATTTAAAATATATATAAAAATAAGTACTGTCTAATGGATGGCCCCTGAGATAATGAGGGAAGAAGAATATACTGAAAAGTCAGATGTTTACTCCTTTGGAATGATTTTATGGTAATGAGAATATAGTATTTAAAAATTAAGTATTAATGTCTAAAATAATTAAAATCATGAAAGGGAATTATTAACCAGGAAAATACCTTTTGTAAAGCTTTCTTTAGTGCAAATTACTGGTTCTGTGGGATATGATGAAAGTTTTTAACTTGAAATGCCTTCTTCTGGCAATTAAGAACTGATATAATTAATGAAATAATGTTTAAGTAGGGAGTAAACTTAAAGACCTGTTTTCAAAGACATAGTAACGTATATACAAAATATTTCAAAGAAAGGAAAGCCTTCTCACAGTAAATATTGATGTATAATAAAAAAAACCAAATAAGTATATATTAATTTTAAATAGGAAAAGTTGTCAAAGATATATTGGTATTTTTTGGAGATTGATATTGCATTATTTAATTCAAATAAACATAACAAAAAAGTTTAAAATTTTATTTCAATATTTTAAATGAAAAATTACTATTTTATAAAAAAAATTATTGAATAAGATTTAAAAACTCATTATACTAAAAATATATACATGGTAGAAGTAGTTATATAAAGATTATTATACAATTATAAAATAATAAGTAAATTTATTTACTATATTTGATCCATATTTTTGAATAGCATGTATTAATTAAATCATTTTATATTATGTTTTTTACGCATGAAAATACCTAGAAGCTATTAATTTGAAAAATATAGATTAGGATAAGTCAGAATTATATATTTTAAATATGTTATTTTATGTTAGCTAAATAAGAAGTGAATATTCTTAAATATTTATTAGGTTGTTTATTCCAATAAAATAAAAAAGTTAGCAAAATAAATAAAATAATATATCAACGCTTAAAATAAATATTTAATATTACTAAAAATGAAATTAAATAAAACACTATTAATTGCGAGCATTTTAGCCTTATTTATTATTGAAATCAATTCATAAATACCTGAAGCTGTAGTAAAATCTTTGTAATGTGCATAAGACGCATCATCATCTAAATTTAAATAAAATGATAGCGTTTACTTATGTGTGCATTATTTAATAGAAACTACTGCATAAAATTTTGAAGCTAAAAGAGTAACTTTTAGTATAGATGTAGATAAATATATAGCTATTAATACTAAAGGTTAAAAATTAAAATACTTTTTTATAGAAATAATTTTAATATTTTAAATTATTAATCCTTCCTATATTTTAATAGATTCATTTAAAAAGTTTTAAGAAGCAGCTTATCTAGGAAAAAATGTATATCTTATTATATAAGCAAATCACTCAGGCGCAGCTACAAAAGTAGCCAAATATATCACAAGTTCGGGAAGAGCATATCCCTAATTAAATATTGTTATCACAATAGATGATGGAAAAATTAAAGATGCTTAGTTTGATAACGGAGATTTTACAAACCAATCATACGATAGCAGGTTTAATAAAATAATCTTTTTATTACATTAAAATAAATTTCATCTAATGTATTATTATTAATATAAATAGCGAAAAAAATAACTATGTTGCTACAACAAAATGTAATGATAAGGATATTAAGTGTGACAGCTAAATTTATGTCTCATGGCTTGGTAAAGATAGTTCAGGGAATTATATGACAAGTGGAGGTTTAAGATAAAGTAGATTTAAAAAATATAATGGTAAAGCCTTTTGGTCGACTTCTTAAAAATATTTCAGTTGATTCTAAAAATTCAATTTCTTTATAAAAAAGTTAGCATTATTAATAAATAATTTGTTAAAAATAAAGATTAATATTTATAAATAGACATTTAAAAAAATAATATTATTATTATACTCTCTAAAATAAAATTTCTAATAAAATTAAATATTAAAAAAATATTTCTATTTTAATTAAAAAATTTGATTAAATGATTTTTTTTTATTAACTATTGATCAATTTATTTGACCACTAATTATTCTTATCATTTTTATATTTTCTAAGCATAACTTATTTTCATCAAAATTTACCGTAAATTTATAATTAAATTTTATACTAGATATTAAATTGATCTATTTAATATAGCATATTGCTATTAAAATAATATAAATTATAATATTAAAACATAAATTTAAAAAATAGAGATTTATTTCAGCGACATAAAATGAAAGCTAAAAAATTTTTGACTCAATTAAAATTTTCAATAAAATACTAGATAATTACTTAATACTAGTAGTTACTTTAGAAATATTATTACAAAATCCCAGTATAGTCTTAAACAGATTAATAAAATATTGAAAAATCAAGTGTCAAACATTCTTACGTATTTCCCTTCTATACCTACCCAGAATATAACCATCACTTTTAATAATATTGTACTTGGGAAAATTTTAAAGAAGATAGACCAGTAACTCATTATGATACTATTTCAAATTTATTATTCGTAATAGGAACAGAAAATTGCGGAAAGTCCTCTTTTATAAATTACAATTTGAAAACTCTCGAGATAGAGTATAAAAATAAAATGTTGAAATTAAATTCTTCTTTGCCCAATAAATAAAATAAAGGCTAAATATACAATTTAGAAGCTAATGAATAATCAGAACCCTTAATTATGTAATACGATTTAAAAAATAATGGAGGGATTATCAATTTTAAAACATTTTTACATCATCTTGAGACTCTTTTATATGATTCGATAATAAAAAGATCTAAATACTTAGACTCTCAAATAATTATGAAAATATTGCTATAGTAGTATGATAAGAAATATTTAAACTTATTTTTAAAAGACTCTGTATACGGTATTCTTAATAATATGGATGCTAGGATAAACACGGTAATAAAATATAAAAAACTATATCTAAATTAAATTACCATAAATATATATTTATAGAATGACTAAGAAGTACTCGAATTCCTATCAGCAGACATATATTTTAATTTATTGGATGGAGAAATTCAGTTTGAAGAAGCATTTACAAAAATTTCAGAAAAACTAAATCCCAATAATTAAGTTGAGGGCGCTTTGAATTTGGCAATGAGTATGCTATACCGTATAGAACACGAATATAGATAAAAGGCAGAATAATATGAAAGAACTGGAATTCAAACAACTGATTTTTTATTGGATGTTATCAATTTTCTTACAGGATTTCACACTTTAAACAACATAAGAATATGCGACTGTGTACTAGTTTTTAATAACTTTGAAAAAATATTTTTGCATTATAAAGAAGACGAGCGAATTTGGAATTTATTTGACCACATCGTCTTGCGATTATATACCAATGAAAATTAACGAACTCATTTTCCTATAATCATAGAAACCTAATAAAAAGGCTAAGTCACAAGAGAAATTCTCTCTCTAATGCACAAAAATTATACTTCATTTCCTTATATTGAATTAACTGGATTTTTACCTGAAGATTTGTAAAGTTCTGTAGGACATATTTATTAAAAAGATTCTCTAAACAAAATATAATAAGCAGTGGGTCTAAACATTGGAGATTGGAAAAAAATATGCCAAATGACATTATAATAAAAAGATGGATTCTAAAATGCTTTAGATTTAGATGGAGAGGCATGGTAAAAAGAGTATTCTTAGTTCTGTGCTAAAATTAATAAAAGTATTTTGGACACCCAAGTCTCGCAATATTTAGACAATGATGAAATAGATTTCATGATATTAGATGTTTTGCAAATAATGTGGAATTTTGATGGACTTGTATGGATAGGTCATTGGAATAATGAGCAGTTCTTTGTTAATAATCCTGTCGTTAAATCATTTTTGGAAAGTGGTTTGATGTATGACAGATACTATTACCCATATTTACAATTTTAAAGAAGGATTTATATTTATTTTTGCGAAAAATGGCTGAACTAAAAGCTTAAAAGTATGTCTCTCTATTAAAGATTCTAATATAGAAGATGGAGAAAGAAAAACGGAATTGATTATTCTAATTTATAAGTAAAGATAGGAAGTAGTCACATATTCTATCCCTAAAATATAAATCCTAAAGATGGAGGAAACTTTGAAATGTATTCATACTATGAGCCAACTAGGCCGCATTAGCATTATATGGATTCTAATCGTTGGTATTTGAATCTTGTTTGAAACTAATATTTATTATTTATACTTTGATTATTTAAATTTAATATTATCATCATCATTTTTTTATAAATAATTTAAATGAATATCAATTTTATTACAAAAGCTAGTAATATATTTTCTTATACTAGATATATAAAATATCATTATATATTTTATTTTTCTTCTAACAGTAAAGTATTAATTATAAATTAAACATAAAGTTTACTTTTCAAGAATTATTGAGAAAATTCAGAAAAATAAATAAACATAAATAATTTATTTATCAATAACATTGAAAATAGCCTAAAAAACAAAATATGTATTCTAAATTGAAAAAAGAGGAAAAAATAAGATAATTGCAAGAACAAGAATAGTTTTTGAAAAATCCAAAAGATGTTCAGCTATATCAGAAAATACAGTTGTAGTAATACAAATAGCAGCAAGAAAACTAAAAAATATTTGAATTATATTAGTAATATATTCAAAAGAAATAACACGATGACTGGGTTATAAACAGATATAATCCTTAAATATCAACTCATTAATTAGTAATTGAAAGAATATTTGGATTAAACTGCTTTTGTTTTTGTTTTATAAGAAATATTTGTTGTTTGAAAAAAAGAGTGGGCGTAAATGATATAGATTACTCAGTAGGAAATGCTATTACCGATGATTATGGAGGAGTATTTAACTCACTTTTACTTTTTTCTCTCTTTTTGTTTGCAGTTCAAATAATGACTGGGTTTTAATTAGGTCAAGGAGACATATTAAAGGGTATTTATTATTTTTCATAAATAAAAAATAAATAGTTTTAATAATATGTAACTATTAATAGGAGATGAAAATTCATGGAAAGGAGAATATAAGTTAGAAGATATGTTAGAAAAATAAAAAAATGGCGATTATGTGACCAGTTAGCATTTCTATGTATGGCATATAGCAGCTCTCGGATTTTCTATAGTTTCAATTTTTATATCTATAGCAATGCTAATTTCGCTATATTTCTCCAATTCGAGAGAGTACATTATATATTATTAATGGTGTTAATTGAAAATAATAATATTTTTAATTTAAGAAATAAATACACAATGCATTTATGGTCTAGACAGTTCACTTGGGTAGGAGCCCTAACCTCAACTTTTATAATATTATCTTTATTTTTTACTTTAACTTCTCATAATTTTCTCTCAGCTATCACCAAGCCTTACTATTGTTATAATGAGGTTACTAAAATGTTTGATTCCAACGGAAACTTTTATGATTCTCCCTAATAATAGTAAACAAATAATCATTAATTAAATTAAAAATAAATTCTTACAATTTATAGGTGCAATAACTTTTTCAAAAATGTAAACTTTTATTTCATTTGGATATTGTTGTCCATAAGTATCGTATTCTTTTTGTATATATACTACTAATCAGTTTCTTTAGAAAGCTATTGGAGATGCTTCACAGAATACAGATAAACACTAATAAAAGAAGATAGGATAATGTTAAATAACTCAATAGAAACTAAATATAATAATGCTTTAGATTAATTATAAGCCTGGACTAAACATATAAGCTTGACTGGTAATTTATTTATTTATACCAATTTGGAATACTACTATTTATAATTATAATTTTTATAGACCAATATACAGAAGCTCTAATAAAGTCAGAAATAACACTAGAATAGCTTGTATTTTTCACATAGCAAAAAATGATTATACCTGCTTTGGATAAAATTGGTATAAAGAAATTAGGAACTTAAGGGAAAATAATTATGAGTTTATCAGAAGAGGATATATTAGAACGATTTGATTTATAAAAAAGTGAAACTTAATAGTAGGGGCATACTGTATAGTAAAATATCAAAGAAAGTTAAAATAGTGTTTCTAAGGAAAATTAAGTAAATAAAGAAATAAAATAACAAAATAATTCAAAAGCATCTATGAATAATTCAAAATAAAAACCAAGCATAAAAAAGATTCATAATTAGTCAGAAACCTCCAATAATTTAAATGAAAATGAATAAAAAATGAGTAAAAGTCAGTAAGAATAAAAAAAAGTAGAGTTTTAAAAAACTTAATAAAAGTGATAATTAAATTTATTTATAAATAAGAGATTAATAATAACTTATTATAATATTTTATTAATTTAATGTAAATTTAAAAACTTAATATAGTATTCATATAATTAATATATTTTTATTATCAATATCAATATGTTGAAGTTCATATTTTTGAAATATTTCTTTGTCATCCAGTGCTTCCCTAAATCTATTTTAGATATTTTTATCAAATATATTTATTTTGTTAAATAAAGTTTAGAGAAATGGACTAGAATATCGAAAATAAACTAAATCAGTAAGTGTAAGATCTTCTTATTGCAATATTTCATGGTATTATACAAGGTCATTTGCATATAACCAACTATATAGCTAATCAACTTCATTATCAAAAATTCTATAAGAAGATTCTATAATTTTATTTTTTTATTATATCATTTTTTCTTCAAGTAAATTTTCAAATAAAACCCACTATTTATTCAAAGTATATCCCTTGTATATAATATAAACAATAAATAAAACTATAACAATTGCTATAACAATTGCTTATGGTTATTGCACGTAAGAAAAATAGTTATCACAAATTTATTTTGGTTTTTAAAGCCATACTCCCTGTATTTTAAAGTATATTCCAATATCAATAATAAAAAATGATAAATTTCAAAGATAATACCGAATCATCTACATAAATACTCTTTTAGTATGGAGAATGCCAACAATAGTAAGGTAATATAATTAATATATATACATATAAAGACACAATAAATAAAATTATTGAGGCCAGGAGTAAAATATATACAATTTGAAATATTCTTTTAAAGTTAGTTTGCCATATGAATAACATAAACTAATTTCTAAGTTAATTTAATAAAATATATTATAATATATTATTTTTATTTTATATAAATTTTTTTTAATTTTATATTAATTACTCTCTTCCACCAGAATTGTTTAAAGAAAATCTTAGAGATATTGATAGAAATATAACTAAAATTGAACAGAATACTGAGCAAGTGTTTAAAATATAGGAAATTTAACTTTATAATAATTAAATATCTTTCTATTTAATTAAAATATCTTTCAATGCAAATTTACTTATTTAATACACATTATCACCTAAAGATGTTTTATATTAATAATTTAAAATATTTTTATAAACTTATCATTAAACAGATACCTTATATAGTTTATTTTGGGAATGTGAAAATCTAAAGTAAAATTCTAAAATAAAAAATATTAAAGCTACACATAATATTAAATTAAGTACTCCTTCATAAGATTTAAATTGTTTTATCTAAATTAAAGAAATACAAATATACAAAATAATATTATAGCGAATATATAGTATTTAATTGAATTACATTCTGCATACTTTACTAAACCAATTCTAAATTGATTTCACTTTGTGATTAATTATTTTATTTATCATAATAACCTCTATAAAGTCTATGCATTTAAACATCTCTTCTAACTTAAAATATATACTTCTTTCTATCTTATAGTTTCTTATATATATAATGTTCTTGTTCAAAAATATCCATTTCTAAATAATTTCTATCTATTTTTTTTTCTAAATCTACTTGTTGTTATTTTACACCAGCTTTTATTTAATTTTATTTGTGATCCCCTTAATTATAATGATTATTTTTTTTAATTATTATTTTTAGACATGCGATTATATATTTTTTTGTTTATTCTTTTATTAATATTATCTTTAACTTAAATTTTCTGCTTTATTATTTTCATTTTATTTTTGTATAACTTCATCCATAACAAATTATTAATTTTTGATTATTTTGGATACTGAACAGGAGAATCTAAACCTGAATCTGATTCATAAAATCCATCTGAGCTGCTAAATTAGTTTTGAAATTCTTTATTTTCCTTGTTTTTTTCACTATTTTAATAAGTTAAAAAATTTAAATATAAAAAAGTATATTTAGTATTTAATTATTGTTACTTTTTTTCTAAAATTTCATGCACTTTTTATTGAGCTATATACTTGGAATTAATTATATCTTATTCTTTTTCCTAACTATTTTTTAGGTCTTCTTATATTTCTTTTTATTCATTCATCATGTCCTCTTTGTATCTAGATAAATCAACTTACTCAATAACTTCAAAGTTTTCTTTAAGTTCATCAATATAATCATATCTTTGATTCCTAAGAGAATTAGAATAGCTGGGAGTTCCTGGAGAACTAGAGTTATAGTATTCTAATTCATCATTTTCCCATTCATTGTAATCGCTATCAATTCCTAAGTTTTCTGAAAATTCATTTTTTAAGAAAGCAAAACTCTTATCTTCTCCACCTGTGACAATATATCTATCCTTCGAATTGGATATAGCAATACAATATATACTTCCCTAATGATAAGAAGGTAATTAATTGGGCTGTTGTTTTCCGTCATCAACGTTCCATAATTTTATGTATTTATCTCCTCCTACTGAATAGAGGTTGTTTCGGAATCTCGGAGAAAAAAGTAACTAATTTATTGTATTCAAATGAGCTTACTAATTTTTCCATAATTGATTTCCACTTTTCGATTCCCACATTATAATTGTTCTATCCATATATCCTGTAGCTATATATTTACCTTATTGAGGGGAATATTATAAAGTTGATATTCTACTTGTTGTATTTTCTAAATAAATTTAACATTAAAAATTAATGAATTATTAATAAATCTTATAAATTCTGAACGAAATTACTATCTTCTAATACTATTCGCTTATGCTAACTTTCTAATGAAATTTAATCTCCTTCGACATTATATAAAATACTTAAGATTGATAATCGTTTAATATTTCAGGCTCTTTCTTTTACTTTTAATTTGTCTATAGAATTTCTTGCTAATATTACTAAAGAATCAGTGATTGTTTAGATAATTTTTTATTAGATTCTCTTTTTTATTTTTCATTTGTGTCTATATTTTTTTATTTATTCTATTTTATTAAATACCCAGAAGCAATAGCTATGTGGCAACCATTATCACTAATATCAATAAATTATATTGAATCTTCAAATTCTTTAATATAAGTTTATTTAATTTTAAATAAAAAAATAATGAACTAAAAATTCTCATACTTAATGTTTATATCCCTTCGTATATTAGTTATATTCCATCTGATTCACCCTATTCTTGCTAACTATCACTACTGTGCATTAAACTAGTATTTTTAATTTTCCAAATAACTACTTTTTTATCATTACTTCCAGAAACTATAAAATTGTTTTGTTTATGAAAAGCTATGGAAGTAACAAAATCTTAGTGGTTTTTTAAAATTGCCTATTATTATTATTTATGTTGTATAATAATTAAAATAACTTTTTAGTTAAATTATTGGTCTATAAAATTACAACAAATTTTTCTTATTAAATATTGTATATAACAATTGATTTATCATAGCAAGCTGTAGCTAAATATTATCCATCAGGAGATACATCTTTTATAATCAAAAAACAATATCATATATTATAAAATATTTAAATTGTAAAAATAAGTAGTACTTATCATTAAGCATGCACTAGAATGAGATGGAATTTATTTTACGGTTTAAAGAGTTTTTATATCATGAAGTAAAATCAGAGAATTAGAATATGAAATCTTTTAAAAAATTATAAATATATAATTAATAAATAAAAGTCCAATAGATTTTATAATTTTTAATATATATATAAGCATGTATTTAAAAAAATAAGAGTTTAACTGTAATAAACTATGTTCCGTTAGGTAAAAATTTTAATTATCTAATTGCTTCCTAATGAATGTAGTTATTATTACTACTATCTTCATTAACTTCGTCACTGTTGTTAAGAACAATTTTTTATTTTATTTAGTTTTATTTGGTATGCTATCTTCTAAAAAATTCTATTTCAGAAATTTTGGATTTTTATTCATTATTGCTTTACTACCTAAAATATATTTTATTCTTCTAATTTTAATAATTAAACTATATAATATGTAGTTCTATAGACTAAAACCAATATAAATTAGCTGTTTAAACTAGTTTAAAATTTAAAAATAATTAAATTTAATAAAATAAAACTATATATTTAATCCTTATTTATATTGGCTTTATTATTATTATTTATAATATGGAAAATATTTAAAAAATATAAATTTATTTAAGTTCATTTATATATAACAAAAAGAAATAAAGGGTCTTTTAATTAGTAAAATAATTAACATTTTTAATAATATATTGCGTAATCTAATAAAGGTAAAATAAGATTATTGAATAATTAATAAATTATTATTAAGCTTACAATACTATTTATTTACTGTTCAAATAATAAATAATTAATAAAAAATTATACTACTTTGACAAGATTTTTGCTAAATAAAAATTTTATATTTTGCAAAGGACATAGAACATTAAAAATAAAACATTTAAATCATCAAAATATTTTAGAAAAACAAATTTAAAATTTAATAATTAAGGGAATAAGCTTAAATGAAATAGAAAACGGAATTTAAATATAGATGGATTATAGTTCTTCTCAGTTCTATATCAATGGCAACATTTTCTTACACATCATAAGATTTATCAACATAACATGATGCATATAAATTATATTTTTCAGATTAGATTCCCGTTGAAGAGTTTGATTTTTATTTTAATACCTTATATTCAACAGCATTATTTGTTATTATATTTTTAGATGTTTATGTAGGTAAATACAAATAAATTTTAATCCTTAATAATTACTCATATAAAAGATTAAATGAGAATTAGATTTACAAATTAATTAGGTAGTATGGCGGATTTGTATGGACCGGGAATACTATTTATAGTTTAATCTACTTCAATAGTTGCTGGATAATTTATATTTTTCTTTGCTATCAGGAATAAGTTGTTTTTTTTACTTTATATTGGTAGATTTTTAATTTATGCTGCTAATAGTACTACGTTGGTATCGAACTCAATTTTGATATCTTAATATTTTTTATCGAAAGAAATGGGGCTAGCTTCAGGTTTAGCTACAACTACAGGAGTGTTAGGAGTAGCTTTAAACTTGTCTGTAGCTCCGATTATAACTTCAGAGTATAATTTAATATCTACAAGTTTTATAACACTATGCTTGACAATTCTGTAATTAAACCAATATTATTAAATATTAGTGAAGAATTAATTAATTAATTAAATTTGAAAAGAGGTTTTACACTTGTTAATATTGTATGCTATATTGATAGAAAATTAGATCATTAAATAAGAGAAAATACAGGAATAAAGACTGCAACTAAGTCGGCAATAAAGGCAACAAATTTTTTCAAAGAAATTTAACAGCTTCCCAAAGCTTACTGGTATTTTAACCAGTGCTGTTATCTTTCCAATGTATGCGGTACAATGGTTGGAATTATCGGCCCAGCATTTTTGACAGAATCTTTTTAAATGAGCCCACGAGAAGCGGGCCGTATAGCAAGTCTACTCCCAATTGCTAGTATTTCTGTCCCATTTATTGGAAAACTAGTTGATACTTTGGGAATGCCCATTATATGGATGATTCTCTCTGGATTTTTAAATGCAGTCGGATGCTACGGGCTCACAGTTTATGAACCAATGGTATTTTATGCCATATTTGGACTTTCTTACGCGATTAGAATTGCAACCACTATGCCTATTCTTGTATTTTTTTTATATATATATTATTATTTTTAACAATAAACACATATTTATTTCTATATAAATAGACTTAAACTGTAGAAAATTCCTAAAGAGGTAAAGCATATGGACTTATAAGGAGTTTTAGAGACGTTTCGGGTTTTATTTTTACCATTGGTAATGGATATCTTCATAGTTTGACAGGATCATATAAATTATCTCTTCTGATATTTTCTAGCATTGGAATTTTTGTAATGATATTTGCAAGTCTTTGCTGGAAGGAGTTATATTAATAATAAACCGAAATAGTCTAAAGAAGAACAGAAAGAAAAACAACATTAAAAAAGAAAAGAAGCATGTCTTTAATAAAACAAATGAGTAATGAATAAATATAAAAGCTATAAAATTTATCAGAAGAATTTGAATTACAGTAATAAAATGAAAGAATGAAATAAAGTTCCGAATAAGCAAGTAATAACAATTTAAAATCATCACAAAAGTTAGATTAGAACTCTTCTCCAAAAAAAAATGTAAAATTATTTTATTATTTATTTTAATAATTTAAAGAATAGTAACAAGAATTCTTATATTTAGGAATAAAAATACCGAATAGAAATACATAACGAGGAATTAACAAAATCTGGAGATGCGTAGTACAGAGATGACAAAGGGAAAAACTGAGAATATAAATTATTATCTATATGATTAATACTAATATTAAATATACTATCAAATATCAAGTATGATAAAATCTATTAATTTTAATTAATTTAAATACTTTTATATTGGTATATATATAGATAATATAAATAACTCAATTTATATAGAGCTATTTGTGTTTTAAACAATAATTTCAATGAAAAATTATGTAATAATAATATAATTATAATTAATTCAAACGATAAACAAAATTAAATAAATATTATAATCAAAGGCTAAATAAAAACTAATAAGTAAATTTTTTAAATAAAATAAATATTAGCTATAAAATATATTATTTCCTAAAATTTTTTAAAATTTTGAATATTTAATATTACGTTTTATTAAAATTTAATAATTTATAATATAACTTTTTATCTAATGAAAAAGCCAGATTTATAAAAAATTCAGAATAAAATGATAGAAGAAGAACACTAATATTAAGATAATGCAAATGCAAACCATTTAGGAGATTCGAACTATAAAAAATTGAATTTGACTTTAAGTAGTACTCTTTCGCACCTTTACTGTTATTTACTACTGATGGATATTTTGATAAAGGGTTTTCAAATTTCAATTCTGTTGAAGAATTTTATAGAAACATTTTGCATGAAAGATACTAATTGTCATTGCTAGAAGGAGTGATATATGATAGAAAAAATATGAGATATGATGAGCTTACTGAACATTGTTTTAAATAAAAATCTACAATTGTTTGCTGCATAGAAGAGCATTTCACCGCACTGTAAATTATAAGTAATGAAACCATTATTTATTATGACCCTATGAGCAAATAACTATAGCTGGTATACGGAAAAGATTCTTGTGAATCCTTCGTAGTTTTCCATTTAATGAAATGTAAATATGGAGACCAATAACATTTGTCAGAAAACAAAGATTATTATACAGGTAAATAATAATAAATTTATATCAACAATTTGAAATAAAATGTTTAAACAAAAATAGGGGGCAACTCAAATCAGTTAAAAAGATACATTTATATGATTTGGAACAACTTAATGGATATCACTAAAGATAGACTCAGAGGTGTAAAAGATAAGAGTATAAATATGGATCTTTAAGAATACTGTTTTATTAATAATGAATCTGATCCAAGCAAAATGTCAACATAAGCTACCGGGAATACTTGTTATTTTTAAACTTACCTTTTTGTTCTTTTAATGAAGGCAGGAAATCCGTAGTGCAGTAAAAGCTCATAAACTCTTTAGTTTTAAAATAAAGATTTACTTAAAACAATTGGGTTAGATTTGTGTGAGTTTACTATAAATTTTTATTTTAACCAACAAGAAATCAGACCATATAATAATTCAAATTTAGTTTGTGATTATAAAAGATATAAATAATCTTAATACTACACACTAATGAGCAGATTTCTGTAAAAAAATGATTCATCTATACAAATAGACTATGAAGGATAATTATAAAATATAAAAAAATTTTTTGAAGAAATTAAGGTTCATTAGTAATTTAATTAAATCAATACTAGCGAAAAAATGCCATCATCTATAAATACTAAGCAGTTATAATTAGTAACTGATACAGAAAATGCTAAAGAAAAATTATGTCTTTACAACTGTAAATTTATATATATTTTAATTATAACCATTGATATTAAGTATTTTATTTTATTATTAAGATTACAAATACAGACCAGCTAATATGACCTTTGGTTTTAATACCAATATTATGAGAAAAATAGATGGCTTTAATTAATTTAACTCTTTAAGAAAAAATTATTTAATAAGTTAATATGAAAATATAAAATTAGTCATATCTAAATATAGCTAAAAATTATTTGATAACGTTACAAAATATAAAGATTATTATTTCATTCCATTATTTGAAGTTGGATAAAAAGAATTGATCGACCTTCAGTATTATACTTTTCTGTTAGACTATGTTTCAACTTTGAATAGTAAAAAAGTTGATTACTACCAGGAAATCAATTCAATTGTTTCATAAGTTAATTCCACTTTGATTGATCAATTCAAATTTTCTACTTAGAAATATAATAATTATGAAAAAATTATGGATCAAAAAGAATTTATGAAAAACAAAGAACATCTATAGGCATTTCTTAACTTTTTTATGTCTCTTTTATATTTCAGAAATTATTGTGCTTTAGGTATGAATAATTTTTATTTATATATCTTATTTATCTATATATAATTTTGTGAAAATACTTAAATGTTTCATTATATTTACAGGGTTTAATGAGTTCAATCCAAAAGAAAAAGAAATTAATTGCTTAACTTAATCGATATTTTATGATACAGATTTGATGAGAAAATAAATGTATCGAATGGAATTCGAATTTGAACGAGAATGTGTTAATTAAATGGCTAAATCCACTTTGACTAAGTATATGTCACTAGTAAAAACAACAAATAAACATATTTTTAAATATTGATAAATTAAATTAAATATAATATAATATGCTTTTAATTTTTAAGATTGACCATGATCAGAATCAAAATTCAGTTTATAATACACAAATAAAAATAGGTTTTGGAATTACCTATTCAAAATATAGTAACTTATTGCATTTCATTAATGTAATAGATATTTATTGGAGTAATCCTGATATTAATTACATCTAAATCTTTGGAAAAGATGTGAGAAATGTTTTAGGATTTGTGTGTTAAAAAATAATTTTTTCTAATAATCACAATCACTACCACTACGGTCATATGGAAACAGACGGGGGGTACTATAATAAAAAGGATCTTTTAGTTTCACACCAAAGTGATTTTGTTTCTCCTTTAATAAGTTTATAAAAAAGAGACAACAAAACCAATTTAATAATTTCTGATCGAGTATTTGAATATAAGTTCCTAAAATAAATTTTGATAAATCTATTCGAAAGTAAAAAAGATCTCGTAATCAAAACAGATGACGAAGTAATAAATTTATGTGTTCTAAGTTTGATGCTAGATTTTGAACTGTATGAAAAATATGGATAAATAATAAATTTAGAAACTATTTATGAAAAAGACAACAACCAGATACATATTATTGATAAGAAAAAGTTATAAATCCAAATTTCTAATTCCATAAATGAAAATGATAAAAAGAATAAAGAGGCAATATAAAGGCATAAAATTGAGGATCTAATTAATGAATGTTCTTATAAATTCCTAGTAAATGCTCATCTCAACATAAATTCTTACTGGTTTAAGCTTATTAATTTGTAAATAAATTAAAAATTATTACTATTATTTAACTAATTTGTTTAAAAATTATTATTATTAGCATGAACTCTGACTAGGTTTACTAATCTTATATAATAAAATGCAAAATCTACATGTCTCTGTGCTAAATAAATAAATCAGTTGAATTGGATTATTATAAAATCAGATGTGAAGATTCCTACAAAATTATTATTCCCCAAAATTACTCCCACTCGACATCAGATTACTTAGACCAGCTAACTCATGAATACCACTTTTATGAAGAAGACAACTATATATGCCATGATAATATGAAGTTTTTCAATATTACCTAAACTTAGCCAGAAATTAATCTTTATAAGATTAGAATCGTCTCATCGAAAGAGAAAGAAAGTATGTATAGATACATCGAAATATCAAATGCATTTTTGCTTGATAGTAACAAATATGTGGTGTTTGTGGCCGGTAACATACTTGTGTTTACATAAAAAGGCCCATCTTCCTTTGATATAACAATAAACAACATCCCCATAAATTACGACATGATGTTCTTTAACCCTTGCTTTTCATTGGTCCCTTGCTTTAGATATTAGGAAAATATCAATGGAAATTCTGATATAGCGCTATTTACTAGTCCTCACTTTTATTATCACGTAGATTCTGCCGGACAATTCAATGAAAACTATTATGGGATGAAGCATGAACTTATAGAATAAATTTCTATAGAAAAGAATTTTATTGACCTTAATGACTAATACCAATTTAAATTATACAAATTAAGTGAATTAATAATCGAAACAAAAACAGTTCTTTACCATCCCCATTACCTGCTTCAGTCTTAAAGCTAAGAATAATTAATTTCATTGTTAGATTTATCGGTGAAATTCAGAAACATACTATTTTTTATAAACATATTTCTATAGCTTGAGAGAACTACTATAAATATGGATATTAGAGTAAAGGAAAAGAAAACATAAAAAATAACAGGACCATGGTAAATTATAAAAAATTAAACTAAATAAAAATAACGATATATCATATTTTTTCTAGGTTAAAAGCTTTATAATACTGCTATAGTTAAGTCTAAAATAAGGAATATGACAATTTACTAAAATCTCAATATTTTGAAATAAATGATTTGGAAAATTTACCATTAAAAGATTTTGTTGAAAATATTTGCTAAAATTTCATTCAATATTAAAAACATTTAGATGATGATAGTCCGTAAATAGTTCCTACATAAAAATAGAAAGATTTTATCTAAAAAATAGTAACTGGACAAGAAAGTTTTTATTTTAGTGAAGTAGGATCGGGAAAATCTAAAGTCATTTTACCAATTTTGTGTTAAATGTTTTTATCAAACCACAAGGAAACTCATCAATATTTATCTAAGAATAATGATAAGTATTAGAAAAATACTCTTTTTATTATAGTGCCTGAGCACCTTTTGTTAGATGCTAAGAGTCAAGTATTCCGATATTGCTTAAATTTAAATTATAAAAAGAGCTACAAAATTTTTGATGACGTATTTAATCTTCTAAACGATAATGTTAAGATATCTAAGGATGAAAAAAAATATTCATATCATCTTTTAATTAATTCAAAAAAGCATTGACATATGATGTAATATGTGATAAACTGTATCCTAACAGAAATAATATCTAAATTATAATTGACGAGGTTGATGATTTTTTAGACAGAGATAAGCTAGTCTTTAATATTTGTTAAAACAAAATAATGATTTCCAAAGAAATATTCTTGAATGTTACTATTAAATTAGTTTAGATGTTTATTAAAAAAATAAAACAAATTAATAAAATAATAGCAACAATAATGACAAAATAGAGGAGGAAGAAGAAAATCAATATGTCAATTATCAAAATTTCCCAAATAAATCATATTGGATTTAGCTCTACCAAAAATTGAAAGAAATAAATAAAGAAGTGTAATTAAAGAGTAGATCTATAAACAAAAGTTTCGGAATCTTTAATGAAGAAACTTTAAAACACTGTACAAATATAGCCCATGATATAGAAGGATATAAATGTTTAATTGCTAGGCCATATGAATCAGTTAACAGAGGTAATTTTATCATATTAATTTTTTTAGTGATTATTAATATAATTATTAAAATTAAATATAGCTATGTCTGGATCATATTATAGCGATGTTGAAAGAACAATTTACTTGACATATTATATTCTTATGGAAGATACCTCCAAATATAATGAATTTTTCCAATAAGAAAGAAAAAATATTCCTTCGAATTTTATATGAAATTTATATACGATTTTCATTTAGACTATGATGAACTTATTTACGGAAGAGTAAGCCTTGAAAAATTATTATCATAGTATCCTTAAGTCAAATAGCCTCTTGTACAATTCTTATTTGAAATTATTTTGAGAAAAATGGAAATTCATGATAAATCAAAATCAGTAAACTCTGTTGATGTCATTTTCAATTTCGATTGCAAAGGATTTACAGGAACTCCTTTTATTGATAACTACCCAACATTTAGATACATTAAAGAAAAATCAGTAGATAAAATACCTGGCCTTATTAATAGAGATTTTTACTTATATTCAAGTGATGAAAATAAAGACAAAGTCTATAAAAATAAATTTATTTAATTTTAAGGAGAAAACAATTAGGTATTTGTTAAGTATTGCAATTCTGATTTTATGTAGAATATGGATAGAGAGGAAGAAATTTTAAGGAGTATTTTCGAAAAACATGCTTCTTCAAATACCTCTTTTAACTGCATTGTCGATTTGTGTGGAATATTTAAAAGAATTAATATGCATGGAATAAGAAATATCATTAGAAAAATTTTGGGACTTAAAAATATAAATATATTTACTATATTGATTAAGTTAAATGTCAAGATAGAATTCTCTATGTGGAAAATGAAAATGACATATAATATGATGATGAGTTTTATAAATATCTTTGCAATAATTATGAAGACAAGGCAGCTGATTAAATTTTCTTTTATATTGACAACAGAAATGTTATTGGAAAAGACATTCCATTTTAACTAATTTTCAAAAAAAAATTCAATAAGCCATTAATATACAGGTCAGTTGTTTTAGCTCATGATGTGGATGATTTTTCAAAATTTGGTAGGCAATGGGAAGATCTAGAACTATGAATTTAACCTAGTTCTATATTTACAAAAACGATTTAAATTTGATGTAGATAAATGAAGATTTAATGGATAAATTTAATAACATGTAGGAATGTACCATTACCAAAGAGTTTTATATAAGAAATTGTGATAAGAAAGTTATAGGAAACATATCTTCCATTTACCAAACTATAATAGCTATTTTCAATATTTCAAATAAAAAATTCTATTACAACAATGAAATGGTCAACGTATTCATCCTAAAAATGAATGGAGAAATTAATTCACTTCTTGCTCAACACATTAAAAAAATATTAGATTTAGGATTTTCTTCAAAAGAAAAGAAAAATATGATATAAAATATCTTCATAGATAAATTTAATATAAGTAATAAGTTGAAAAACAATTAATAAATAAATCTGGAACAAGGAAATAGCACCTAATAAATTATATGTGACTTAATTTAGTAAAAATTTGAGTAAAGATAAATGTAAAGTAATATTAATGATATGATAGTACAGTTTTTATCCGGTGATTTGGAAAAATAAATGGAGGTTTCATATACCAAATAATAATAAAATAAAAATAAAATCAAATGAATAAAAATTAAGATAGTGATGTAATATCTCCTTTTAGTGCAGATAAATAGATTTTAATATAAATTAAATCTGAAAATTATTTTGAATCTACGTAAATTTAACAAAAAGAAGAAGATTAAATTAAAAAAATGCTAAACCTTCCTATTTTCATAAAAGAAATATGCACTATTGAATATAAATTTAACGGGATTAACCAAACTATAAAGATTTTCCCAACCCTCCAATTTTTATATTCTCTGTATATTAACCCATCTTACATTAATTAACATGTAAAAAGTTACATCAATAGTGCTTTAAATAATAAATTAAATCCGAAAAAATACTTTGAAGATAATATTTTATCTAATAATAAAAATAAAATGGAAGAAGAATAGTAATAGAATAACTAACAAAATGCAAGTGATGATGACTCTGACAGTGATTAGCATAATTAAATATTTAATTCGAAAAAAAAATAATAAAACCAATACTAGTACATTAAAGTTGAGTCTAATTATATAAAGCATAATGGATAATTTAGTTTATTATGTATCGGACAGGGTTTATTTATTTTGGGTATGAAAAATTAATTTTCTAAATTTGAGCTAGACTCTTTTTGCCTTAAGGACAAAATAGCTTATATATGTGATGAATCTTGTCATGTATTATATAGTAATGAAAAATGTGAAAATATTTTGGGATAAAAACATGCTTTAGAAGCAAATAGCCAAAGGTAATAGCTTAATCCGTATAATTTAGATCTCTATATATTCTTAGATGCAGTAACTAAGCACGAATTAGCAAACAATGTTGTTTAATAATATTATTAAAATTATGAGAATTTACAATAAAACCTTTAGTTATATAATGGAGAACAAGGAAATGGGTTTATATGCTGGAGGTTTATCATGAGATCTTACTAAATGATGAGTGCTACTTTACAAAAATAATAAAGTTAAAATTGAAATAATTGAAGTTAAAATAGTATAACAATAATATTATTTATGTTTTATTTAATTCATATTTCTCTATATTCCTGTAAAGAATTTTATGTTATGTTTTAATTTCTTTGAGAATTAATTATAATTATTTATTCATAACATAATTAACTTGTTGATTTTTTATAACAAAAAATTGTGCAAAAAAACTTTTATATTTTAAAATAAAAAGAAGAATAATTTCAAACATTAAACCAAAAAAATTAAAATAAATTGATTAAATTCAATTAAAAAATTCAACTAGGATTGTTATCAGCGATACATGAAAAAAGAAGCTATATCTGGTGAATTTACTATTTAAAATTAAATTTAATAATCACAGAAACTCCTTTATAAATAATATCAAGAAGTAATGATAATTTAATAAAACAATAATTATTATTATAATTTATAATATTAAAAAAGGAAGAAAATGATATGAATAACGAAAATTGTTTTAAAATAGCATGTTAAATAAGTTTATAGTACTGTAAATTAGGACTAATGTATATAAAATCTGCATTGAATATAAAAGCAGAAGAATATTTTTTATAAGCATTGTAAATAATAAAACTTGATCGTGTTGATACAATATGGCCTAGTTATGAAGAATATCATTACCAAAATCTAAATATTGCCCTACATTTGTCAATAATATATAAAAGAATAAAAGTGTATAAAAAGAATAATAAATATTAGAAAATGCTTTATTTGAAGCTGAAAATACTGATAAATAATTATTTGAAATTATAACTAATAATCCTGAAAGCTATATTCACAGTGCTTATTTTAAATTAGGTAAAAAATCTATAAAAAAATATAGAAAAATTATTCATTATAATTAAAATACTATAGGTGAGTGCTATATGAATTAGAATTTAATGGAAAAGATGATAAAAGCGTTTACTAAATCTATTGATTTTATAGAAGAAATTTCTTAAGATATAAGACCTAAAAAATTATAACTAGTATAAATACACGGATTTTATCTATTGGGAAAAGCATTATTAAAATCAATGAATCTCAAAAAGCCTTAGAATGTATCAAAGAAGCCTATTAAAGAGGGAAAAAAATTATGGAACCCAATGATATAAAATTATTAAAATATAGATAAAAGTTTTAATATTTAAAAAATAGATTGGAATTTGAAAACTTTATGGAAAAAGATTCTATAACATTTGATTTAAATCAAATTTAAGAATAGTCTATAGAAAGTAAATAAAATTTATAATTAGATAATTATGTGGAATAATAAGTAATAGTATAAATATATTAATAATATTAATTAAAAAAAATATATAGAATTTATTATTTAAAAATAGCAGTAGTTATCCCTAAAAGATTTAGCGAATTTAAGTTTTTCTAGCACTGATAATTAAAAACATAATAATATAAAAAATGATGGTAATGTTTAAGTTTAAAAGATATAAGATGATAAAAAATAAATTAAAAAGAATCTAGCAATTTAATCTAATTTAGATAAGCAAAATTTCTAATTAGAATAAAAAAATGATTTAACTGGAAAATTAGCAGGTTAAAGATCTTATTCTTAATACTTATTATTTTAGAATAATGATATTTCGAAAAATAACTAGTTGCTATAAAAACAGAATTTTAATAATATCAGATAATAAATATCATTAGATAAACATTTTAATCGTTTATAAACGGCAAATAATTTCGGATCAAAGAAATTCAATGATCTATCATTCAACTTAGTAGAAAAGAAAAGATTATATAAGCACTCTATATATGATTAGAATTCATTTTAAAATATAAACTAAATAAATTAAAGGTAAATATTAGTATACAATCTGAAATATTTATTATACAATTACATATACAACTTTAATTAAATAGATAAAATAATAGCAATTTAAATATATCTTAAATAAAAAAAAAGATAGGGGGAATTAAATATCCCACAAATCATTTAAAACAAAGGATATAAAGGATATGGTTATTAACTAAAATGAATCTGGAGAGAAAAATAATTTATTATAAAACTATATTTCCAATATTATATAATTAGACAGATCACTATTGAATACAAAAGATCAGTTTATAAAATAACTTAATAATAATATGTAAGATCATATATGCAGTGATTAAAACTTGGCATTTATTTCTTAAAATTAGCATAAGTTAATAAATCGGCCATCTTATTTTTGTAAATATAAAAATAAATTAAATTTATAAACAATTTTTAATTTATTCATTAATTTAAGTATAAAAATTATCTTATGAATACCAATAAAAGAATCAACAAAATAATTATTAAGGTGACATGTATAGTAATAATAATTTTGAGAACTAATAGAATTAACCCTAAGAAAAATAAGAAAACCACAAAAAAAATAGTATAAAATAAGATAAAATAAAAAGAAGAAGTCAACACTCATACATTAACCAACATAAGGTAGTTAACATCATATAGTGCTACATCAGGCGGAATCATAAAATAACTAAAATAATTCTCAAAATAATTATGAAATGATTTAGTAAAATTAAATGTTATCATCTACTCAATAAAAGACTGGTAATGACACAAAAAGACTTAGGAAAGAATCATAAATGTCTTATTCTAGTTAAATTAATCCAGGTCAAAAAGACAAAATTCAAACAAATCAGCTATTTTTGTCAGATGCAGAAAATTTTGATTCTAATAATAAAGATCACAGTAATAGAAATCGTTTATCTGTTTATAGTAGAAGAAGTTCTCATCAATTGCAAATAGACAGTAATAATATGCTGAGTTTAAGTTAAAAAAAAATAAAATCCAATAATTCCATGCTAGATAGTAGGAGAAGTGGCAATAGATCATAAAGTTTATTAAATTAAATAGATTTATAATGTAATTAACGATATAAATTCATTTAATTTATAATAAAATATTTCATTATTAATATATTATTATTGAAGAGGAATAGGAAAAAGATAAATAAAATTAAAAACACAAAAATGATAAATCATTTAATAATTAAAACTAAAATAAAGTCTAATCATATAAAAACTAAGAACAAGAAAGAAGGTAGAGTTAAATGAGTATGGCATCAAATATCAGTAAAAAATCTAAAAAACTCTCATACTCTTCAGGAGATTCAAGTTCAGAAAAACTATCTTAGTCCTTTAAAAATCTAAAAAGCAGTTAAAAATTTTTAAAAATAAATTAAAAAGAAAAGGAAGCAGCAATTAAAATATACAGATTTTTCTTAAAGTAAAGATTAATATAAAAATTATTTACTTTTTTATTGATTTATAATTTTATTTTTTATAAACAAGAATTAGAAAAAACAGAAATTAATAATAAAAATCATAACGAAAACCTAAAATAGAAAATGAATAAGAGAAAAAAAATCTAAGAAAGTCTTATAATTTTTAAGTAGAAAAAGCAAGGATAGAGATTCTGACTCAGATATAAGTTTATTATCAGATGGGAAAAAAGTAACTAATATTAGATTTTTATATTAAAATAATTAAATACATATATAATTTAATCTAAAAGGAAAAAAATACATAAGATGATATATTATAAAAAGCAAAGATTTTAAATTAGGAAATAGATTTAACTTTACATCTTCTAAAAATTATATATATTTTTTCGAAGTCTCTATCATGTAATTCATCATTTAATATATCTAAATTTAAATAAATTATATAATTTATCAAAAGGATAAATTCTGCTATTGGCTTATAAAAGATGTTAAATTTAAATTTTTTATTTAAGAAAAATTAACTAAAAGATAATTACTAATTCCTTCACAAAGATTATATCAAAATAATTAGATTTAGTATTTACATTAGACTCGAGTTTTTTTGTTGGTTAGTTAAGGGTTAATATACTTGACATTACTACGGAATTTTTAGAGTAAAATAAGGAATATGTAATTGCTAATATTTATATTAAATAAATAAATAACGAAATTAACTTTCAAATTTAATAATACATTAGAAATCTAAATGGGGATTATCATATTGTTATTTGGTGTTTTACTTATAGTAAAATAATCTTTGGATTCTTATAATTAATTTTTATAGAAAAATAAAAAACTGACTAAATAAAATGAAGTCATTAATTTTTGCACTGAATATGATTCTGATATTTACTCACCTTTAGAAAATAAGGAATAAATGGGTGATTTGGTATAGGTTTCTGATGTTATTCAATTTATTTTTACAAGACATTCTCATCTAGTTAACAAAATTAATTCAAATCATAAGATTCTAAAAGTTGGATAGTACTATAAAGAAAGTATATAAAATTAGAAACAATTTTTAAACTCTAAATCTCTTAATTATGAAGCTAATTAAATCGATATAGGTATACAAGATATATAATTGAAATAATTAATATAACATATATTAAAATTATTAATTTATAGCAAATTTCGTAAAAAAAAGATAAAATCTTTTATGTGAAATTGCTATAAAGATGGAACCGATTCGTCCTGAAGCTTATATAAGACAAGGATTCTATAATGAAAAAAAAATAGGGAAATAGTTAATGATTATGCTGTATTTTTAAAAAATTACGATTATATTCCATATAAATAAAAACCAAAATAAGAAGGCTAATTAGAAAAAGAAATAAAAAATAGTAATTCGTTAGAATTTTAAAATAATGATATATTTTTATAAGAAGAAGAAAATAAATCAAGGAAATTTAAGAGCTATTTCGATTACAATAGTGCTCAAATATTTAAATCCCTTCCTACTACAATGATAAATCCATTCTATTAAGAGTAAAATGATTATAAATATTATAATATATATCATTTATCTATTTTTTACCATTTAACTATATTAGGTAAATTTTACTTAAAATAATAACTAAATAGAACCAGTTTATTATACATGATATTAGAATAAATTTTAGTTCTGATTCTTTATACACTATTTAGGATAAAAATGATTTTAAGATCACTATAGGAAGTTTAAAACCATCATTAGATAATAATAGCTAAAGAATAGCAAAAGATTATACTTTAAGTTTATTAGAATTTGAAAATATATTTATTAATAATTAATTGGATATAAATAGATTCTTATGCTTTTAAAATTTTTAAATTTCTTAAAAGTTGCAAATTATTGAAAAAGTTAAGCAAGTTTGTAAAATAAGATTAAATCAATTAGTAATATAATAATTATAAAAAAAAGATAATAAAGATATAACTGCTGAAACTAGTTAAAATAATAAAATCGTAACGGTTAAAAATTTATAAGTCTTAAATTTTACTGGTTTAGAAGAAAAAATCTATTTTTAAAATGTTGCTGAAAGAGTTGTATCATTAAATAACCCCTAAAAACTTATTCCTTTGGAATATTATAATTCTTATAATAGAATCCATTATAAATTAATAGATATCAAAGTTAAATATTAATATTAGTTATAAAATTTTGTCCATTCATAAAAATATAATTAATAGAATATGAATATAATGGACAAAAATTTCTAATAAAATTTAATTTAAAAATAGCAATATCAATTAATTCAGTAAAAATAAAATTATAGAAAAACTAATTTTTCCTTTTTATATTGGAACGTCAATAACTAAAAGTTTAGATTAAGGCATCATGTAAAAATTACTTTGCTAAATTAAACATAGTAAGGAGACAGCAAAAAAAACGCACCTTTTAATTTTAAATCAAACAGCAATAATAAAATATTTGATGAATATATTGAATTTTCAAAAAATATTGATAGTTCTATAATACAGATATACAATCCATTGAATTACAATTTTGATAGAGTTTTTGTTACAGGTCAAGAAAATATAGCCAAATTAATAAATTTGATTCAAGTAATTCATAATACATGGTTATATATTATTACTTTTTTTAATTTATAAAAAATATAACTTTTTATAGATAGTTTCATTTCATAAATAAGATATGTAACATAGACTTTTAATGAGA
The DNA here is from genome assembly GCA_037039885.1 of Miamiensis avidus. Lineage (NCBI taxonomy): Eukaryota > Ciliophora > Oligohymenophorea > Philasterida > Glauconematidae > Miamiensis > Miamiensis avidus. Next base: position 192,801 of record JAWVGU010000025.1, read on the forward strand.
AATTTGATAAAAATAAAAGATTAATAGGAAGAAAATTAGCATTCCGTTCTTTTTTGAAAAGGACTATTCGTTATTAAAGTTTTAAATTGAAAAAAAATTTAATCCAAATGATAATCTTTTATTTAAAATGTTGTAAAATTGCAATTAAAATACACTAGAGAAAAATACTTTTTTATATAAAATAAAATTAGCCTTGATATCTTCTGATATTAATTCGGAATTAAGAGAGGAAAATTTTTTTCTGTCTACCTATTTTCATTCTCTAAGAGTTCGACAATATGTAAGAATAAAAAATTTTGGAGTGGCGCTTATTCAAACTGTAATTTATGTCACAAATTTTTGTTTACCGAAAATGAAAGTGTATTTATAAAAATGGATATCTCTTCAACTGAATCTAAAACTAAAAGCATAAAATTTATTTTAGATTTGCAAGACATTTAAAAGCTTATTATGAAAAGCTTTAATCGCTAAAACTGTTTAGATGCAATTAATGTCTATCAAATGGTATATAAACTGTCAGAAAAGTTAGTCTATTATAAGTAAATCTATAATAATATATTATTATATAGTTTAATAATATTAACAAAATAATTATCAATCAAGTACATCTACGTATTCAGCTATTAAAATACCAATGAATATCATATCTAAGGATAGTAACATGATTAGATATGATTTGATGAATTCTTTCACATCTGATATTTTAAATAATATGAATGGGGAATAAAAATTTAAAATGCTTACAAATGTACTTAGATCAATTAAAGTTATTTATTAATGCATTAAGAAATTAGAAAACAATTATATTATCATAACTGTCAAGAGAATCTATAATTTGGTATACTATTTTAATTATAAATGAAAAATTTAAAAATTCCAGGAAATTAAAATAACTAATTTTATTAGAATATTTTTTGCATATAAATGTATATTCCAAAAACAGCTAGATAATTTGTATGTTTTATAAAAATAGAAGATTTTCATTTAATGAAGCCTAGATATTTAGAAAAATTATTTCCCTGCGTATTTTGGAATAATAAAAATATTCTTAATTAGCTTTAGAACACAAAAGAAAAGTCCTATATATAATTCATTAAAAAATATAAAGAATTTGTTAGTAAGCCTTAGAAAATAGTCAGCACAATTGATTAAATTTAAGAAAAAGATTAGAATAGAAAATCATTGCTTTAATAGGGTTATAGAGGAAGTATACTTAAAGGAGTTAAGCATTCTGTTCGCTAAGAATCTGCAGCTACAAATCGCTAATAGTAATAGAATTTATAATAAGGATAGTTTATATTTATATATAATTATTTAAAGAAATAGAAATTTAACCATTACACCTGGCGTCAAATAAGAGGAAAGCTTTAAACCTGCATATACTAAAGAAAGACACATTTAAAAAGCCCAAGTCTTATACCAGTAAGTACATAAGAATCAAAAAGATCATTTCTAAATCCAAATGAAATACCTGGTTAATAATAAATAAATAAATCTCATTAATTTAATCCCAGCAGCTAAGGTAAATTGATTCCTAAATAATTCATTTCATAAATAAATATATAATTAATATTTTTGAAGATAACTAATAAAAGAGTAGAGACCCCAATAGAAAATTAACTAGATAGAAGTATGATTATTCTTAAGAAAACGATAATTATGAAAAATCTCCACAATTGTTTACAAAGATTTTTGATGAAAGCTAACTAGATGCAACAAAATTTCTTGAAATAAAAGTAAATTAAAAACTATTAGAATAAACTAAAAAAATATTATTTAAATTTAATTTAGATATGGGAATAGCTGATTAATAAGATGTATATAAAAAAAATATGTAAGATAACCTCATAATGGCATTAGATACTTTTTAAGGAATAATCAGAGAAGCTTTATCAATAAACATTATTAACTTTAACGAATAAACTAATGTATTTTTTGAAATATATATACATGATAAGATAAATAAAATGTAAAGTCTATTTTAAGAATCTTAATAAATTTCGCTAAAAAATGCTTTTAACTATTCTATTCTAATGAGCATGAGGTTTTTTGTAAAAGAAAATTATTTTTTTTTAATTTAAATGTATGAATCTTGTTAAATTTTTCTCTAAATAGGAACTCCCCAGCACCTTAAATGATAAAATTGTTTTAAGACACATATTCCAAACCTATTTTAAAGAATCTTTTACAAATCTAAAAAATTTAAAATACATTTCCAATTAAAAAAACAAACTAAATCAGTTGACCTAACTTAAGAAAAATACGAATATAATTTATCTGACTTAAAAGTAACATATTAGTTCTACATATTAAAAAACTATATTTATATACTAATTATATTTTTAGCAAATATCTATTTTTGCTCTAATAAAATAAAACAGTCATATTTAGATTCAAATCCAAGTAAATTATTTTGTGATAATACATAATATTTCACTCATGAATAATATAGAGCGTTATCACTAAGAAAATCATGTAATAAATAAGGTTAATCTAGTTTAAGTATAGATAAAAATTGTCCACCACACTTTAAAATAAATTACAAAATATACACTAATTATATTAGCTATAAAGATAAGAGATATTTAACATTCTTTAGGTAAATTATTAACTAAAAAAAGTACATATTATTATTTATATAATATCATATTAGATAAATATTCACCACCAAACCTATGCAGATATTTTCTATATCATTTATTCCCAAAAAAAATAATTTTTATATATTATATGGAATGTAAAAAATTAAATTAACTTTATAACGAAAATTTCTCTAAAAAAAGTAAGGTTCTTCATTCCATATATAACTGAAATGTTAGCACTACAGAAATATCAGGAAATAGGAAGTAAAATATAAAACACAATAAATATATTATATTTTTTATTTTTTAATGCTTTTACTTTTAATTATTAGCTAGAATATTTTAGTATATGAAAAACAGATTAATAATAAAAACCTTTTAAAATTAATTAAAACATAATGAATTAAAAAAAGGGATTAAGGAGGAGTTTTAGAGTCATTGAGAGGATTTATATCATAAAAGTTAATAATTAATAAATTAATAAAAATAGTAAATTTAAAAATATTAATTTTAATTATGCAAAATAATTTATAATAGTTGTTAAATATACTACATATTTAAAATGTAAAATAAAAGATTCATTTTTATTATTAACGTTTTCTATTTCTTTTTATTTCATGAAGTATTTTCTATAAATATTTTAAGATAATAAAATATAATCAGATTTATCTTAAACTTTCATTAAAATAATTTTCAACACTTTATTTTTATTGCTCTTTGCATTATTATAAATTTGCATTAGCCTAGCTAAAGCATTCATAAGTTTTATGTCTCCAGAATATCAATTTATATTCAAGTTGTTTCATTGATTATTAAGATTTGTCTTATAATTTAACCATGCAATCAACATATTTATCTTCATCTAATACAGCTTTGTTTCTGCATTCAATCTATTTAGTTTATATTTTTTCCATGAATTAACTCTGTATTTATTGAATAAAAGGCATCATTTCTTATGAAAATTGATGCAATTCCTTTTGTGCTTCCATGGAAATTAATTGTTTTATTATTCTTTTTTTTTATTTTTAGGTTATTTAATAAAATATATATTAAAAGCATAGATTTAATCACGATTATTAATATTAAATTAATATACTAAAATAAATGCACTTAATTTAAATTTTTAAATAAAATTATAATTCATATAGTAAATTTGTGGATTTATTTGTAATTTATTAAGTTGTTAAATTAAAATTTTTGTTAATCAGAAACAATAGTACAATAATATTGAAATTAAATATACATTATTCGGTTTAGAAATAACATTAGTTTAAAAATAAATTTTAATTTTAAGTAAATCACAAAATGAATAGACCAAGTAGGACTAGAGAAGATAGAAACAAAAATAACTATTAGTACATGAGTGATGAGGAGTTGAAATTAGAATATGAAAAAGTCAAAAATTAAAAAAGACAAGATCAATTTAATAATTAAATGAAAGAAAAGTAAGAACTATTAAATCATTATGAAAACTATAGAATTGGATAAGATTAAATGAATAGTTAAGAAGAGAAAGATATGGAACAATTTTTACAAAACTAAAAAAGCAAGTTAAACAATGATTTTAAAAATGACTATTAAGGTACAACTAATTAATTTAAGTAATTTATTTTAAATTTAAATTTATTTTAAAGAATAAGAACATTCCTATAATGCTTTTAATAATGAAACTAATAATAATCCTGCTTATTCTTAGCCATAATATTAAAACTAATAATCATAATAATAGAATAACTAATAGTATTCTTCAGAAAGATAGAAGCGTTTAAAGTTAAGAGAAATTGAGAGAAATAGAAGACTATAAGGAATAGAATAAAGTGTTTACGATAATAATCAATATTAATAACAAGAATACCCTATTTAAAATAATAATTTTAATGATAATTAAGATAATTATAACAAAAATTATATATAATAATAAGAGTTTAACGTTTAAAAGAATATTAATGATATTAACTAGGATAATTTTAATAAAAATTTTAATTAATAATAAGATTATCCAGTACAAATGAATGTCTATGATAGTAACTAAGGGAATAATATAAATTATATTTAATAATAAGACTATCTGGTATAAAAGAATATGTATGATAACAATCAGGGTATATAGAATAATTATGATTAATATGAACAGAAACCAAATTAAAATTTCTACGCTAATAGATTAGGTTATGGTAATTATATTTTATTAAATCATTGGAATCTTAAAATTAATTATATAAATTTTAGATTAATAATAAGATGATCAATTTAAAGAATCTAGGGAATAACAGAGTAGATAATAATAAATCTTTTAAGATTAGTAATAATTCTAATAATAAAATATGGAAAATAAAATAGGTAATAACAATTAAAAAGATTCGAATAATGATCATATGTCTAAACTTGAGAAATAAAAGAAATATAAAGAAGAATTGGATTAATAAATTAAAAATAAAAATAATAAACCTAGCTCAAAGCAAAATTTATAAAATTAAGTTTAAAATCAAGAATCATTTTTATAAAAGCTTGGATAGGACTAATAAATATAATAGTATTAGAAATATAATTCATTTTAAAATTAAATTGAATAATAATAATACCAAAATAAGTAATAAAATGATAATGGTTATAATAATGCTAATAAAATAAATTATTATTAAAATGAATAAAATGATGAAATTGGTTAAAATTAGAATGACTGGGTAAAAAAATAATAACTAGCAAATGACATCATGCAAGATCTAATAAAATTATCATCTAATAATCCTTAAAATGATTATTAATAAGAAAATAATTTTAAAGACAATTTTAATTCTGTACCTAAATAAATTGTTGATAATAGTAATAGACATCATATGGAGTAATAAATATAAAAATCTCATTAAAATAAAAATATATTAATTTTATCATAAATATTTTAATTATTTTAAAAGATATTAAAAACATGTTCATATTGATAATAATATAATTTCTAGCGAAAATGAATAAAAGTTTAAATAACAAGAAAAAAAAAGTAATATCAGTTGGAACTTTAAGAATAAATAAAATAATAATAAATGAAAAAATAACTTGAAAAATAAAAATAATAGGAAGAAGATATGAAGTTTGAGTAAAAATATTATTAAAACTAAAATTAAAGCTAAAACTAAAATTAAAATTCAAATTAAATATAAAATTAAATATAAAACTAACCAATAAAATAATAATAATATAATGATAATAATGTTCGTACTTCAAATTAACATCACCCTCACCCTTCAGATGAAACTCAATAAAATTAATAGAATTAAAACCCAAAAACAAATAAAGATTAAAAATTAATACAATATTAAGAAGAATTAAAAAATAAATAGAAGAAAAAAATAGATTAAAGTAACTTTAAAAATAAAAAGAATAATAAGAAGACTTATTGTTAGAAGAAAAAATCAAAAATAAATGTATAAATTTTATATTATATTATTATTTTAATTTATTTTTTTAAATACGTAAATAGGTAATAAGAATAAGAGGAACATAATATTAGAAATAAAATTATGAATAATTAAAATGAAAACAATAATAATTATGTGGATAATAATTTTAGGAACCAAAGTCTTTAGAAATCAATAACTTGGATTCTTAAAAATAAAAAGTAATAAATTTAATTAATTAAATAGTTAATATAAATTATATCTTAATTTTATTATTTTTAGTCTAAATAAATAGAAAATGAATATTATAATAAATTCAATTCAAATGAAGAAAAACCTTAATAAAATCAATTTTCAAACAATTATTAACCATCAATATAAAATGACTAAATTTAAAATAATAATGATTTTAACCTTTATATGTAATAAGGAAAATAAGAAGCCATAAATTATATTGATCGTTAACCTTAAATTGCAGATATGCAACAAGGTTATTAGTCTCCATTATCTAGTAATAAAATCTAATAAAGCAAAGATTATAATCCACTTTTGTAATAAGGATAATAGTAAGCGTTTAATTTTATGAATCATTAAATGCTAAATCCATAATATAATAACTATAATTAAATGAACCAACAATAAATGTAGTTATTTAATCCTTTTATGTATTATGAGAATATGGAAATGTATAATAGAATGATGCAAGAAAAGTATTATTTTATCATTATGAAATATAAAAATACCAATAAAAATAATATTTATATATTTAAATAGAATGAAGATTTATGAAGTTGAACTAGAAGTTAAAAATTTAGTTTAATAATACTAAAAATAAGCTTTTATGGCAATGCATTAAAAATTAGATATTGAAAATGAAATAAATAAGCTAAAATAGTAATTGGATTCAAAAACTGGTATATAAAAATTATAAATATTTATAATAATATAAATTTAATTATCTTCTTAAATAAAGGAAAAAATTATGATAAAGTATTACTTAGTAATGTTTTTTTAAAAGCATTGGAAGACATGGATTATAAACCAAATAAAGAATTATTTTAAAATAATCAATCAAATTAAGAAATATATAAACTATAATCAAATTAAAATTCCAGCAAAATAGCTAACACTAATAATAAAATATAAAATCTAAAGTATAAACTTCACCAGATGTAAATAAATAAAAGAACATCGAATTAAATAAATTTTACTCACGATCCAACTCTAACAATAGTTATAATAGCAAAACCAATTTATCATAAAATAAAATAAATAATTAATATTAGACTTATGATTTAGACAGTACTCTACCAGGACAATCAGAGTATGTATCAATTAAAAACCCTAATTTGTTATAGGAATCAATAATAAAAGATTAGATGGATTACGACAGATATTAAACATTCGTTTAAAATAAATATTCTAAATAAGACGATACTGATAATTAAAGTATTATTGCTTCTGATCTTAAATAATCTGAAAAAAATAAGAAAAAAATAAATTAGAATATTTAAATGATATTACTCTATAAAGTATTGTTTAAAAAAGTGATTATCCTTAGGAAAGCAATGAAAAAAGAGGTAATTATAGTAATTATTTAATTTATAAAAAATATTTACAAATTATTTTATTATAGGAAAATTTAAAAATATAAAAAATAATTCCTCTATTTAGACTTCTAAATCTGTAATTAAAAGCGAATTATCCTAATTCAACTAAAATTAATAAAATCTCCATAATATTGAGACATAGTTTTAAGAATAGTAAAAATAGGAATTAGCAAACATACCTGAAAATTTAGAAGGATAACTTATTCGAACTGCGGATTATTTCAATTTATTTAGACAACATATAAAGAATAATGAAAGTGATGAAAAAATATCTAAATTTAAAAATAGTAATATTCTAAATAAAACAGAAAATATTGACAAAAAGGATTAAGATTTTGAAAATGATTAAACTGTGTAGAGCTAAATACAATCATCTTGTAATAGAATATTTTAAAACTTAAATGATAATACATAGGAAATTTCTTAAGTTATTGAATCATAATTCTATGATAAACAAAACTAAAAGTTGAATAGTAAAATGTTTGATAATACAATTTAATCAAATGAAAAATGTTCAGAATTAAAAAATTAATAAAATATCTAATCAGAAAATCGATAATAGGATGATTTAGATAAATCTGATTAATAAGAATAAGGTATTTTATAAATTATATATTTTATTATTTTAATATTGATATTTATATTAATCAGAGCAAGAAATTTAAATGAATGAAGCCCTATTCAAAAATAAATGAATAATTACTCTTAATGGAAGATTAAGAAGAAGAATATAAATAATGTAATAAAAAAGAAAAAGAAATATCAGCAAAGAAATCAATTGATTATTCTAAAGATTAAAAGCATCATTAGGAAGATTCTATGCAATCAAATTAAACACATAAAACTTCTGATGTAAAATTTAAAAAGCCAAAAATTGTTAATATATTTGATAGAATTTAATAAGAAAACGAAAAAGAATCATAATAGACATCTGTAAATCTATGATAAATATTTTTATTTATATATATAGGTTGTATAACTTTTTTTACTAAAATTATTAGCACTATGAAATAAAAACAGAAATTAATGACAGTTAGTATATATAAAACTAAAATTAAGCTTAAACCTTGTAAGATTATCTTAAAGCTGATTCTAATGTAGCATAAAAATAAAAGCCATAGAAATTACTAAATAGATTAGATAATTTTTTATCCAATTTAGAAAACGATCAAAATGAATAAATTCTTGATGAAAGTATTTAATAATCCACAGTAAGTAATAATATAATGTAAGATTATTAAATGAGAAGAATCCAAGCTAAGATTAAAAAAAATTAATAAAAAATGGTTTTATAATAACATAGCTAAAAAGATGAATATCATAATAATGTAAATTTTTATTTTTAAATATTAATATTTTAATAGTAATATAAAATTAATTATATATAGGAAAATGAAGAGTAGGATTAAATAAACAATACCAAATATAATAATGAGGATGATAAAGACGATACTGATTAAGGTAAACAAATAAAATAGTATCACATGTGCAATGTTATATATATTTATATCTAAAATAAATATATTTTATAGGAATACTTAACAAATAAAATATTAATTATTCCCACTCTAATAGAGACTAATTATAATAAATATCACCCAATAATAATAGTATTGATAATAAAAGTGTACATTATAAATAGTCTTATATAGATATTAGTAGTAATGAAAAAAAATCATAAATAATTAATAAGGAAGAAAAAGAAATTGGAGCTGCTAGTTATGATGATTATATGGAATAAGCTTTTGATGATAGAAAGGAATAACAATACAGTCTATTAAACTATTATTCCAATATATAGTCAAAAGAACAATGAAATTAATTTTCTAGAATATTTTGTATAGTTAAAATTTACATTTTGCATTATAAATATATAATATACATCATATTTATGTATATTGATTTCTATAAATATTAATATATTGTAATATATATTAAATAATATATATATAGGTGTGTATTTAATTTATGTTAATATCTTAATAATTAATATAATTATATATTAATGATTAGTAGTAAAGTTTCTAAAATATTGGGAGGTCCTCCTTTAAGGAAACCTTTCATTCCTACTGATTATGGATTGGATCCAGACTTTATACTTACAGACTTTTCTGACTTAAAAGGGTGAGGGTGTAAATTACCATAAAATAAATTATTAAAATATTTAGAGAAAATTGGAAAGGGGGATATTGCTAAGGAAACTCCAGATGTATAAAAATTATATTTTATAATTCATAAATAAAATATTTAAATATAAATGTTTATAGGTGAGTGTCAAGAAAATTAGGAACACAAATGATAAGTCACTAATATCAACATTAGATTTCTTTTATCCTTTGGTTGTTGATCCTTATATGCAAGGAAGAATTGCTTGTTGCAATGTTTTAAGTGATCTTTATGCTATGGGAGTAGAAAATATTGACTAAATATTGATGGTACTAGGAGTTTCACTAAAAATGAACGAAAAAGAAAGAGAAGTAAACAAGATATTATATTTTTAATACTACCAAAATAGACTAACTATATTAAATTCTTTAATATGATAGATAGTTACTTAGCAATTAATTGAAGGATTTGATGATTGCGCTAAAGAAGCCAACACAGAAGTTGTTGGAGGATAAACTGTTTATAACCCCTGGCCAATGATAGGAGGGTAAGATATAATATTTTTTATATAGCATACTTGGTAAAAAAATTCAAAATTTTATATTAAAGTGCTGGAATAGCAGCTGTAGGATTATAAGAATATATAATGCCTATAAATGCTTAGCCAGGAGATGCTATAGTAATAACAAAAGCTTTAGGTACCCAAGTTGCTGTTAATGCAATGTAGTGGTATTCTAAAAAAGATCAAACAAAATGGAACAAAATTAAAGAAATTGTTTCTACTGAAGAAGTTTAAGAAATTTATTAAAAGGCTGAAACAAGTATGGGAACTCTCAATTTGCTTGGAGCCTAAATGATTAAAAAATATAAAGCTAATGCTTGTACCGATATAACTGGTTTCGGATTAATGGGACATGCCTAATTCTTAGCTGAAGTATAAAAAAATAAAGTAGATTTCATTATAAATAGCTTACCAGTCATTAAAAATACTTTGAAAGTAAAAATCAAACTTATATTTTATATAAACAATTCTATTACTTGAATGACATTATAGCAAAATTTAAATAAATATAATTAGATTGACAAAGTTGTGCATAATTTTAAATTGTCTGAAGGTTATTCAGCTGAAACTTCTGGAGGATTACTTATATGCCTACCAAAAGAAAATGCACAAGATTTTATAAAAGAATTTTAACAAAATGGATAGAATGCCAATATTGTAGGAGAAGTTGTTCCCGGAAATAATTAAGCTAAATTATCTGAAAGTTTATAATTTATTGAATTATGATTTAAAATTATTATAATATTACTTTTAAAATACTAAGAATGAATATTTATGTTTGACATATGATGCAATGCTATCAAATCATTTATATGAAAAAGCTACTGCAGAGGGAGTCATTGTAATTATTCAATTTTAGTTTTTGAAATATAATTTTTGTAATAATTTGACATATATATATATATGTAAATTAAAAATTTGCGTTAAATAAATTAAATTTTAATATATAGTTGAATAAACATATAAATATAATATTCTTTATTCCTATAAATAACAGAAATCTAAAAATTAAATAAATTAATAAAAAATACTAAAATACATGATAAAAGAATAAATAAAGAAAAATAATTTTAGTCAAAGATCACTTAGCCCACATTAATAAAGCGAATATACAAATTATTTTTAAAAGTAAGGAAGTTTTACTGAAAGAAGTTTAAGTCAGAAAAATTTTATTGGAAATAATTATAATAGTAGCTTTAATGAAACTACATATCATTTTGATTAAAAGAATAACAATGATAATTATTAAAGTATAAACGAATCTACAGCGCCATAGAATGAAGAATATAATAAAATCATTTAAAATTATTAGGTAAATCTGCTTTCTTTTATATAATTATAATATTTAACTTTTTTAATATATATATATACATTTTTATTAGTAAAAATATTATAATAGATTCTATAAATAAAAAGAAAATGAAAGATTATTATAATAAAAAACAAATTAAGAAATAAATAAAATGGCTAATTCTAAAAAAATGAGTTAAAAATCATATAGAATTTTAGCAGAAAAGTTAGAGGAATACTTAATGGAAATAATAATGGAAGTTGATAAATAAAATTCTAAATTTATATCATTTGAATAGCTTGGAAGGATATTGTGCTAATTATAAATTTTTAAAATCATATAATATGATGATAACTATTAATGTATATATCTAAATTTATATATAATTTTATCTGAAAATATTATAAATTGTAAAAAATAAAAGTAACTAATCTGGAAAAATTCCTGTCCAAAGACAAAGTTATTTAATAAAGAAAAACCAAAGAGGTAGGTTTTAAAATTATATTCAAAATTTATTAAATATTATGGATATTTTAAATTAAAACAATATTCTAGATGGAAATGCATGAATAGCTATGGATGATTATGGGAAATTATTAATAGGACAAACAATTCGTTTTGGTAGAAGTTGTGTATTCAATATTAAGAATATTAATGGATCCTATAACTATTCCAAATTAGGAAATAGCAGAATGTATAATAGAATTTTTAGGGAAAAAAAACTAAAACATAATTTAGCAAATAGAATAATCTCAAAATAATCAAAATGATGATATGGCTCCATGTAACAAATTAATATATAGATATATCCAAATATATCATAAAAATTTAAATAAAGGGACCCCAATAAAATTAGTTTAAAATTTTAAATAGCTTAATGTAAATAAGTTATCACATATTTATGGAAATAAGGATAAAAAAGAATAAAGGAAACAAAAACTAAATGACTACTATACTCAATAAAAATATACGTTTAGTCCAAATATTAACCCAACTTCTCATCATTTAAGTAATGTACACAAAGATAAAATTATCTAAGACATAGAAAATCAAAAAAATTAAGAGGATGATGGTAATGTAAAAGAAAAATAAAAAAAAAAATTTAAGTAGCCAACGTAAAAATAAATTGAAACATAAATTAAGCGAAATGGAAATTTTAATAAAGATTTTTTGACTCATAACACATTTAATAATATAACCACAAAGAGTTCTAAAAATAATACGAATAGAAATACAAACTTATAGCAAAACTAAGAAGAGGAAGATCTTGAAGAAGATCCTTTTAATTTTCAAACAAAATATACTACCGAATATTCATAAAAATACCAAGATTAAGTTGAGTAAGAAAGTAGGAAATAAAGAAATTTAGATGAAATTCTTTTTTAAAGTAAAAAAAATCAATTTTTATTATTATTGTTATTTATTTTTATAAAAATTAAAGATAATTTTGATGATAATGCAAATCCATAATTATACTAAGAATAAAAAAAATGGATATAAATGATTATTTTAAATAAAAATAATATATCAAAAATAATTGGATTAAAGAATAAAATTAATAAAAAATTTATGATGAAATGAAAGAATGTACATTTAAACCAAAGATTAATTAAAACTAAAATAAATAAAACGATTTAAATGTGTTTGAAAGACTTAACTAATAAAAAGTAACATATTTATTTTCTAATTATAGTGTCTATTAAATATATAATGCATATATATATATACAGACTCCTAAAATGTCAGAGAATTTGTTAAGAGATGAAATTAAATTAAGATAAATGAATAAAGAATTTGAAGATCTTTAATAGTGTACTTTTACACCTAAAATAAATAAAAACAAATCAATGTAAACTATTTTATTTGTCATATATTATTTAGATTCAGTATTTTTTTCATAGGACTAATTTAAACAAATCTCCATAAATATAAGTTAATGGTTTTAAAGAAAATATTGGGAGAATGAGAACAGCTAATAAAGAATTTTAAAATACATAGGAAAACTAAAAAATGTAAATAAAAAATAAAAAAAATTAATATTAAAATAAATAATAAATTATTTTTTAATAGTATCCCTTAAAATATATCTAATACATTTATTGAAAAATAAAATAAGCCAATTAAATAAGAACAACCATTCATTATTCTTGATATTAATATTGCTCCAGGAAGGGTAAGTAGTTTAGTTATTTTAATTGCTTTAAAAACAAATAAATTTTATTAATATCATTAATATAATAATCTTAGTAAGGTAGAATTGGATTAAAAATTAATGACAATTTATAAGAGAAGGCAATAAATTTTTGTAAGTAATATAATTTGGATAAACAATTAGAATAAACAATATATAACGTTTTAAATCAATAATATGAATAGTATAAAAAACATGTAAATAATAATAATATATAAGAGCCAAACAAATAAAAATTAAAAAATGGGATCAGCCTATTAAATAATAATAATAAAAAGATTATGATAGTGAAAGTGAAAGTGATGAAGATTACTATTAAAAATAATATTAATAAATATAAAATACAAACTATAAATAGCTAGGTTATTACTAAAATGATTATCAAGAAGACAACCATAGCCATAAAATAGAAAACGGGTATTAAGAAGGATACAGTGATTACTGAATATTTTAATTATTCTATATATAGATATTATGCTAAATTTTATTAAAATTATTAACTTTATTTACACACCGATTAATTTATATATATTATCTTATTTTTGCTAAAAACATTATTTTGCAAAAATGAAAACAAATTCAAATACTCCTAAAAAACATTAGAAAATATAATGGGAAAATATCATTAATGGATTATATGAACACTATTAACAATGGGAACAGCCAAAACAGAGTTAAACGGAAGAATAAAATAATGTATTTTCAGAGAATTTATATTCAGAATAAAAAATAATAGCAAAAGAGTAAATATATTATAATAGTATTTCTGATTTAAATGAAAATGAAAAGTGCTCCATAAATTTTCTTATGCCTACACTCTTTTAGAAGTTATGCCAATTAGAAAAAGAAACTACTTTTAAAGAAATAGCTTCATCTTTACAATAATAAATATGTTATTAGTAAACAGAATATAATTAAAAGCTAGATTGTCATAAAATGGGAAAATCAGGATCTGAATTTTTCTATACTTCAGATTAATTTTTAATTTTAAAAACTTTACCCAAATCTTAATTTAATAGCTTTATAAATAAATTGGCGTAACCTTATTTTTCGTATTTCTTATAAAATTAAAGTATAGTTATAAATTATTATATTTTTATTTTAATTTAAATAAACAATTTTTTTAATAAGTTTTTATTTTATAAAGATCATAATTCGAATCTAATTACAAAATTTTTGGAATATTTTAGTTTGTAACTCAAGATACTAAGCAAGAATATTATATTATTGTAATGGAGAATGTTTTTCGAAATTTATAAGAAGGTGATATTATTTTGCGTATTTATGATTTAAAAGGATGCACAGTTGGAAGATAGATAAAAGGATTTCAAAGTGCACTGTTACTATAAAAATAAATAAGCCAAGGATCGCAAAAAGAAATAGTAAAAGGAAAAGATAATGATTATCTAAAAAACTAAGAAGATAAAATTTTCTAAAATATGAATTTCTAATTAAAAGAAAAGATATAGTAATCACTTTAACAAGAATTAGAATTTTTAAAAAGTTGCAATCTTATGGATTATTCATTATTGTTAGTAATAGCTCAAAATAATTATAGCAAATTCTAATTAGATAAATAAAATATGTAAAAAGCAAATAGCAATGTTTTTAGGAGAATAGAAGATAGCGAAACAAATGAGATATATATATTAGCATTAATAGATTATTTATAAGAGTATGATGGTATAAAAAGAATGGAAAATTCTTTAAAAAACTTAGCTAATAACTGGTTTTAAAAACAAAAAAGCAATGAATAATAAAATAATTTACATAATTCTGAGGAATACTAATAGATTTCATGCATAGAAAGTGAAAAATATGCAAAAAGACTATATAATTTCATTGCCAATGAATTATTTGATTGAAAATTATTTATTATAAAATTATGATGTATAATATTATGTAAAAAAAGTATGAATTTTTGAGGTTAAAAGTTTTTGAATGAAACTATATATGAAATTATATAAATTTCTTATAGATATTGATAAAAATATTTAAATAAGAGTATAGTAAATTATTTCATTTGAAGTATTAAACATCTCTGGCAACTTTTCCTTCAACAACGGAAACATCGTTTTAAAGTCCAGTCCAGAAAGCTTTAAGTCTATCTTTGTCAGATTCTTTAGAGTGGTCTAATTTAGTCCAGAAGTGATATTCGTAGTTGGGTAAATCTTTAATTTCTTAAGGAATTTCGGTTCCTCTCCAGACCCAAATACCTTCAACATCGTAGTTTCCGGGTTCTCCGTAAACTCCGTAAGTTCCGAAAACGTATTTTCTGAAGTGATCCAATCTAGTATATATTTTAATGATAAAATAAAATTTATTATATAAAATATTTTTAAATAAAATTTCATTACCTTTGTAAGAAAGAATCTTTTAAGTTGGAAGTTAAGAATAATTTTTCTCCTTCTCCTTCATATTTGTCGTATTTAACGTGCCAGATAGAGAATCCTTTAGGATCATATAATTTGAAGAATTCTTCAACTCCTTTGTTTTTATCAGCTTCATTGACGATGAAGGTTTTGAAATCAAATAAGTTGAAAGAAGATTCAGGTAAGGTTTCTAAGGGGTTTTTGGCGGGTTTGGCTTCTTGAACAACAACTTCTTCTTTTTTGGTTATTCAGCTTTTTTAGCGGGAG
This sequence comes from Miamiensis avidus, assembly GCA_037039885.1. NCBI lineage: Eukaryota > Ciliophora > Oligohymenophorea > Philasterida > Glauconematidae > Miamiensis > Miamiensis avidus. The sequence goes on from JAWVGU010000025.1 coordinate 209,174, forward strand.
CAGCTTATTTTTCTTTTTTGGCTGCGGCGGGTTTGTCAGCTTTAACAGAAATCCATTCTTTTTTGCACATGAAGGGAGCTCTGAAGAATTTTTTAATGGGTTCGTAACTCAAAACGTGTTTGTACCATCTGACTAAAGAGAAGTTTCCTTTTCTGAATCCTTCTTCTAAAACGGTCCAGAAGAGGGGGGCAATCCAGCAAACCATGGAAATATCAGCGACGGATAATTATTCCCCAGCTAAGTAAGTGTTGTGGCATAAATAATCGTTCAAGTATTTTAAGTTAGCGAAAGTTTTGGCTCTAGCTTCTTTGTAGACGTTTTCATCGGAAGGTAATAATCCAATGACTTATCCGTAAACGGGGAAGAAGTCTTTTACGAATTCACTGTTGATCCATTCTAACCATTAAGTGGCTTAGGCTTCTTCGAAAGTGGTTTTTCCTAATAAATTGCATTTTCTTCCGAAATATTTCAAAATAGCGTGAGTTTCGAAAAGAGTTCCTTCAGGGGTTTCTAATAAGGGAACTTTTCCTAAGGGGTGTTTAGCGAGATATTCGGTATTTTTTAATTCGGCGAAAGGAGTGTTGACGAATTCGTATTCAACTTTAGCGAATTCAGCAGCAACTCTGCATATATCTCCTAAAAAAATAATTCAAATAAAATACATATTTATTTTATTAACGATTATAATACCTCTGGGGTTTCCGTGCCAAGAATAGATTTTGTAAGACATTTTAAATATTATTTTTATTTTTTTTATGGATTTTATTTATTTAAATAATTAATTTAATTATGTTAAATTAAATAAAGCAAATTAAAGATCAATATAAACTAATTAATTTAAGTAAAACTAAAATTGTAAGATATAGCTTAACTTTGTATTACGTGAAAGGCTATTATTATATAATTTAGGGAGGGGATTATAAATTAAATTAAACTATGAATTATATGAATAGTAAATAAAAATAATATAATAACAAAATAAAAAAATAATAAAAATTATATGCATTTATAAATATCTCTGCAATTATTTTGAAACATATTGTATATTTATATTGAATTTTAAGTAAATTTTATATTATTTATATATATATATATATATTCATATAAATATATATTCATATATATATATTATCATACATAAAAAAAATTTGATATTAATACATAATATTTATATTCTATATGCTTATTAAACAAATTTTTCAATTAATAAATATTACCATATATTTATTAGCCTGGTAATATTAAATTTGAATATTATACCTAAAAAATAAAATAAAATTCAAAATTTGTAATTAATATAAAACATGTGAGTATCATTAATTATTATTTATGATTAATATTCAAAAATAAACAATAATTGATTAAATAAACAACGAGCGGAATATATATTTAAATAAATAATATAAAATGAGTTTAAATATACAACAAATCATTGATGAGATTATATAAATGACATAAAAAGCGACAAATAATTCATAAGTATATGGATTAGTTGATATTCTAGATAGTTTAGATTAATACTAAAGTAAAGTTGCATAATAATTATAAAATTAATTAAATTCATTTTTTGTGTACTAGATATTAAAAATAAAAGACTCAATGATAAAAATTTTGCTGTGGTATATGAAGAAATATTAAAAAGAGCACGAAAGTCTAACATGAATTAATATGATTTTAACAGATAAAAGAGTATTAGGTCATTAACACCAACAGTTAAAAAGGATTATTTAAAAAAACATGAAATTATTAAATAAAATACCAACAGAAAATCAATTAGATCTTCATTGAATTCCTCTATAACATAAATTAGTAGTAACAATTTAAATGATTAAAGTAAGAAACAGCAATAAAACGATACTCATAGTTTTAAAAGTATAAAAAAAACAAATACAAAAAATCCTTTTTTGATGAACCATGACGACTAATTTACAAAAAAAATTATTTAAGACAGATATCATTTGGATTTGCCTTAAAATACTACATTTATTTAATCTAACGATTATAAATCTTTATAATCTTTATAATCAGGTAAATTTATTATTTTAAATAAATTTTATTAATTGGTTTCAATATTATAATTTTAGATTAAACCATTCATAAATAAGACTAGTTTATTTAAAATTATGTTACTCCTTTTGAAAAAATTGTATAAGAGAATAATCAGAGAAAAGAATTACTTTAAAATAATAATAATGGCTAAAATGAAAAATAATTCATATTTGAATAAGATAATTTAAATAAATAGTTATTAAGTTATTAATAATCGGAGCCTCTATAAGGAATGTTATAATAAATTTAGTTAACCCATGATAAAAATGACAAAGTTAAAGTAAATAATAAATAGTTGATAATTTTGATTAATTAAATATTATTTTAAGGATGGAATCTTGAAAAAATCATACGGAAGGTGGCAAGAATAGTTTATGATGGAATTGTGTAAAAATTAATAAAATAAAATAAAAAATTTTATTAAAAGAAATGAATGTAAGTTTTTAAATAAATACTTTTAGAAAATGGTAATTAATTAATTAATAAATAGCAAAAATGATTTTATTTAAAATAATTTATTAAGGTATTATATAAGAAGAATAAGTAAATATGGAGAAATGATAAAAAATAATTTATAGAATGCAAACTTAGTAGAATTTTAAAAATTCATTTTTTAAATGGGCTGAATACACAAAAATTAATAAGAATAAAAATATTAATGAATAATTAGCGTTGTTTCATTTTAATAAAGTATTTAAAAGATAAGGCTTCTGCCATTGGAAAAAATAAGCTAGAAAATAAGTAATATGACAAATATAGTTTTATATAAATTATCTTTTAATAATTTTTTTTTTTTTTTAAGAAAACCATTAGATAATAAGTAATAGCATTTAACATCAACAGAAATAGTTTTTTGTTATCATATTGCTTCAACGGAATGCAATAATATCGTTAAGATAATATGTTATTAAAACAATATAAATAAGATTTAAAACATCTTTCTCTATACATCAAAAAAAAAGAGCCTTACAATTTTTCTTAACAAAAATATCTTCCAAGATGAATGTGAAACGACTACAGATGTAACTTTAATGTGACCATTAAGAAAAACTTTAGCAAAGAGTTATTTAATAATTATTATTTAATGCAGCAATTCAAAAATAAAGGAAAATTAAATAATAGATATCTTAATAATTTAACCAAAATAATATATAAATATTTTATTTTTAAAAATTTAAAGATATAATATCTTAATAAAAACAATAATTAAATTAGATCCAGGTAATAAATTTTAAAATATAATCGTTTCAAAACTTATTAATTATCTAAATAATTATGAATAGAATCTATATAACATAAAAAAAATATCACATTGCTTTAACACATGGAGTGAAAAAATTCAAAATTTGGTACAATAAAGAAAAAAATATGCTAATCCTTCACTAATATATTCTATTTATAAAATAATGATTATTACAAATTATAAAAATTAAATAATGAAATATGGTAGTAGGAATGACAAAGCTTTAAATTAAATACGCGCAAATGTTGAAAAATAAAAATAATCATAATAACATAATAGTATTTCTATTAGTAATGTAGTAACTTAAAATACATTTAACGCTTCCTATTAGAACTAATCTAATTAATAAGAAGAATATAATTATTAGCAAAATTTCTTATCACCATAGCAAAAAAATAGTCTTATTTCAGATATTTCTTAATATTAAGCTTTCCATATTAAAGATTAATTTATCTCTCTCGCCAGTAAATAAGATGATGTATAAATATCATAGTAGCTTAAATTCCCATTTCAATTTCCAAAAATCATATCACAAAACCAAAAAATTACTGAAAGATCCACAATAATTCTTAATTAATACATTCTCAAAAATTGTTTTAATAATTGGAAACGATAAAATATGTAAATTATTTTCCTATAAAAAGAAATATAATTATTTTTTTATTCTAATTTGAAATTTATTAGGTAAAAAAAGTAATTTATTGAAAAGTAAAGACTAACTAAGCAAAAGCTATTTTTTGATATATTATATCAATATTCATAAAAAAAAAATATAATGATAATATACAAAAACTAGTATATGATACCCATAATTTAACAGTTAAATAAAAAATATTTAGAGTTTTAAAGGAAAAGAAATAAAAAATATAGGTCTTAAAAGAAAATACAGATAATATAGAAAATAAATTAATTAAAGGTAAATTTTATTATTAAAATTATAATTCCAATTAATTTTAAATTTTTTAGAATTAAATAAAAACACTTTTAAACATGGAATATTCTGTACAAGTAAATAAATTAATAGAAAAAGAAGAATTTGGTCGCAGATATTTAAATGCATTAATTATATGCAAATAAATACTTTTAATTATGGAAAAATTTCCATATTAATATGAAAGGTTAAAAAAATAAAATTCTGAACCACTAATAGAAAAACTGGGCAAAAAAAATAAAGATATGTTTCCAAATATGGAAATAATATAAAAAGTAAAAAAAATAACATAGCCATATTGATAAACAACTTCATTAATTTTATAATTTAAAAATATTTAAAATTTGTTTCCATGTATTAAAGGAATAATCTAAAGCTTCAAAATTACAAAAATAGTAAATTGTTATTATAAAATTTTTAATACAAATATACTTAAATATATTTTTATAAAAAGATAAAAAACATAAGTAAAAATAACTGGGAAAAGAATGTAATTAGAAAGGTTTTAATAGGATTATAATAGTATTCCTTCATTAATAGAATTAAAAACAAAACGATGAAAGAATTCGATGGCATAAATAATAAGAACAGATTGCAAAAGTAGTTTTATATTAAATTTAATATTAGTATTATAAATATAAATTATTTTTAGAGGATTTATTGGTTTAAAATAATATATGCAGTATAAAAATAATCAAAAATACTAATACTAAGATAAAGAGTAGTAAATAGTTCTTAAACGATAAAAAAAAGTAAATATTTAATTATCAATCATATAATTAAAATAAATTATTATTGTATTTTAAGATTTTAAACAAATGGATGATGTCAACATTAAAAAATTCAGCTCTACAATATTTATTATTACTCTTAAATAGAATTTAATAAAAGAAATTTTATAAAATTATGAAAATTACTAAGATGAAGGATTAATAAAAATCAAACATAATTAAGATGGATTAGTCTTATTTTTTAATGAAGAAAACATTCAATTCACTTAAATAATATAGAAAGTAACATAATATTTAATTTTATAATTATATGATTTATAAATTTAATTTATATTAATTAAAGCATGAGGAAATACTAAAATAAATGTGTTTAATATATAAAGCAAAGAAATCTTTATTATGCCATTAAAGCTAAATTTAATATATGGTCTAAAATGTTTAATAGGGAAAAGAATATGGTATATATCACTGCTCGTGCAATCATTGATATTAAAATTCTATATAAGGAAAATATTTCAATATGTTAAAAAATAAATCTTAGAAGACAACTAAAATTAATAATTTTATATAGAATAAAAAGAACAACTAAACCAATTTAATATTTTAATCTTTGCACAAATACAAATAATATAAGAGATAATAAAGAGATACGATAATAAAATTCAATTAAAAATAACAAATTAAATTAAAGTAAACATATTTTATTGGATTTTATTCTTACATTAAAAAAATTTACACTAAAAACATATGGTATAATTGTTAAAGAAAAAATAAACATACTTATACTTAATTAGATGGAGCATGATGTAATTATACCTTTATATTATAATAATATATTTGATTATTTACATATTTTTTAATTATTATTTAGCTTTAATAATCGTAATAATGGAAAATACATAGATATTTAAAACTATTCATAATTTTTGAAGCATTATAAAGAGTCATAATAATATTAGAATTAATTAATATAGATAAAATAATAGTAATATAAATTAAAAAGTCATTCTGTAAAATACTAATTAAAATAAATGAAAAATATTTGGGATTTATGGAAAAAAACGGCACAAAAATAAACAATCAATAAAAATAATTTTGCATACATTTCTTAAAATAAAAATAGGAATTTAATAATCAAAACATATAATTATTTCAAATAATTATCTACAAAGAGATTAAAATAATTATAGTTTTTCTAATAAATCAACAAGGTATTAATGCTTAACAATTATAAATAAGGGTTTAGATAATTAAAAAAAAATAGATTAAAGAGGATTAATATCGAAAAAATATCTTAAAATGTTGACAACATTTTCAAATAAAATAGTAAAACAAAAATATTTAAAATTTGGAAATTGTATGTTAATTTTAAAAATAAAAGCTTGAGTAATAGATACGAATTATAACTTTTGTAAAGTAAAAATATTAGAAAAAATCATTAAAATAACTATAAGAATATTGCTAATACTCATAATGGAGGACATAAATAATACAAAATTCATAAAGAAATTAAAATAATAAAATACTAAAAACTATTTTTTGTACATTGAAATAATATTCTAATAGGAGATCAAATATTAAAAAAAATAATAAATTTTAATAAGTAATATACGGATTAAAAGTTTGAAATAGTATTTTTCTTTCCTATATACTTATTATTAAGGGAAATAATTACAAAAAGTAAAATTTAACAAATCTCAATCTTTCCATAATTCCTCATTGTTAATAAGGGGATTTTTAACTTTAAAAAGAATTATGCTCTAGTAATAACAACTTAATGGAGATAATGCTTTAACCAAAAATTATTACAAGTATTTTTTATTTTTTTTCTTATAATTTATATTTTTATGAATTTTTTAATTTTAATCAAATCAATGTGTAATTTTAGGTAAAAAATATGTTAAAAAGTCTTAAATATTTTTAAGTAATACATGAACAGTAAAAAATAAAAATAGTATTAATAAAATGAATAGCTATTAAATGTATCCACAAAAATAAATATAAAAAAAGTCTAAAATGCGTATAATGGTTGGAGAAACGAAGTATAAATATAAAGACTTAAGAATCAAGATAAAATTAAAATGCTTAATAACAATTAATTAAAGAGATCATTTTATATTTAAAGAAATTAGCTAAATTAAAGAAATTATAAAATTATTTATCAGAGATTTCCATTACAAGTAATTAATAAATATATTATATTTTTAATAATACTATAATTATTTATAATTTTCATAAAAGAAATGAAAAGTTTCTATTTTAGCAAATGGCAAAAAAGGATGTAGTTAAGTAAAATAATTAATAATATATCAATTCCTTCTTACAATAAAATTATTAAAAATAATATGTTAAAATGGAAAAATACGAACAATAATTGCAAATAATATAATATAATAAAAGAAAATAATAAGATTCATTTGAAAAAAACTGTTTTTTCATAGCTAAAAAAAAACCTATAGTATTAATAGTAAAATAGATTCAAATCTCATTAAATTAGATAATTATAACTGAGTAAATATTTCTAATAGCTAAAAATGGAGTATTAAATATCAAAGTTCTAATAAAAAATTAATTTTTCTATACTAAATAAAAGTTTTATTAAAATATACATGTATAAATAATTCCAGATAAAGAAATATCTCCTTTCTTAAAAATAGCAAACAATAGAATACAACTATTTTTAAAGTAATTTAAATTATATCATTTTAATTATATGGAATTATAATTATATTATATATATTTAGGAAATTAAAATAATAGCATGATTATAATACATAGCAGTCACTTAGATGCTAAACTATTCTTTAAAAGTTAAATGTACAGAATATATCACATTATAATATATATGAGAAATAGTACACCTCTTTAGATTTATTTAACAATGTGAAATAATATAAATAGAAATTACTATTAGAAAAGATATTAAAATCATGGAAATTATATGTAAACAAAATAACTTAATTTTTAAATTATTATTTTATTAGATTTCTTTTCTATTAAAAGATTTCAATGGAATTAAGAAAAAGAGAATTTTAAGAAGAAAAGTCTTAATAAATTTTATTTCAAGGAGAATAAATTAGATAAAATTAATGTACATGTTTAAAATATTTATTTGTAAATTAATATTAATCGATTATTATTTCTTAGCTTTCAAATTCTGAAGTACAACTCAAAAATATAGAAATTATACAAAATTAATAATGCAAGACTCAAATTGAATAATGAGTAAAATATAACTTTTATTATAAAACATAACTTTGTTAGATAAAAAATTATATAAACTAATATTTTATAGAAAAAATGTAATAAGAAGCTATTATGAACTATGGTAAAAATCCTTTTAAAGAAATTAAATTGATAAAAAATAATGTTTAGAATAAAAAGTAGATGACCAAATAGGTAAATTATTTATAAATAGTAATTTAATTTATATTTAAAAAAATTATAGAAAAATAAACATCATAAGAACTAAATATGGAAAATTAGCTATTAAATGAATAGAGCATAGATTAAAATTAATATTTATAAGACTAAAGTGATGATCATTAATAATATGGTACTAATTAACATTATTAAAATGTAATAAAAAGAAAATACTTCAATAAATTGAAATAGCTTAGTTTGATAAACCTTTAATTTTAATAATAACAAGAAAGATCTATATTATACACTTATTTTACATCATTAAAAATGTATACCAAAGAAAAAAGTCTTCTTAAAAAATATCTCAAAGAATGTAACATATAAGAAGTAAATGCATACTCTTCTTAAAGAAACCAACGAATTAAGGACGATAAAAATAATGAAGATAGCATACTGTACAATAATACAATTCTAAATGAAAAATAATTTTTATAATCAGACTTAAAATAAAAAAATGACATATTTTCTAATGAAATTCCTTAAGATCATGACTTATTAACAGATTATACTAACAGAGAGCGTTATATATTTAAATAATGATTGTTTAATTTTGTATTTAATACTTTTAAAATATTATATTATATATATTATACATTATCCTATATTTATAAATTCAATTCATTCTTTTTTAACAATTTACAGAGCCGCAAGTGCAAACTAATTTTTATGCTTCCGCTTCAAAATTATAATCGTATGTCAATTCTTCCCCTGATTAAAGATCTCTTTTTGCATATATAATAATTTTAGGATCCTTGTTTACATCTAATATAATCGAAGAACAAGTAGGCTGTTATATAATAATTTTATAGTTAAGAATAAATGTATTTAAAAATATTGATAAATTCATATTACATCACAAGAATGATTTAAATATCTAGCTTCACTACCTCTAAAGGTAGCATCAATTATATATTAAGAAGATGCTCTAAACAAATAACAATCTCCAAACCCAGTTTTTGTATAGAATTTTTCTCTAGTATCTGCAATAGAATTTCTTATTTTTTCACCAACATATTCAATTACAATTTCTTCTTTTAAAAAACTATTTAAAAATAATTTATATTATGAACCTTTTAATTTAATATTATTTAATAACCTTCTTTTTGTAAATAGTCCATATTTATGAATTTATGATGGAGCAACATAAACAGAATTATGTTTTTTTTATTTAGATTGTGACCAACTGATATAACAATTTTTCATTTTCCTAATATATAAATTTACTTTATTATAGCTACTAATAAATGTATTTATTTAATTACCTCTCAAATTCCTTTTCTTTTGTCATTGAAGGTGGTGGTAATGCTTTTTAATTCCCTTCTATTAAAATTTCATCAACATTTAAAGATAATTAAAATTACTATAGTGGATCATTAGTATAATTAGATTATTTCTTTGGTTTTTTAATACTATCTTGCTATATCTATGACTATTATCTTTGTATTTTTTTTCCTTATTAACTTATACTTGATTTTATCTTTTTTAATTAATTAAATGATATTATGAATTTTAGAAATCATATGTTAAAAATTATTTATTTTACATTTTTATAGGTTTAATAGCTAAATTATCTTCTACTTAAATGAGTTTTTTAGTTTTAAATTAGCTTAATTTATCATATGGTATTTATTATGATAATAAAGAACTGGGGTTTATTTATACTTAATGTTTAACTATATCATGAATCTACAAATTAAGAATATTAATAAAATAATCAAGTGTTAATTATGTAGCTTACCTTTTCTAAATTAGCTTATCTTTAAAAAGGATGCAAATGCTCAATCGTTATATCTTTATAATAATATTCTTAGAATGATTTTAATTATAAATCTTAAAGATTGTAATTTTAATCTTCCTATTAATAATTATTTTTTCATTATTATTTAATTAAATATATTATTTATTTTATATTTTATACAGTTTCTTCTTATTATTGTATCCATTATCTTACATACTAGGAATGAAGTCCAAAAAAATCTGATAGTAATTCTATAATTGATACATTATCACTAAAATATTTAAAGTTATAAAACTATTTATTTATAAATGTTTTATATATATTTATTTGTATACATTGATTAAAACATATTAGAGATATTTTTGCAAGTAACATCTCGTAAGTATTCGTATAATTCCTTTAATTAATGAATATTCTAATATTCTGCCCCTTCAAACAATTTTGTTTCAGTTAGTTCGCAATGTTTATGAAGAAAAGAATTTTCGGATAAAAAAGTATTTAAAATATCATTATTTTTTTATTTCTAAATATTTTCATAAAAATTTTTATCTTAATAAAATAAAGATGTCTAAACTTTTCTTGATTTAATTTTTATTATTTCTTAAGAATCATTTCCAATATGATATTTAAGTGCGAATGAAATAATATTGTTCAAATTATTTAACGGTTAGAAAAGTGTTTTCAAACAAATCATACTTCTAAAAATGGACTTGTTTTGAGTTGGTTCTATAATTAATTTAAATAAAAATTCAAATTTGTTTATTTATTATAATTACCAATATTTATAAAGCTAACACTCCCAATTCGATTATAACAATTTTTTTTAAATTCTTTATCTTTTTATTTATCTTTTGATTATATAATATATAATCTTCTTTGAGTAGAAAAATTATTCACTACTCTTGTTTATTTATACAATTCAATGTTCTAAAATTCAATAAAAATATTTTTAAATAATTATAATATTTAATTAATTACATTAGAATATTTCTTTTCTTGGAGATTTATAATTATACTTTAAACACATTAGCCACATAAGACTCTTTTACAACTTAGAAAATGACCATTTGATTTCAGAATACAAGGAAAATGCATTTTATTTCTACAATTTTTCAAACTCTAACATGATATTGTTGCACCTAAATCTTAACATACATAGCAAATGTGACTTTAATATTTTTTTATAGTTTTATAAAATGTTAGTCCTCCATCAAATTCTTCTATCACCTTTTCAATATTAAATGTAATTAATAGAGATTAAAAAAAATAATTTGAATACATCATCTGAAAATAAAGCACAATTGGCATGGACCCATATATCAATATCAACATTTAATAATCTTCCACTTGTTTGCCTATTACCATTTTTGTGACAAAGTACACATGTCATATTATTTAAAGGAGATTATTAAATATAGTCTTAAATAACATCATCCGGCATTTTAATTTTTAGCATGTTTTCTATTTATATTTTTTATTTTTCTAATTCATTTTCCGTTCCCTATATTTTATTGCCATATTCATTATTTCCTTGTTCTTAATTTATTAACTCTTTTTCTTTTAGCATTTTTGCATTTTCTTTTAGTTGATCTTATCTTTTTTCAAGAAAACTATTTAACATATCTATAATACAATTCTAAACTATAATAAATAAATTTTAATATATAAATAAATATTAAATTAATACGATCTAATAATAATAGAATATTTTTACAATCTTAATCAATCTTAAAAATTTATATATAGCTGAGTGCTAATTATTATCGCCGTTTAATAGATAGTTAAATATGTGAATTCTTTTAATTATGCTATTTATTCATTTATTAGAATTCTTATTCTCTTTCTTTGATAATCTTATAAAAGTTAACATTTTAATTTTAATATAAACAATATTAAAAGAAAAGTTGTACTTAGTTATAATATTTAAGAACTTCCTATTATACTAGCTCACGGGGATATTAGTTATTAGCTCTAATAGAAATTAAGGTATCCATTTCTTTTTATATCTTTTATCTATATTCTTCAGATATAATTATTTATTTAGCTTCTAACTATTTCACTAAAATACTTTATCTTGTCTTAATATTATGCCTAAAAAAATTTATATTTATTTTTATTTTATATATCATATTTTTAGCTGACTAGTAGATTATCAAAAAATAAATTATGATTTTTGAAATATAATTATATAAAACTAAAATACAATTAATAAAAAAAAGACATTTATTTATGAATTTAATTATCCCTAAGTAATATAATTAATTATTTATACACTATAATCTCTACTTTTTTAATAAATTATAACTTTACCTGTTTTATAAATATTGCATCTCTTTATAAAATTTATAATATATTTTTTCTGCCTTAAATGAATGATTTGTAGATATTAAATTTTCTTTAGAAAAGTTTAAGTTCCAAGCAATATCATAGTTTAATCTATTTATCTAAATAAACTTTCCCTAAATATTTATTATTAATTGAAAAAGCTATAATTAATTTTTATATTAATGAAATTACAAATTCATTTATATCTGGAGGAGGAGGAGTTATATATAGATTATAATTTAAGTCATACTTATATTAATATTTTTTACTATATACTTGGTCATCTAAATATTGCTCTAATAAATCTAAAATTCTTTTACTACCACCATATGCATAAATAGGAAATCTAGTATAATTATATTTTATTAAAACTATTATATATATAATTTTTAATTGTTTTTTACTTTTGTAATATTTTGAGCATATTATATGATAAGCAATAATCCTTTCTAAAATACGTATCTTAAACAAAGGGCTTTATTGTTTATTATTATATTTCTTATGATAAATAAGATTAGAAAAATAACTCATTCCCAATAAAAAAATCATATTAATCTTCTTTATATAATTCAAAGCTAAAATTTTAAATAATATCTGTATCTAGCTGTATCAAATGTTTAAGGTTTCTATCATTTAATATAATGTTATCGTAATTCATTTGCTTTTCAATTTAATCTAAAACTTCTTATCTCTTTAAATATGCTAAAAATTAATCACTTTCAAAAAAGAATATATTTTCAATTATAAAATCTTATAACTCAAGGCATTTATTGGCTTCTTATTGCTTAATAAATTTAGAATCGTGCCTAAGTTTTAATTTTTTTATTAAATTAACATTATTACTTTTTTATTTATTATATGTCAATTTACCTTTATATAAGATTCTTTACTATAGGAAGATATTCTGTTATTTTTAATAAATGAACTTTTCTTTATTTAACATTAAATAACAATTCCTCATAATGTCTCTAAACTTATTTCATTGAGTTATTTATACATTTTTCACATATCTGAAATTGATTTTCTTCCAAAGTCTTTTAATTATAAATAAATACATTTTGAATACTTTCAATAAATTAAATATATATATATACATTATAAGAAGCATCAATAAAACGCATGTATTCTTTTGGTTATTTTAATAGACAAGCTTTATGAAAACATCTATCGCATTTTCTACATATATAAACTTCTTATATTTATTATTATTCTAATAAATCGTCAAGTGCCTAATCATATTTATTTATATCGTTTTCTAAATCCATTTAACAATTATCCTATTGCTATTTTTATTCTTCATTTTATATACTCATAATTTCCTTTTTATTTAAAACTTTTCTATTTTTACAAAATTTCAGACATATAGCACAAAATTTTTAATTTGCTTCAAATAAAGCACATCTATTAAATTGATATAAAAACTTATTAGCTATCAATTCGATTATAATATCTATTAATTTACTGGTAACAGAGAGTAAAGTTTTCACATATATCGAAATTTATAATAGAGTAATTTTATTCTGGTTTCAAAATTCTATTCGTATTACATTTTGTGCATTTAAAACAATTTTAGCAAAGCCATCTATAAATGAAAACTATTTATTTTTATAATTTAATTTATATTTATTTTATTATCTTTACTCTAATTCTGGATTAGATACTTCAAAATATTAAAATTAACTTGCCTGATATTAAATTTCGATACAATTTAAATGGTAAGCATCATCACAATGAAAACAAAATAGCGTGTTAAATGGGGTATCCACAACTTCATTGCATAATTTGCATATTTTACATTTAGTACATATCCAAGCTTAATATGAAAGAAAAAAATTAACAAGTACATAAAAAAATTAGTTATTTTACTTTATTTCTGAGTCTGTTCTATAATATTTAAATATTTTTAATTAAATTTTTTTAATTTTCCTACAGGTATAATACAAAATATATGATAACATTCTTAGCATTTCTAACATTGTATTAAATCCTATGGTTATGAAAAGTTTCCGCAAAGTAAACAGCAATTAGCATCAATTAATTCAGCTTAAGTAAATCTAATCTATTTGTTATTAATGTAATATATAATTATTTATTGTATCTTGATATAAGTTTGAAATTACTGGAACTGCTTCAAAATAAATTTACCCCTTTTTATTGTTTTCTTATCTACTAATTACTTTTCTAAATACTTAAACTAAGGCTTAATTATATTTATTCTTTTCCTCATCCTTGATTAATAATATAAATTATATAATACTATTTAAATAAATTAGTTAAATTACTTAATTTTCTTAAAATAAAGGGATTTAATCATTTTAAAATTAAATGTTTTCACAATCATATTATAAGCTATGTAAAAGCTAATTTAGTTAAGTTGCTTTTGAAAATATTTAATTTTAAAGTATTCCTATAACTTAATTTTTCTACTAAATACTTTTCTGTGAATAAGACTTTAATATATCATATAAATTATTTATATTTAATCTCAGGTCTTTTTTATCATTTAGAACACTCTAATATCAAAATATAAACTATTTATTATTAAAAAAATAAGAAAAAATGAATTACCTCTAAAATTTCAAAATATCTATATTCTCCTTTTACTTAATAAAGAGAATTGGGATAGTTAATTTAAAATCTTTCATTATTTTTTTATAATGGATTAAAGTAAAATCTTTATCTTTTTAAGATTTAATATTTAAATTCACATTTTTATTTGATTAATTTTTTTCACTTAGAACTAAATTTAAATACTCTTTTTCTAGATATTTAAAAATATATTTTATTTTGGTTGAATGAATTTTGAGTTAAAACTAATTAGTTTTTCTTCTACTAGCAATTAAATATTTTCTTTGAAAAATTCAAATGCTGCCACACCCAATATATACAATTTTTTAGCTTCTCTATAAATCTTATATTTATAAAGTTGTTTAATATTATTATTATATATTATTACAATAAGATATTACCTAAGTATTAGGCATATTAAATATGAGTGCATTAGATATCATAGTTTTAAAATCAAGGAATAAAGTCTCATAAGAGTTTTCATCATATTTCCCTTCTTTAGTTTATTTTTCCATTAAAAATGTATCAATAGGGTTTTTTATTACATTTAGATATCCTTTGATTTCAGAAAAGTCACCATATGTATCAGTAAAAAATTATAAATAATCCAATCTAAGATAAATTAAAATTATATTTGTAGTACAATTAATAATATAAATAAAAATAATTTTATTTCTTTTATTTTTACTAAGTAATTATTTTTATAAAATCTAGAATTTCTTCTCTTTTCAATTTTAATCTACAAAGGGGACAATTATATCTTTTACTATTATTATTTTCATATTCTATATACCCATCTTTGTTTAAAATATTATCACATTGTTAATGAATCCACATTTTACATTAGCTACACTCAATCATTTTTTATGCTATATTTGTTTAAATTTTTTTACAAATTGGGCAATATTCTTTTTTTTTCATAATATTATGACACTACTAGCATACTATTCTGTTATCAATTATACCGTATTGCTATTCAAAAAGCTACTCATTACACATACTACACTGAACACAGTTTTCACAGACCCATTTTGAATCATCAATAATAATATTATTACTTATATTTTATCCGGTAGAATCTACATCCTCCAAAGAATATATCTTTATTCTACATTTTTAATGATAAGGCATCTTGCAAGAATAGCAACAAACACTGTGGCTTTATGATATTATTTTGCCTCTACAACATCTGCAAGGTAAACAATTAAAACAAGAATAAATTTCAAATTGGTCATTATTAAACAAAGATTTATTTTAATTATCTTTTTGATAAATTAAACATTATTTATGAAAGTATTATCCGCAAAAATTACATTTTTTCTTATTGTTGTTATTTTTAAGAACATAGGAACAATTTTGACATCTTTTATTTTACATTTAAATGTCTATTTATTATTTTTAATTTATTGTTTTTGTAAGTTATAAACTTTGCATTTCTTTCAACATAATTTTAAATAAATTAATACTATTTATTTAAAATTTGTCATATTTCATATTTTCTGTGCAATAAAAAAATTTAGATAGAAGTCTAGACTACATAAAATGTATAACTTTTTTCTTTTCTGATAAATTATTTTCTATACTATTATTTTATGACTATTTTTTATTAGAATCTAAAATATAATTCATGGCCAAATCATATTTTGATAATTTCGGTAGATTTCCATTTGTAAATATGCAGTGATTATCATATTCTACCCACTCAAGCTTTTTATTCTCTAAATTTTTTACTAGAAGTAAATATCTCTTAAATATTAAATTACATAATTATTATTTCATATATTATATTATAAATAAAATTAAAAATTACTTTTTTCGGATCGTTATAACATAGTAAAGCTATTCCAATTTAATATGGGTAATTTTCTAAATTTTGTTTAACTATTTTATGTTATTCATTAGTATAAACTACCTTAACAATACAAGGTAGCATATATCTTGTGAATCTTGTTTCAAGATACATATCTTTGTGTTTTTAAATTAAATCACAATGAATTTAATAAATTTTGAAGGTTGGCAATAATATTTTATACATCGAATCCGAAAATTTAAAAGTTTATTCAAAATTATTATTTTATTGGGAATTATTTTATTCTCGGGGAAATGCATCAATTAAATTCTGATCGACACTAAATAAGAAAATAAAAAAAAATAGCATATTAAAATATCATAATGTTTCATATAAAACTAAATGCATATTGATTTATTTTTACATTGCATATCTATTTGTTCCTATAAACCATACTAGAACCTAATCAGATCTTATCAATAATTAAATAGTAGATAGTTTTTCTTATAATAATTTTTTCTATTTTTTAGTGTCTCGCTTTCCTTCTGAATTATTTTCTCCAACTTAAAATAAATCAGTTAATTTAATTTTAATAAAAAATATTTTATTATATATACCTTTGTTAAATACAGATTTATTCACACTTTCTATTAATTTTTACTCAAGTGTTTTAAAGTCTATTTTTTATTCATTTTCTTATTTGTTTTAATTTAAATTTTGAGTATCTTTGAGTAATTTATTATCTATATCTTAAATCATATTTAAATCATTTTCTTCTTATTAAAATTTATTATATTATTAAACTGCATGATTAATATACTCCTATTTAATCTAAATATTTTCTGATTAATTTATACTATTATCAAAATTAATATCACTTATTGAGTTACTAAAAAACTCATCTGCAAAATCTTTTTCTAATTTAACAAAATTTTATTTTTTAGGCGTAGGATTTACAGAAGTAAACATATCATCTTCTTAATTGTGTTAATTGTGTGATATATTATTTTTATTAATACAACTGATATCATTTTATTCAATACTCATCTCTTATTTAATTTCTAAATTATTAGTATCCTAATTTTTAAATTACTATGTTTCTTCTTTTACTGATTGACTAATTGCTTCATTTACAAATAATTCTGATTTCAGATAATCTAGTTCTTCAATTATTTCCATATTTTCTTAAAATATTATGTCATAGTCAGAAGAAATTGATTAAAGGACAACGACTGGCCATTTAATAAACTCATTATAATCATTTTCATCGTTATTATTTTAGGAATTATCAATATCTTTAAATTATTATTTTATTTAATAGAATTCTTAGAACTTTAAATAATCATATTATTATTTTTTGTCCTCTTCATAAAAAAATTCTAATTATTTATTTTCTTAGGATTTTTATATCATTATTCTTTATTTCTTTATAATTAATTATTTGAACATTGTTTCATTTAAATTCATCATACCCATACATTAAGTAGCTAATATCTATATTAAAAATTTATAGTTTTTTAATTTCTATTTTATAAATTCTAATCAATATTACAGTATTTTCCTAAAGTTTATATTTTCCTAAAACATTTTCATCTTTAAAGTTATATATCTAAACATAGTTTTTTTATTAATGAGATTTTAACTATCCACTTTCTATTATAATTTGATTTTCATTTTTATTATATTCTATACGTTTTACAAATTCATTTTCTAAAAATTTTATATTAAGATCTTTTAGATTTCTTTGAATAATTTAATTAGTATCTTATTAGTTTTCTAAAAACATGTCACTTCCCTATATTTTTTATTATAAATTAATAAAATGGAGATTTATATGCTTTTATCATTACTTTTTAAGAGCATTAATATATTTAATTAAAAATAGAATCATAATTTCCATCATCTTCAGTCTTTATTTTTTTCTTATAATATTTTCATATATGTCATAAGTTTTTTGTAATGATCTTATTAATTTTAACTTGATTTTATACTATTTTTCATACTTTATTCTTATTAGCTTGCTTTACTAGAATTAGTGGACAATATTTATGTTTCCTACTATTGTAAAGAATTAAAAAATTATATTAATATTGATTAATAAATTACCAAATAGCGTAGCATATCATCTTAATCTGATTTAATAATATTCTTTTTCTTAATTTTATCTAAATTTGCTATGTTTTCATTCTTTATTTCATGATTTGTTTGCTAAATTCTTTAGAAATAAATAGAAAATTATTTTTTTATAAATTATTAAAAAACATATAATAATATCTATAGTGTACGATTGAGTTTAATTATATCCTATATCAGATTTCGATTTTTAAAGATTTTTATAATATTTTATTTCAGAAATATTGTGCTAATTTTATTTCGACCCACTTTATTGCTTCTCTTATCCTACCTAATATGGCTAATGCTATCCTCTTGTTAATCTTTTTCCGCTTTCTAATATTGCTTGGTATTAGGAAAGAGTTATATCTATATAATATTCGCATTATAATTATAAATGAGTGATGAAGTTAATATTTTTTATTTACCTATTTCATCTTGATTTTTAAAACTCATTATAAATAAATATATTTTATATTTTGTGATTTAGAATAGTCAACTTAATTAAGTATTATTTTATAATTATAAGTATAATATTATTTTTTTAAGATTTTAAATTATAAGAAAAAAGAGGAAAAAATAATAAAAAATTTACTATATTCTAAGTTTTAAAATAAAATTTGATTTTTATATTCTTATATAATTTAATCTTTTTTTTATTGATAATTTTATTTTTACTACTCATTATTTTTGCATCATATTTTAAAGTATATTCAATAGTTCGCGAATTAATTATTCTTCAATATACTAATAATAAAGTTAATATTATTTAATTTTAAATTAGATGTAGATAAATGTAAACAATTACTTCTTGTTATTCTGGTTTATTAATCAATATTTCTTTAAAATTATCTTCATTATTATTCTGTTTAATAAAAATATGCACTTAATCTCTTCTTTTACTCAATTAATTTCCAATAATTATATCCATTTTATATTTTTTAAATGATTATATAACTTTATTCTTTAATATATTTTAATCTGTTTCAAGTTTAAAAGAAATAAAAGCTGTTTATAAGCTTTATTCTTTAAAATAATATCTATTCCAAAAAAAAATGATTAAAATAATAAAGATAAAATAAAAATTCTTGTTTACAGTAGTTTAGGAGTATTTTTTAAACTTATATTAAATCCGTCAGTATTCACCGATTCGCTTGACTAAATTTTATGCTAAGGCTATATTAAATTTAAGTTTATTATAATACTATAATTATAATTTTATTTCTACCATATCTTAACGAGGAATATAAAAATCACTTACTGCTGCTGCTAAATACATAATTGTGTTTTATGGATACTAATATTTATTAAAGCTTTTAATGACGCATCTATTGATATAAATAAATAATAATAATATATACTTAATTAACATTATTAATAGAAATTACAATGTAAGAGCAATGTATTCTGAGAAAGAATTAAAAGCTATTTTTAGCAAAGAGTCTTTATGTTTTTAAATTTTTCCCATTGTATCTTATAATTTAATCAGAAAATCTTTATTATTAATTTAAATAGTATTGTTTGTAGCATTAATTTAAGAAATGCCATCAATAAACTATTAAGTTTTTAGTTTCCATTCGAAAGGTTGAAAAGCAGTATCTCTATATAAATATATCACTTTTAAACCTTAATCTAAAAAATATCTAAACGGAAACAATTTAAATTATTTATCTTATAAAAATTTCAGAAAATTATTAATAAAATATTACTCTGCGCTTAATGCTCCTCTTTATCCAGTAGAAAAATTTTCTAATGATCTTACTGTATTTTGCTCTAAAGGAACAGAAGTACCCCCAGAAGTAATACAAACTATTTTCTATTTATCATTAGCATTTGTATTCAAAAATTGAGTTATTTTTTCTTTTTATATTGCAACATTCTATTATTAATTTTGATTTAGTTCATTTTCTAAAAATTTTTATTCATCAAAATTTTATTACTCCATTTTTTATATATGTAAATTGTTTTTATAAGAATATTTTAATAATTATCATTTATATTAATAATCTATGTGTAAATATAAATAAACTATTTATTATTTAAATCCAAACTTAGTATGTTCATTATTATTATATATGAAAAAAATATGAAAAGGTCATTTAATTTATCATTAATAAACTAATAATTTATAATGCATATTTAATATTTTTATTTAAATACTTTTATTATCTCTATATAAAATATAGATGTTAGATTACATAGATGCTTTTTATATTTAATTTGTCTGTTAAAATATATTAATAAACACTTAAACTTAACAAATAAAACAAATAATTAATTAAAATAAACAAATAGTTAATTAAAATAAATAAATATTAATAAAAAAATCAAAATTACTCTATTTTTTCCAAGAAAAATAAATTATTTTTATAATAGATATAGATATTTACTAATTTTTAATCCAAACTATTTCCGTAAAGCTAAAAATATTCATTGAACTGAAGCAATAGTTATTTAACTATTATGATATGGCTTTACAATTAAATAATAAATCTATATTTATTAATATTAATAAAATACCATAAAATATATAAATATGAAAATTAATAGAAATTAAATGTTTCAATTCTATAATCTGCCTTAATAATACAATTTATGATTAAAAAATATATTATATTTATAACTAATATATATTTACTTAAATATAATGCCAATATACAAAATAAATAATACAATATTATAAGAATAAGAAATTAAATATATTAATCAATAATATTAAATAATATTTTAAAATAAATTTATTATATATATTATGACTAATTTAATATATTTATCAATGAATAATTATTAAAAGTATAATTATATTATATTTCTATTAGTAATAATATATATAAAAAAAGCAATTATATTTTATAATATCTAATATTTTAACGATAAAACTACTTTTTTATATTTAAATGTTACATTGAAATAAATTTATCATTGAAAAAAATATTTAATTTATAAATTTATAGCATATTATAGCATTCAGAAAAGCATCCTTATTATTACAGTTTATTAAATGAGTAATTATACTATAATTTAAATTATTCGCATCATATAGAAAAATAATTTTTTAAAATATATATAAAGAATGAAAATAAACTAAAGATTAAACTTGAATTTAGTTACAGATAAACTTTATAATCGGGCTATAATATCGGAATACAACAAATAATTTATTTTTTAATAAAAATACCAAGGTAATCTTCTATATATTATATGAATATGGTATATTTAATATTGAGAAATCAGTTATCAAGAGGGTCATATTTATTATTTCTTTATAAAAATCCTTATCCTCCAGTTCTTGATGGTAATTATCCAGAATCAGTGTTATAACTTCCAAGTAAACTTTCTTCTTTTGGTTTATTGGGGTCAAGATCAGAAAGCATATTTTTTGCTCCTCTAATAGAACTGTGTTCCAACAATACTAAAACTTGTCTGATAATATCTAATATTTCATCACTAATAAAAACATAAAATGATTTTCAAAAGTTTTAAAGACTTTTAAACAATAATTATATGAATATTTATACTAATTAGCTATTCTTGTTGATAAAAGTTAGGTTTGATCAGTACAAGATCTTCTATGATCATCTAGCTAACTCTATTTGGAATCTCTTGTAGCTTATGAAAACTCTAATTCTTCTTTGAGTTCTCTTAATCTTAATTTAGCAGCTCCAATATCACTTTCAACTTCCTAAATGAATTTAAATTATTATTTATTATTAAAACTAAAGCTATAAATTTTTTATTATAAAAATGAATTATTGCTTTAATATTGGCATCTGCTTATTCAATATTTGCTTTGTATCGGTCTCTATCATTTTAGACTCTTTCTTGTCTTTTTGCTTCTGCTTTTGCCTCTATACCTGAAGTTTCAACAATTTGATTGATTAAATCATCAATAATGTTTAACAGTTACTCAACTTAATTTTAGTCAGCTACCTTAGATACTTAAGCAAGATAACTTTAATTTACAAAATATAAAGTGTAAAATTAGTGAATAAGCTATGGTATTATTACGTTAAAAAGGCTTTATTGTGGCTTTGTATCATATTATTTTTACTCATTTCAAAATGAGAAGTAATTTAAGCGAAATTTACATTAGAATTCTTTTCTACAAAACTATTTGTTAGTTTTTAGATGAGTCTCTTAGCTTGTTCTAATGCGGCTATCATTTAATCATGCTCTTCCTTTGATTCTAATAATAAATCAAATCAGTTTTTAATAATAAATTATTGTTCTATAAGAATTCTCCTTACCAAGATACTATTATCTTCTTTACTATGCTTTGGTTTCTATTTGTTATAATTATTCGATATAAAATTAATACTCTTCTTTAGAAGAATCTAATTGTTATAATTTTAATTCGTATTCATCGTTTCTTAAAGGTAAAACATCAGACATTTAGTCTATTTTTTCATCTAACTCTGTATTAAAATCCATATAAATTTTAATATATAAATCATTATAATTATACCTTTTATATCTTCTTTTAATCCTGACACTTAAGAAAAACAAGCTTCATTTTTTATCCAACTTCTGATTTAAATTCTTCTTATTATTGCATCAGAGTTGTTTATATTTCTTTAAGCATTTCTATAACTCTTGAAACTATAGTTTAATCTTCACCTATATGAATGAAAAACATATTAATATTTAAAAATATATATCCCCATTCAGTATCCTTTTATACCTTATGCCGTGGATAATTCCAATTCTATAGTTTCAACTAGATTTTTCCCAATATCCCCTGAATCTCTCAACTAATTTTATTATATGTTGAATATATATAATCATTTTATATTTATATAAATATAAAATAACAAGTATGTTACTTTGTTGAATAACAATTTGCCTTGCTCTATATCTTAGGTAGTAGCATTTGTACTAGTAAATACAATGTTTAATAATAATATTACAATTAATAATTATTTCATGTCTTAAATCTTCTTTATATTATTTTAATGTAAGGAATATTATCAATTTTTTATTAATATTATGATTATCTCATATATTATTATTCGTTATTTACAATTATATTAAAAACGAATAATAAATACCTATATATGTTATATAAATAATATTAATACTAAGAAATAATGTATTTAAAATATAAGTAAAATTAATTAGATTGAATAAATTAGTATATATATATAAGAAAATTTTTTAGTTTATTAAAAAATATTAAATTAAATATTTTTTTCATAGATTCATCATATCATTCAAAGAATTATTTATATCTGAAAATCCATACTAATCATATTATTAATATTATTTTTAATCATATTTTCTTAAATTTTATATTCTAATCATTTTATCATCAAGGGCTAAAAATTATTTATTTTATCATATCTAAAATTAACAATTCTAAAAATACATTATATACATACCTTTTTATATGTTGTAGTGAATTTACTTTTATAAACAAAAACTTCTTAGCTCAGCATTCATATTTTAAATATCTTATTCCTCTTTTTTTTCATTCTATTTTATTAAGTTATAGAATTTTTAGAGAAATCCATTTATTTTTTATATTCCTATTATTATTATAAATCTATTTCTATCTTATCTAAAGCTTTTTATGCTTAAACCATCTTTGATTCATATTTCGTACGTAGATCATGAATTTTTTTTTCCTTTATTTTATTTTGCTCTTATTAATTTTCTTCAAAACGTAGTTTTCTACTATTATTTTATCTTTTTAAGTATTCAATTTAATATTTTTAAAACTAAAAAAGAATAAAATTTATTTAATTTTTCAATTTTTTTGACTGCATAAATTTAACTAAATAATGAGAAGTCTATTTACAGCTTATTTCTTCAGCTCAGCTTGGTTATTTTAGGAATATATAGTTAATTTAAATTAACTTTCAGATGGGTTTTTGTATAATCTTTAACTGACTTATTATGAAAATCCATTTGAGCTAGTAGTTTTTCTAAAATTGGTTTACGTACTATTTTTACTAAGAGATTATTTTTTTAAATCATCCCAAATATCAGTGTCTAAGAGCTGCTCTCTCGATTTGTGATTTTATTTTACAATAAAATAAGCAGGATTTTCTCCTATCTAAAAATCATGTAAAAATTGCATAAAATCACTACATTATGCATATTAAATATATTACCTCTAATAATTACTTCTCAGATAAAGATTTTGAAATTTATTTTAAAGCATTATTTGTCTCATCTATTTCTCTACCGGGATTAAAAATTACCTATTTATCATAAAATATTAATATCCTATAGTTTATACTTAATTACTTCATCATATGGGCTATCATTTTTAAATATTTATTTTCCTTAAGCATGGCTTTAAGGCTCGAAATTATCTTTATTATATTTTCCAAACCTCATTTTTATTTTGTTATTTTGTAATTTATCATCATATTCCTTCTATTTTATTATTTCATACTGATTTTAAATTTGTTTCTGCCTTTCATGATGTTCAAATAATTTTCTACATCTGTTTTTCAAATTTTTATCTAGAAGATTTATAACTTGCGACCTAAGTAGTCGTTTAGCTAATCTATAACAGTTTTTATTTTAAATCTGTATAAATATTTAATTATAATATAAATAAAAATTTACCTATCTTTATTACTTTGTATTTAAGGTTTTCTAAAATTATTTTAGGAGTCTAAAAAATTATTAACTTTATCAATTTAATAAGTTTTATTTGCTTAAATTTAGTTTTCATTTAAAAGTTGACTCATTTTTTATATAATTTATGTGGAATACTATAATTAATGATAGTTCTTTTTCTTGAAAATATTGGTGATATATATATATAAGTTTTTGTTAGTATTGTACTAATAAAGTTTTTTTCTCATAATAATTGGTTTTATGATTATAATTTTAGAAATAAAAAAAAAATTTATAATAGAGTTATATCATAAATAAATAAATAGAAATAAAGTAAAATAATACAATACATAGTAAATTTTAAAAATATGAATTTAGACAAAGAAATATAATCTTTATAACCTTTTATATAATATTCTGCTTAATACAAAAATTCTAGACCATTAATAGCATACTATTTAAAAACATATGCTTGTCAAAGAACTAACGAAATATACAAAACCTATAAGGCTTAGGGAAAAGATGTATAATTATTAGAAGATAGTTTGAAATAATGGTTTCAGGACTGTGATGAAATAAAATCTATGAATCCTAGCTTATTTTCCAACAAATAAGAAGCTAAGTAATTTAAAATAATCCCAACATTGATATTTATAAATTTTAAATTGGAATTGAAATAAAAAGAATATCTATCAAAATTAAAAATGAATTTATACTATAATTTAAATATTTATAAAAATGATATAGGAAGTAATATGAGGAATACACGTACAAATTATTTTTGAAGTGTGATAATGAAGGAAGAGATGACACTTTTACTGTAGATACAGTAAAGAACTTTAAAATTGTAGCATCATTATTAGAAGCTATGGCAGTTTTCGAACCTTTAGATTCTGACAAGGAAAAAAAAAGTAATAAAGCTAACTTTATAATTCTAAAAAAATAAAAATTATTTCTTAAAAAATAGAAAAATATGCAAAAGTTTAAGCAGCTTAATTATTTAAAAAACTAAAAGATCCAAACTATGTAAGAAAAAACTAAGCTCAAAATTTAGGTATTTAAATATATATTTATATAATAAATATTTTTAATCAAACTTATTCCTATATTATAATAGATAATGAATTTGCATAATTAGAACAAAAGTTAACTTAAAAAAGCAACAGTAATGATTATGGTATAGGAACTGAAGGTACCAATTAAACTGCATATGTATCGAATTTTAAATAAAATTAATTTTAATAACTTTCATAATAATAAAATCAATAATAATTTAATAATAATTATAACTAACCAATTTAAATAACTCCCTAGCCTAATTAATAAAACTAAAATCAATAATTTTAGAGTGTTTTTAATTAAATTCCTCCAGTTATTAATAAAAGTACTATTTAAGATTAAAAATAGATTTCTAAAATATTGGACAATTAACCAAATAACAATTTGTAAGTTAACCAAAACAAAGCTAATTTAGATCTACAATAGTAATAGTTTAATTTATAACCCTAGTAATAGTAATAACAATTAAGTGCTGAGGATTTAAAAAGCAAATTTTTTACCAAGAGCGGATTATCGATTGGTATGCAAAAAATGAAAATAAAAAAGCTATTAGAGTAAGTTGTAAATGACTCATAATCAAGGAATATTGAAAAATGTAAAAAATCCTTATAGGAAGTTCATTAATTATTGGTTGAATTTAAATGAAAATAAATTTAAATATATTTTAAAAGTATAATTTTTAATTATTATTCTTTGTGTTGGGATATATTTTTGTTAGCTTTATAAGGTTAAATTGCTAAATATTTTTCAATTATATTTAAAATCTTTTTAGTGTAATAAAATAAATTTTATAAATATAAATTTTCATTTTATTTCTTCATCTTATAATACTTTTATGCTTTTATCTGTACTCCACATTTATAATACAAATCCTGATTCTCCTCCCTTTTCTGTGGTAGAACACATTAATGAAAATGTATAAGGATACGTACTGGCTTATAATTATAACTCCTAAGATACAGTAGTTAAAGCGATAGGCATTCCACTTTAACCAATCATCTTGTCATTTGACCTACCAACAATTCTTTTACCATCATTTTTTTAACACATGAAATAAATGGGGTATTTAGCCTGTTTAGGATTCTCCTAAAAATAAAAAATGCTTTAATGATCTATAAAATACTTATTTGTATATTAGAATAAATAATGTTACTGGATCTTTTTCAAGTATTGTTAATGATACAAAAATACTACTTTTTTATGTAACTTTAATTCCAAAGTGAGGGTTATCTTACATTAAAGCTTATGGGAACTTTTTAGTTGGGAGCCCCGCAGCCCTTTCCCCATACCAACCACTCTTTTAAAATGCAAGATTATTAATTATAAATTATATAAAAATAATATGATTGCTTACTTTTATTGATGGTACTTAAGTCCATATATTTTAGGGAAATGTCCTGCATACATATAATGCTCGGTATTCGTAGACAAAGTCTTCTACATTCATCCAGAATACTCCATCATCTCCAAATTAATCTCCAGCTAATTTTCTTAATCTATCATTCTGTATATTTATAACATAAATTTTAATTTAATAATGTTTAACAATCACAATAATATGAAGATTTAATATACCCAAAGATAAGAATTATCTCCCCAATCACCAGTCCATTCAGCACTCTTGTTTCCATGTGGGTTTCTAAGTTAAATAAGGAAATTTCCATCAAGATCTGCTACTTTTAATACTGAATAAGCATGTCCTTATACAATACCTTCGTCAGATACAGCGCTATCACCCATTTCATGTGCTGGAGATCCAGCACCCAATAAATACCCCTTTAAATGTTTATTAATTAATTTTATTAATTTTAATTATCAAATTTAAACGTTTGAGTACCATCTTTTAATAATTGAGTAAGTTAGTCCAAAATTAGTCAAAATTATCTTAAAATTATTTTAACTCTATTTCTTCAGGTTATCCTCCAGTTAATTCCATTACGGCATATGCTACCTTACCTCCTTCTATTTACCCATATCCTCCATATAATTTAGCATAAGCTTTTTCCATAATTTGGGGCCATATTTCCTAAATAATATTAAATATAAAATTAAATACAAATGAACTAATATTAATTTACATTTTTATCTTCTGAGCTAGCATACAAATATTGATTAGATTTTGTAAAAGGAAGTCTATCATCAACGATAACATATTACGGTTCTCCTGCATAGAAAAATCTAACAATATAGGCTCCACACTATTCTCTTTCTTCCTTATACTCATTTAATCTAATTTTATTTAATTTGAAGTTATTACATAGCATATATTATAAAGTAATTTTAAATACTTCTCATCATCTAACAACATAGCTTTAAAGAAATTTTCTTTTCCAATTACACTTAATGCTGATAAATAATAACAATTTCCACACATCTATATATATAATTTTTAAAATTTATTTCTTTTATAAATATATATTATTGTTACTCCTTATCTTATATCCATTGGTGAATATCCATCAACTATGAGCTTACTTTTTTCAGGGGGTCTATCCCATTTAGAACAATCGTTACTAGATTGAGAAGTCAAAGTACTACTGTCACATGCAAAAGAATCATCTTTATATTGCTATTTATCAATTCTATATTGCTACAATATTTTTAAATATTTTTAGGGTGAATCAAGAAGCTAAGAAACAGGTAAATCTTTATTTTAATCTTATAATTATTTTATTTCCTATTTTTAGTCTATTTATTGCTATTAAATTTTTATTTTAATAATTATTCTCTTTCTTTTCTTCTTTTTTCTTCTTCTTCATTTCTTTAATTATCCTCTTCAATATTCTATTTTTTCTTATCTACATATCTATTAAATGCAGATTTTTTATAAATTATATATAATAATTAAAAAAATATTTTACTTTTTTTTAAATTTAAAATTTAATTCTATTATTCTTCTGATAAACAATTAAATTATTTCATATAATTATTATATATCTCTTCTACTCCTTTTGCCCTACTTTAAACCTGAAATACTATTCCTAAAGCTTCTAATTCTTAACTCCATTGTTATATAAAACTATTAAATTCTTTCATTTCTCTTTTCTAATTTAAGTTAAACCATTTTAAAAAAAATTACTTTGCAGAAATATTTATTTTAATTTACTTTATTACTATCACTCTTAAAAATTACTAATAACTAAAAGTGAATGAGTAATCTTATTTCATCTAAAAAGGCGAGAATCTCTTACTATTCTGCAGAATAATAAACATTAAATAGCTCCCTTAAATCTAGAAAATATTCAAACCCTATATTATTTTAATAGTGTTATTTCAACTCTTTTATTTCTACAAAAGCGTTTTTCTTATCTTTTAATTTTTCTTAATATGAAATAACAGCATCAATTGATATGGCATTTTTACTACTCAGATATTCTTATTTTGCTTACAACCAGCATTCTTTAACTAGATTTTTATCAATTTTGTCTTTAATAGAGCCCATGGCATTTTGAGTCAAAGTGGACATTGTTATTACTACAATAAAAATTATTAGCAAAGCTATATTACAAAGAGATGTTCCTATATACGATGGTGTAATCCAAATACATACACAATATGACCATATAAGAAACAATAAGCAAGATAATAAAAATAGGCCAAAGTTTCGAGTATTTCTAACAATTTTTCCATTTCCACTTTAAAATTTATAAATAGGGTAGACCCAAGGAGAAGAAAATATGGGTTCTTTTTCTTAATACAAAAAATCCATTTGCAGCTAAGAATAAGAAAAAATGAATAATAATAGCGTAAAGACTAAATATGATATAGAGAATCCTAAAAAATCATTAAATTTATCTATCAGTAAAGAACTAATTAAAGAAGCTAAGCAAACTGTTATAAGAATAATCAATGATAAATAAATGAATTTTCTTGGCAAAGATTCATTATTCTTTTTATAAATTATGAAAATAAACAGAGAATAGTAAATAAAGAACCAAAAAGCAATTATTCCCAATCCAGAAGCCAGTGATTTGCCAAAAATAAACTGTATTCCCATTGCGACTTATATAATGATAAATTTCAGTTATATTTTGAAATATTAGTATATAAAAATAAATTACGAGCAAAACACAATGATATAGAAAGAAGCAGCATTTCTATTTTTTTACTTCATATTTATTATCCCTAAAAGAAATTATGATTTAATTATATTATACTATTAAACATAAATTTTTAACTGTACTTATATTTTTTCCAAAATGAAGTTGCTGCTATACTCCATGGAAGTAAAAATAAAAAATAAGTTAGGTAATACTAAGGATCGTTCCCTTTTTTCTTTTCTTAATCATATTTATATATATAATAATAGGCTCCCCATCCAAAATTAATAATTATTCCAATACAAAACAAGCATATTTACTGTATATTAAGTCTTTTTAGTGTGTTAAAATATAATTACAAAGGCAAATATGTTAGAAATATTGTTAATATAGAAACAGATATAGTTATTCCTAATAATGGCCAGTTTTTTGAGGTAAATCCTACACAAATACTGTAAATAATCATAAAAACTAGCATCAAAGAACCTATGTATATTTTGTAAATATAAATAATGTTAATTTTAATAAGTATAAATTAATTGAGTACTTGATATTATTGTGTTATAATCTGATTTTAGAAGTTTTCCTTATTTAAATGCCTAAAAAAAATTTAGTCCTTCTTATCTCCAATCCTAATAAGTTTATAGATTATTTTTAGTTGCCATGACATCTGCATCGTTACCTCCCATAAATAATAGTATGTCTTCTTATTTATTACTTTGTTATTCTGTTAAAATTTTGATAAAATAATGTTAATATTTTAAAAAATCATCACTTATAATAATAATATTTTACTATTTAAAGATAGTTTGAGATTGTCATCTTAGTTTTAATTATTATTATCTAATTGGTCTAATATTTCATTAACTGATTTATTAAAATCTTTATTAGAATCATCTTTTATTGTATTTTAAGCATTTTTTTTTATTATAATTTACATTGCTAATTTTTTTTTTTTTATTTTGCTCTAAGTTCTCTATATTTCAGCATCTTTTAATTGTATGTTTATATATCTGCTATCAAATTGTAATCATTTAATTTCCAATTATAATAGATTATCATTATGCATTCGTATATTAGGGGTAAAAATATCATGGAAAATAAAATAAAAAGCTCCTAGTTTTAATTAAAAAATGGTTATATATATGTATTATTTTATTATAAATAATTTATATATTACATCTGCCATTATATACCATACTACTCCAATAGCAATTAAAAATACATAGGTAAGGAAAAAAAAAATATAATAAGGAGTCAATGTTTTTCCAAATAACTTATACTATTTAAAATCTTGAATTCCTTTAGCAGCTCTTAAGTATATTCTAACTGTCATTAAATAGCAAAAAATAACTAAGTTGAAAAGAAGTGAAGCTACTCCAAACAAGTAAAAATTATAATGTTTATTATATAGTTTAAATCCTTTAGTAGGTATATTTTCCCAATTCCCTAATTCTAGAATAAGTGTTATCAAAAAAAAAACAATGAAAGCTACTAACTAAATAAAATCAGGTGTTTATAATTTTTATTTTATAGTAAGTTTTATTTCAGAATGAATTTCGTATAAGGGAAATCTCCGAGAGCTGTTATATTAAAGAATGATAAATAATTAAAATATAATTAAATTTAAAAGATAATGAGTACACTATGTTTTAACTCAATAATATCCCTAAAAACAAGTAAAGACAACAATAACCAATATACCATAAATCACCTCCAAAACCAAATAAAAATATTCTAAATACTATTAATAGAATTGTAAGCTAGACTTATCTATTTTGAAAAAAACATTTTGGATTATAAAATATCTTATATCATTTATTTAATACCCAGATACAAATTTGCAGTATAAAAGAAATTGTATAATAACATCTGTTGTAACTACAGCAATTGCAGTGATGGGATATAAATATTTTTCTCCTTCTTTGGAAT
This sequence comes from Miamiensis avidus, assembly GCA_037039885.1. Lineage (NCBI taxonomy): Eukaryota > Ciliophora > Oligohymenophorea > Philasterida > Glauconematidae > Miamiensis > Miamiensis avidus. The sequence goes on from JAWVGU010000025.1 coordinate 241,684, forward strand.
AAATATAACTATAAATAAATTTAAAAATTAATTAGAAAATAATATAAAAAAAAACAAAGATTATAACATACAAAATATTATAAGTATAAGAATATTTTATTTAAATAAATTGATATTATATGCAATAATTGTTTATATCATATTTTAAATATATAAATTATTTATATAATATCGATTTCTTTAAATAAATTATTATTTTTATCCTTTGTATGTAAACTATTTATTTTCTTTTAAAAAAAAACATATATATTTACCCTACTATAGCATAGGCAACTAAAATACCAATAGCGAATAAATAAAAAGAGGTAATAATAAGTAATTTTTATTTTTTTGATTTTGACTTATACATATCTACAATTCCTCCTCCTAAAGCTGTGCCTCTTAAAATTGAAAAAGGATCTTTTTTATTATTTTCTGATTATACTTAATTATTTTATTATGCGATAGTAAATAACGAAAAAACTTCTTAATCTGTTGGGAAATAAGAATCATCGTTCTTTTCAGTCTATATCATTGTTTCTAGATCTTATTAACCAACCTTAGATTTAGATGGGCCTATATATTAAGGACAAAGCTATATAAATATTTGTAAAAATGTGTAAATTACAATTTTACCTTTTTCTATATATTTTTCATCATTTAATAGTTCTAGTATTGTAAATCCTTACTGAGATTATAGCATTTATACAATAAAAATCATAACAAAGGCATTCATTGTAAGAAAAACAGCCGATAGTCCAAAGTAGCTAACTTTATTTTCACTTAATACAGCAATGAGTTAAAATGAAAAAATAACAGGAGTCCTATGAGTATATATATAATACTCTTAACACTTATCTAAAAATTTTAAATCTCACTGTCATTATTCCTAATATCCAAAAACAAAAGCTAAATCCTACTATTATTATTGATATTCCTGGTAAGCTATCCTCATTCCTTTCAGAAGAAGCAACTATTACAGAAATTCCCCATGCAAGTATAGATATTAAAGGCCAAAAAATCATAAATATTGATATCAGTTTAAATATTTTTGCATAAAGTGCTACCTATATTTTTTTATGAGATTATTATCAATATTTTATTATTAAATAACGATACATTTTTTGATTTTTCTATCAATTCCCATTTTTTTAGAGCAAAAAACCCTTCTAATCTATTGAAATCTCCCTTTATCTTATTTAGTATAATTCCAGATATAATACTTGATAGAACACAAAAGACTCCAATTTACCAACCAAATTTATTAATACCTTCTGATTCAATTGAAGATGCCATAATAAATAATTTTATGAAATGATAATTAATTTAGAATAATTATTTCTTTATAGTTTGTTTTATTATTTTTGATATTTGCTAAAGTATTATAATATTAAAATAAAGTTATCTTTAATTAAATAACGAAAATAATATTAGTAAATTACAATGAAACTGATAATTATTACTAAAAATAGATAAAAAAGGAAGTAGTAATAAAAATATTATATTTTTAGAACATATAATTAAAATATAATGATTAAGTTTTAATTTATTTTTTTTTATATTTATATTACTTTATATAAAGACTCATTAATAACATTTATAATAAAATATAAATTAAATATTTTTTATTTAATTCTGTATATAAACTTTCTATTTATTCTAAAAATTCATTACTATTTTATATATTTACTAAATATAAATTCCTATTATTTAATATTATTAAAACATTAATTTAGATAAAATAATAATTTTATTTTAATCAACATTTTAAATAATAAATAATAGAATAATATAATTAAAAAGATTATTATTTAATAAAATGGCCAAATTAGTAGTTTATAAAAGATCTAAAGAATCTTAGCATATAATTAAACCAGAGTTTTTAAAAAGATCTCCTTTTCAATTTGTTAAAAAATATAAATATACATTCGATACATATTGTAAAAAAAGATGGCTAGGGAAAAAATTACTTGATATTTTATCAGTTGAATTTTCTTCATTTAGTTAATAATATTATGTAAATAATAATAAAATCGTTAAAAATATTAAAAATAGTATAAATTCTCTATAAAAAGGAAACAGCTATAGAAAAAGGATATGTTACCATTAATAAAACAAAAGTCTCAAAAGAATATATTTTATAGTAAAATTATATAATATATTTTTTAGATTATTTTTGTAAATATAAAATTATAAAAGAGAGTCTGATTTTATGGAGCATACTACAGTTAGACTTGAACCTCCTGTCCTTAATATTAAACCAGAAATTATATATGAAGATAATGACATTGTAGTTGTAAACAAACCTCCCTCATATTTGGTATCAATATATAATATAAATACAAATCATGTATCTTTAAAATATGAATTTATTAAATTCTATATTTATAAATATATAGGTTCATGCTGGTGCTGGAGCAAATTTTAATACGGTAAAATTTTTTATTATATTCAGTTATTATTTATTGAAATAATATTATATTTTTGAAGCTTTAAGGTGTTTTAATTCATGAATTAGATATGCCCTCAAATATTTCATGTAAATATTAACTATTCAAATTCTTTCATAAAATTAATCATTTATATAGTTATGCATAGGCTTGATAAATTTACCTCAGGTCTTGTTATAGTTTGCAAAACTAAACTAAATCCTGTTGAATATCACAAATAAGGAATAGAATAAAAAGAAAAAATATATTTAGCAAGAGTATATGGAGAATTCCCATAAAATGATAAAATTATAGTCAAAAAGCCTATATATTGTGATGATGTCAAGCTTTTCCATTTTGCTTGCTGTGAATAAGACGAAGCCGAATAAAAAAACGCAAAATCTTGTGAAACTCATTTTAAAAGAATATGGTAATATTATATACAATTTATATAAAAATGTAATTGAAAATAAAATTAATAAGGTATGACTAAAAAAATAATACCAGTCTAGTTGAGTGTGTTCCTTTAACTGGCAGAACTCATTAAATAAGAGTGCATCTTAGTGATTTCGGTTTCCCTATATTAAATGATTTACATTATGGGGGAAAATTTATTGGAAATTTAATTATCAAGCATCATTGGCCTTAAATATATAAAAATAAATCAATTTAAAGTATAAAATATACAGAAGTAGATATAGAAGCTCATGATGAATTTGAAAAGATAACTAAAAAAATAAAAAAAATAATGAATAAGTTGGATAAAAAGATGATTAAACTGAAGGTGATTAGCATTTATTTAATGTATTATAGGGATATTAAACTTAAAAAGATATAGCTCAATTTTATGAGTAAAGGAAAGATTAAAAAAATTAAAATTAAAAGGTAGAATTAGCCTAAAATAATGAAATCATTGAAAAATAGAATATTAATGGAGAAGAAAATTAAAATGATAATATAGATAATTTAAATAATAAACTTTAAAATGATAATAAAAATTCTAAAGATTAAGAATAATAACCTGAAAATGAAAATTCTTAGGTTATATTAAAAACAAAGGAGGATACACTAATAGACAAGCACAGAAGTAATGATAGTATAGAATGGAATTTTAGAGATCATGTTTTAGAATTATATTTGCATTCTTACTAGTATAAAGTAAATAATAAGAGTTTTAAAACTAATTTACCCTATTGGGCAGATAAAGATTTAGAATTTATTGAAGGTTTTAAATGAAATTAAAAATAGTGTAAAATTTGATATAATATATATTTTACTAAAAATGCAATATAATAAATATATTTTTCATGTAAATATATAATTATTTTCATATTTAATTCCCATTAAGTAAAACTAAAATATAAATATTATTATTTATAAAAATTTTTAATGAATTTACTTTTTTGCAACAAAATATTATTTGTTTTTTATTTTCTAAGAAAATTTTGTTCTATTAATTAGAAGAGCATTTTATATTATATGCTTTATTGGTTTACAGTATATTTTTATTTTTGTTTTATTTAATTGTTCTGTAATTAATTGTTGATAAAGTAATTAATAATTAAATAATAAATTTTTTAATTTCCCTTTTTAAATATATGTGTCATAATAGCTTCATATGATTAAACCTAATAAAAAATGACATTTTCCAGTTTGATAAAAGAGTCATCTAAGGAAACAATAAGCAATTTATAGTAAAATAATTACGCAAAGACAAATTTAAGTCTAAAATATTCAATATTTTTAAACTAAAAATATTGGCGGATTGGTAATTAAAATTTAATATAGTGAAATCCATGGTTAAAAATGCATCGAATAATATAATTTAATAAATCATTTTTTAATACTAGATAAAATCTTATTTTTTATTAAATTTTGTAATTATTTTTTAAATCTATTTAATTATAAAGGGGAAATATAATATTTATATAATAATATTTTCTTCTAATTATAAATCGAAAATTGAGTAATAATTATAATCATAAACATAAACAATAGCATAATATCAAATGTAAGCCAATAACCAGCAAGTGAGTGAAATCGTCTTAACTCGATTAAGATAGGAAAGAAAAAAATGGAGATAAGATCATCCTCATGTAAATTATAATAATAAAAAAATAAAACTAATTTTTATTTATTAGCTATTTAAAAATTTAAAATAATATGACGTTCTAAAATAAAATATATGGACATTCAATTTAAATATAATATTACTAAAATAACACTAATGCCTTTTTTAATTAGAGATTTGTAGCAAAACCTATGTAAAATAGTGATGGAACTCTTAATATGTTGAAATGGCAAACTGAAATTCCTGGACCTAAAGATGTAAATTAAAAAATATATTTTTTATAAGATTCTCTATTAGATTCAAAATATTAGAAGAATATATTAAATAATTTAAGGATAATATAAAAATGTAGCATTAATAATATAATTTCTTTATTTTAGAGTCCTTGGGAAAGTGGAGTATATACTTTATATATGGATTTTAGTTAAAATTACCCCTTAAAACCTCCTAAATGTAAAATTTATTGTTTCTTTTATTAATTATTGAGAGAATTGTAATTTGGATAAGTTTAGAATACAATCTTTATAATAATATTTTAAAATAAATAAATAAAATAGGAAAAACAAATTTATTTCAAAAAATAATAAATTTTTATTTTAAAAGGTTAATTTAAGCCTGTCTTGCCTCATCCTAATGTATATCCTTCAGGTAATTATATAAATTTTTTAATAATATTTTTATTTTATTTTATTTTATTTTATTTATATATATATCAATATTTATTATATCTTAAATTAAATGTAGGAACTGTATGCTTATCTATTTTAAATGAAGAAGAAGACTGGAAATCTTCGATTACTATTAAATAAATATTACTAGGAATATAAAAATTATTAAAAGATGAACCTAATATAGATTCTCCAGCTTAATATGAACCTTGTGCTTTATATAGGTAATACAATTAAATTTTTCTTATGATTTAATAGTTTTGTATAAAAACCATATATATTAGAAATAATAGAGAAGAGTACTTAAGAAGAGTTAAAGAATTTTCCAATTCAATGAGAAAAAAAGAATGAGTTTGTATAGTAAATAACTTATAAAGATAACAAAATTATACTAATAATATAAAACCTAATAGAATCGCTATGATAAGTGAGTTTTTAAGAATAATTACTATTGATTAGAATACATACATATATATATATCATCAATTCATTTAAATTATAAAGAGATTTATTTTTGTGTTTAAGTTACTAATATATAATATTATTATAGACAATACCTTATTATGAGAATCAAGCTTATTAATCATTATAAATATTTTCTATAAATATTAATTAATTGTATATAATTGATTTATTTAATATAATACATTGTTTTAATTCAAATTAAAATTTGGAGGATAACATATTTTGTTATAAAGAGTAATTAATATTAATATTAATAAAATTTAAATAAATTAAATAATAAAAGTAAAGGGAAAATCTAAGAGATTGAATGACATAATTCAATAATGCCAAGGCTCATTTAAATTTTAAAACCAAAACAAGTTTTTGAGTATGATTTTAATAATTTAAGAGGATAATTTTTTTATATGTTTTCCATTTTGTTGGTTCAATTGGATACATATTTTATTATTCTCCATACCTTTTGTTTTTTAATGAGCTTAAACTATCGTGATTATTTGTTATTAATACTTTCAAAATGTTGGTTCTTTTGAAAGATATAATTATAATAAACAAATCGCGAATTAGCATAAGTAGATATTGTTTACATTTAGCTAAGAACATATATCATACTTTTAAATAAGGCATTAGTGAACTTGTTTCAAAAAAAAATCAATCTTCCTTGGAAAAATAATGAATAAGATAGTCAAATATTATATAAGAAATAAAATTCTTAAAAATAATATTTAATGTCCCATGATATCAAAATGTATGTGTCCCTTGGCAGAATAAGGTTTTAATAAAAAAAAGATAATGCTTGGACTTACTACCCAAGTATTTATCTTTTTAAAAGGAAGCCGATAATTTGAAGAAGAGCACTCAAAATGAAGAAGAGACTTAAAAAAATAAAAAAGAGCACTTAATAATAATAACTTGAGCACTAATAAGAACTAGAGCACTTTATAATAATAACAATAATAACTACCATAGTAATAATATCCCGTTATCGGGGGATTCAAAAGGGACGTGAGCCAAGAAAAGTAAGCAAGTTTTTAAATCCAACATCGACGTAAAAAAAATAATTTTTTCTTTGAAAAAATATTTTTTTTAAACATCGAATGCTTACCTACTTCCTCATTGTCGCCGGATCTTGTAGTCAAAATTCTTTCAAAATTTTTTCCACTTTCAACAAGGAAAAGTCATTAATTTTAAAATGATTAAAAAAAAAAAAGAAAGGAGGAACTAATTTTCGAAAGTTATTTTATTAATTCTCTATCCTTTTAAATTAACAGGTACCACGAAAGAGCAAAGGAGCATGATTATGAGCGAGCAATTTTTTCAAAAATAATATATATATAAAAAAACAAATTATATAAAAAATAAAATAAAATATAAATTATAAAATGAGCTAGAGCAAAAATTTTTTTAAATGAGCGAGTCAATTCGAGAGAAATTCATTAATATATATAAAAAAGCCTTGAGAAATTCAAAATTATATATAAAAGCCCATAGAGGCATATAAATGGCCTAAGAGCCAATATTATCCTATTAAAGGATTAAGGCCTTTGAGCCATACTAGCCTTAAAAGGCACATAGGCTATAGCCAATCTAGCCATAATAGGCTTATTTGCTATTAGCTGTAAATCGGCTGTAATAGGCTTATTTGCTATTAGCCGTAAATCAGCCATAAACAGCTACATGTATAATATTCATTTTTTTAATAATGGCAAACACCATAATATCCATTTATCATTTGTATAATAAATTTATATTTATAATCTTTCTATTATTATAATATTTTTTTTAATTATACTATATGAAAATTTTAAATAATTAAATAAACTTTTTATAAAAAAATTTGCTAAATATTTAACTTGTTTATTACGATATATAATTATTTTTTCTTTTTAAATAAAATAATTTTTGATTTAATATATAGTTTCTATTTAATTAAATCATTTGAAATTCAAATATTATATATAATTAAATATTTATGAGGAGACAATTATTTAAATTTGAAATATTTAATTAAGAAATATAATTAATATAAATAATAATAATAATTATCATCTGCTTAACTAAATTAAATTCATATAGTAATTTGTCTAAGGGTGAAAGTCAATTAAATAAACCTAATCAATTTTAAAGGGTGTTCCCTACTTTTTTTAACTTGATTCTGGTAAACATAGATAATTTAAAATTTCATGGCTGCATGTAAAATCTTGAATTAAGTAGAATATCATTTTTATTTTTTCTGTTTTTCTTAATTCTTATAAAACATTTTTCTCTATACCCATTTCTAAAATTAAATAAATTAATTTACTTTAAAATTAAATTGGAAAAATTAATAATTACTTGGAGGGTCAACTATGGCTATAATTTCATCATTTTCAAAATTTTCTTTTATATGATTTAAGACTTATAATATTACATTTTACGATTTTTGTTTATAAATTTGAAAGTTCTAAACACTATTCAATTTACAATTATTTTCTATTTAAACTCCATGGTTAAGATTTTACTCTATAAAATAAACTTATTTTGCTCTTTACGCCAATTATAAACCACATGTACCTATTAATTTTTTTAAAATTTATCTAATTTTATTTATTAAGTATAAATACCTATCCCAGCATATATATCTAAAGCAACGAAATTTTATATGTTAATAGAACAACTCATCAAAGACATTAGTTTTTCAAGCATAATAGTATGAGGATAAAAGAAAGAACTTATATCTACTTAATAAGTCATATGTTATATTTATTCTTGTATGAAATTTTCCCCAAATATTATTTTTTATTATTGTTTATTATTCTATGAAAATGTTTGATTCATATGTTGATTAGTGCTTTCTATGATTATTCCATTTAAAGTATAGGAAAATTCTATATTTAAAAAATGATAAGAATATAAATACTGTATGTATGTATGTATGTATATATATTTATTCATGTTACATTTTAATACTTGCTAAACTTCTTAATTTTATGTGAAAAATATAACAAGATCTTATTCTATTAATTACATTTACTCTTTAGAAAGCATTTCTTCCTTTTGATTTTATTCTTAGGCAAGATAGACCATGATACCTAAAATTAACTATTTTTTTGAAATACTTTATCTAAAATTAATACATTTCCAGAAACCTTATTTATTATTTTTGTCAAAGGGTTTTAGCACCACGTTTACTCCTGATATTTAATTTTACATTTTATCAATTATATAACTTTAAAATAACTTTGACAGCTCTATACTTAGTTATGATATAGTATTTACACCTTCCGGAGATACAACTTCGCCCGTTCCATGAATAACAGAGCCCTTGCAAATTATTATAGTATGTTAAATAATTTAGATTTTTGAAAAATTAATTTACTTTATTGTATCCAACTTTTACACTTCCCTCCATATTATATCCTATCGCATATTACACTTAATTTCTATAGAATTACTATTAAGAAGGTTCACATTCTAATATGCTTATCATTTTATTTTATATGAACTCATCATTTATCCAGTCTGGACATTATCGATCAAATAATTTAATTTTATATTGATTTTTAAACCAATTTATAATTTTATTTTATAAATCTTATTTTTTTCCTTGTATTTACAAATTATATTTCATTTTATACAAGGGACAAACTGTTGCCTATAAAGAAGTATGTTAGCTTTGTAAAAGTTCTTTTTTGAAATTGCCATTTTATTTTTATATATTATCTTATTTATCATTTCCTTTTTGATTCCATAAACTATAGATTTAATTTATAATATATTAATATTTTAAATAATGAATATAAAAATTATAATATTTACTATTCTACATTATAGCAATTCTTATAAAAATATTATTTAACTTATTCTTCTGTATTATCAAATAATTTAACAAATGCTTTTTTATGTAAATTTTGTTCATCTATATCCGTTGGAGCATTGAAAGCTTTAATAAAATCTTACTTTTAATTATTGTGTAAGAATTCTACTGTAGCAATAGACTCATTTTTTCTCTATAAGTAAAATTAAAATAAATACCGATATATAATACAAAATAATTAATAAAATCACATGTTTTTATATTTAATTTTTTCCAATTTAATTTATTATAGAGAAAGTTCATAAATTTTTTAAGTAAGATATTTAAATTACTTTGTATATCGATGTTATTTAGTAACAAGGATCACTAGAATTCAATTTAAATTGATTGATAAATCTAAATACATCTTTACTTAAAAATTTTTGCTTATTTAAGTAAGAACTATCCTATTTTCAATATTCTATTTATGTATTTCATTTTCATTATCTTTTGATTTATTTTAATTTTTATCTACATGTACTTCTTCCATTGTGATAGTGACCTAAGTTTTTAATAAATTTGATAAATTATTGAAATTAATCTCTATTTTATTTTTGTGAATGTTGACTCAGCATATAAATTTAACTAAAAATTAAATATATAAAAAATTAAAAAAGTATTTAATATATTTTTTATAAAAATAATTGAATTATAATAAAATTATCATTTATTTTTATGTAAATATACTCCAAAGTTTTTTTTTTTATTATGGTAAAGTTAAATAATAATAAAATATATATAAATAAAAATAAAAATAATAAAAAAGAAGGTCTTATCCGGGTTCGAACCGAAGTTGCGCGGATCAAAACCGCGAGTACTAACCACTATACTATAAGACCTTTGTTGATATAATTATAATAGCTAATAATAATGTAGAATTTTATTATGAATTTAGATTATAATATTAGTAAATCATTAGTATAAATTGCTATATATATTTTCATAGTTGATACATTACTTCTATTTAATATTATATTTTTATAAAAAAATAATATTAAAAAACAGAAGGTCTTATCCGGGTTCGAACCGAAGTTGCGCGGATCAAAACCGCGAGTACTAACCACTATACTATAAGACCTTAAGCTGATATTATTCTATATTTTTACTAAATCATTTTTGTTAGATTTATAGATATTACGAATATGTTTGCATTTTATTGATTATAAAAAATACCAATTTCGCTATAACTTTATAAATTATAGTTATAGCATTTAAATACTTAAAGAATTTATTTATATATTTAGCTAAATTGTGAATAATCTATATAAAATTAATTGAATAAAATAGCTATTACTATATATAATTTTATTTTAATATAAATTTTATGCAACGCGATATTATATCAAATCATATAAAAAATTAATCATAATAATGTTTATATCATATAATAATATTGAATTCTTATATGTTATTGAGCACTTTCCAAAAGTTAATATAAAAAAATAATTATAATAATGTTCATATACTATATAATAATTATTATTATATTACAAGTTATTAGTAATTTTCTAAAAAAAAAAAAAAGTTTAAAACAAACTAATTAAAAATGTAAAATCTATTTTTAAAATTTTATAGACTTAAATCGTATCAAGGAAGGCCCTAATACAAGCATCACACTACACTTAAACATGTAATTTCTAATCATTTATAGATAATTAGGTGGACATTCATTTGAAACATTAAGTTTTATATGAAATACAATAAAAATTATATATATTTATTTTGTAATAAAATATCATTTTTTCTATTTGTATTATTAAAAAATAATTAAAAATGCGAAAGTTTTACATTTGTTTCACAGTTTAAGAACTAATAAAAATGTTTCATTTTGTTTTTAAAAGGATTATTGATGATATTATGTTTCTTTACATATATTGAGTTAATATATATAATATGAGATAATTAAAGTCAAATATCTTAATCATAGTTTAATTAATTTTTCCAATTTATGTTTTAGTTAACTAATAATTCAAGATAGTTGATTACAATTATATTCCTACTTTCAAATATAGTAGTGTAAATAGTTTCTTCTGTTCCTACTTTGCAAGATTTTTTCATATCTTAAATTGACAATGTATATGAACTAGCCTAATTCCAATTTAAAATATAAAGCCATTATTTTCCTACCCTTGATTCTACTTAAAAGATTGAATACCAAATAGGAAAAATAGAAAAATATGATTCTAATAATAATAATTAAATTAGCTAAGAATCTTAACTTCCAGCTTGGATTTAATTTTAAAGTGGTAACATTATAAATATTATTATTTAAAATTCTTTTGTGTATTTTATACATTCTTTAATAAAAATAAAATTTCATTTTTATCAAATTCATATCATTTCTTTAAAAATAATTAAACAATTTCATATTTATAGACACTTTCACTATAAATGCTCCCTCTTCAGAAATTAACAATCAATGGAAAATCTATATAAATGCATCAGATTTTAAAAACTAAAAATAAACCCAATTTATTCTTTTTTACATTTAGTAACAAAGTTTAGCTCCTAAATATTTATACAGATTTGACGATGAAAATAACTTAGGATTAGATTCTATGGGCAATAGTAATGGAATAGTATAAGGAAATCCAATGAGAGCTAATAATAAGTTTGGTGAAAAAAATAAATCAATTCAAATTAGCACTAAAAATGACTTTATAGACACTAAAGTCAGAATTTCTTAAAGTTTTACAATTGAATTGTGGATATTCCTACATAGCTTTGAGGATAATACTGAATTTCCAATAGTAGCTAATAAGGCCCTTAATATTTAAGGAGGTATGGGATTTCAAATTTCTGTAATTTCATCAGCTTGGGGATTCCAATTAGGAGATGGAGCTAGTAACTAAATAATAATAGATTAAATAGGACGTCTTGATGATAGTAAATGGCATTATTTGGCAGTTTCTGTTGATATTAACAACAATATATTAGTTTATCATGATTTTAAATTAATTCATTCTACTGTATTTATCAATACATTCAAAGAAAAAATTGACTCTGGAAATACAGTAAAAATTGGGTAAGATGGAACAGGCAAATATTTCACCAGATTTTTAGGAACAATTGACGAAGTTTAAATATATTTGTATGCAAAAACTCCTAAGTAAATGATGAAAAATGTTCCAGAAAAGAATGAAGAATTAGACTTGTATGAAGAAATTTACAAACAAATTTCTGGGGGATAAATAAAGGAAAACAGTGATTTCAGCTTTTAAATTCCTTAAAATCTCTATAAAGATACAAGATAAGGCTCATTATCTTATGCGATAATTTAAAAACCTTTATGGGTCAGTTATGAATAGGAAATCCGCATGCTTAAGGGAAATAGCAAAGATCTATAACAAGATGCTATCAATAAAGATAAGTTTAACTAATATCTCACAATGGAAATTGAAGTTTAAAATTATGTGGGATAAAAAAACTATGTATAATTAATACTTTAGATTTACTCTTAAGAGAAGGTTTAAGCCATTTAAAAACTTTACACTGGCTATACATTTCCAACCGATAATAGGCAATTTTAATTTTCTACCTATAAATATAATTCAGAGGAAGTAAAAAGAACCATTCCTGGCAGATTTGGAAGTATTAACTAAAGCTATCATTTAAATGGCAAAAATAAAAATAATTTTGTTGATACAACTGTAAAATTAAATTCTTCTAGCTTTACTTTAGCAATATTCTTTAAGTGTAATTAGTAAGAAAGTAAAAAAACAGCTTTATTGAATTAAGATAAATAAAATCAATATTTGCAACCGTTATTATCCAATTAATAAATGAGCGAAGAAAAAATTAAGGATTTTCTGTTTATATAAAAAATGGAGGATGGAATTTTTAAATAGGGGATGGAGTCAATTTCATCAAAAAAGAAAATATAGAAATAATTGAAAATAATTAATGGCAGAGCTTTATTCTGGTTGTAGACCAAGCTAAAAATGTATTAGAAGTTTAAATTAACGGGAATACTTATGTTATGAGTGATAATATTTCGTAAATAGACTTTAGTAAATTCATGGCGAATTAAAATACTATAAAAATAGGATAAGATGGAAGTGAAAACTATAGTAATGGAATAGGAGCTGGGGCTACTGGATTTATTGATGAAATTTTAATATATACAAAGGCTTTGAGTGAATAATAGATAAAATAATAAATTTTAGGCATTCCATATGCTAATCCAGCAAAAAATCTATATAAGAATAATTCAATGAATTTTAAAAATAAGTTATTGCCAATTAAAAAATTAATTTTAGCTTCAGTGATTCAAGTATTATTTTAGATCCAAATTAATTGTAAATTTCTTATTCAATGAGTCCTGACCATGGATGGCTCACCTTTGACAGTGATAAATTAACGGTTTAAGGAACACCAGGATAGGGAACTATAGGAATTGAGTTTTAATTAATTATTACCGGTACAAACTAAGTTGATTAATAGTTTTAAAGTGAGTTTTAATTTGTTGTGAAAAATAATGAAAGCATGTCTGTGCCTTTCGGAGTATTAAGTATAGAAGAGATTAATCAATATTAATATAAAGAAGTTTATAGTAATAATATATATACCGAGTAAGGAAGAACTTTTATTACATACTTAAATCAAATTATTGAGATCACAGATCCCAATAAATTTGCCATCAATGATATCTTTTATTAAAATAATCCTTATGAATGTAAATAAAATAAAGCAATATTTCATGTGATATTAAAATTACTTAAAAATTAATTATTTTACTAGTGCGAGGGATTGTTAAAAATAATCGAAGAGTTTATGCCATGATAAAAAATATTTCTAAACAAGAGGTATACGATGTTACTTATCTATCATAGGCAAATAATTAAAGCCAAAATGCAGTAGCACCATTAAAGATGTAATCTGTGTTTTCTGATGTCTGGATAAGAGAAAGGTAGTTTATTGAGAAAGACAATAGATTATATATGATAGCTCTTTCTAATAATTACGGATTTAAAATATATGATATCGAAAATATGGACTAAATATTTTAGGTATCATAGTTTAGTACTAATAAATTTAGTACAGAAATGGATGTATATGAAACTTTCGATAATTAAAAACAGCAAAAAAAATATATATCGTTATAGGAAATGGGCTAAATGTGAATATTGATGTAATAGATATAACTGATTTTAGAAATATGAAGCTTGTTTTTACTGGAGACCTGCTGCCAGGAGATACTCAGAAAAGTATTAAGGTGTTTGAGACTCCCATACAAAAAAAAACAATTTTATCTATTGTGACTGTAAAGTTGGGTGTCGTATTTTATTATATGGAAGACCCTACTTAACCTAAAAAAGTAGGGGAACTAAAATTAAGTATAGCCTATCATATAGACTTATTCATTCAAAGAAATAGAATTATTGCAGTCGTAGCTGACAAGTTACAAGGAATAGTATTCGTAGATTTAATTGGTATAGAAAAAATAAGTAGTACTTAAGTGTTCTATCCCGAAAGAACGCTAACTCTAAAGATGATAACCGAAATTGAAAGTGCTAAAATATTTTTGAAAGAAATAAACCCTCATATTATGGTGAATGATAGGGGGTTAAAAATCTATAAAATCATAAGAGCTAAAAAGTATAGATGCATGATCTATCCTTTACATAGATTTACCTATTCTCTTTCCGACAATGAAACGTTTGGACTGGAACATTTCACTTTAAATGGAAAATCATTTTACGTTGTCGACAATGAAAGCCACGGTATTGATTTAGTAAATGCTGACAATCCAAGTAATCTGTAAAAAATAGATATGTGGAAAGCACCGAGTTCAACTCCTTACAGATTCTCAGCTTATATTGCCGCAGAAAATAATCCAAACAAAGACACATTTATAGCTGCTGCCTACAGAGATCACGGAATGTATATTTTGAAGGCTAGTTAAAGCAAACTAGAATATATTTCTTAACATAAGACTATCGGAAGGCCTTTCGGGTTATCTTATTTTGAATAGAAAAAGCAAGATATTAACAATATAACAGTAGTGAAATAGTACATAGCTTTAGCAAATGAAAAGGAGGGTATTGAAATTCTGGATGTCAGTGACCCGACCAATATAAAGCTTGCCTCATCCATCCCTTAAACTGTGCCTGTTTATAGGACAATTACTTGGTCATACAAAGCTAGCTTTTTCGTTGGAATAATTAACATGTTGAAAAATGCCAATGGTGAAAGTGGAATGACTGTTGTCAATGTTAACAATCCTTCTGCTCCGGTTACTATTAATTAGATTCTAATGCCAAGTATGGATTACCAATGTGTAGACGCAAGCAGCTATGAATACCAGGATAAAATGTATGTATAGCTTTCTTGTTATAAACATATGGTCATAGTAGATGTATCTAATCCTTAATTGGAATTAAAAATTGTTTCTGACACGGTGTATTAAGATATCGAGTCTGTGGGGACAATGTATATGCAGGGAATCCCCTATACCATAACCTCTTTGAACAACTTAGGAGTTGAGATCCTGGATACAAGAGATCCGACCACTCCTATTAAAGTAAGTCGTATGAACACACTAAATGCTAAGCAAGTGGTGGCATATAAACCTCAAAGTAATAGTCTCCATTACGTAGGAGAGAAGTAGTTTTTAGCTGTGGCAGATGACACAATACTGTAATTATTTTAAATCAACATGATAGGACTACACCCATTTATTGAGGTAGAAATGGTTAAAAAATAGAAAAGATTCACTGTTAAGTTTTTCCCTATTAATTTAAATACTTTTTCTGCAATTCACAAGCCATTCTAATTGGTCTAGTTGGGAGTAACTGATCCCAATGTCAAAAACGTGAAAACTTTACCCAACTGGGTCATACTTGTTGAATAAGACAATTTTATGCATTTCATTCCCCCTAGCAAGGATGACCTGCAATAAATTCGTTACATTTACTATAAATTTTCAATACAAATTGATAAATCAGCCTTCGATTCTATTGTTACCAATACTGGGAAGAGTTCTGGAGAAATTATTGGAGAGTTACTGAAGACGGGATACATAGATACTCATATGTATTTAACATCGAGTTTTGATTTCATGGAACCTTTACTTTTGGATCCTTCATTCGATGTAGTAGCTATAAAAAATCTATTGCAGGATTATTACTTTGAAGGCCATTTCGAGCTAAAAGATGAAGACTTTTTAGAACTCAACAATAAGCCTGCAATAAATAGTGAGCAGAATGTTTAGAAATAATTTGATTCTGAAATTAAAAAGGCAAAAGTGGGCGAAAATATAAACTTCTAATTTAGTCCTAAGGCTTATTTCGATAATGATGGGGACGAATTGTTCTACGAGTTGCAAGAAGTTAAAATTATTCATTTTTAAAACAAAAACACACCCGCTTAATAGCAATAGATTAAGGTAACTTTTATTATAATTTCTTTAAATAATTAAATTATACATATAAATTTTACATTTTTAGAAAGAATAAGATATCAAATGGCTAAATTTCATAGGAAGTGAAAGAAGTTTCAAGGGAACACCAACCTTAGAGTATTTAAATACTGAGTTGCATTTTTAGCTAAAAATATCTGATGGATATGAAAGCATAACTGATACTCTTATAATAAATCTTTAAAACAGTGCACCCCACTAAAATGGAATCAATTCTCTAAAGGAATCAATTTAGCAATAATTTAATAAGTAAGTACCTAACCCCCAGGTTTTAATGCCAATCTTCTTTGAAATAGATAGACTCACATTTATAGATGATGACAATGACTCACTGATTTATAGTGCAGATTATCAGATAATTTATTCAAATACTGAAGATTATAATAAAAATGATTCTCTAGCTGATAAAGATAGTAATTAAAAAAACAACTAATAATAATAAGAACAACCTTCTTAATGGACTCCCCTTCTAAATAGTTGGCTTACATTTAGCAGTAATAAATTGGCTTTCGAAGGAACTGCCCCTTTAAAGCTAAGAGATACCATATTTAGAGTTAGATTAATTGCTAATGATGGATTTTAGGATTCTGAGCCTATAATACTAGAAATTCCTCTCTTGGATAAATAACCTGTCGTCAAAGAAAAATTATAAAGTCAAGTAAGAAAGGCTGTCATAAATGAACTTTACACTTTCCAATTCAGTACTAAAAGTTTTTTTGATCCTGATTCAGAAGGAAGTTTAAAATACTCTGCAAAATTGAAAAGTGGCCTTGACCTGCCTAGATGGCTTAAATTCATAGAAGACAACCGACAATTCGATGGGGTTCCTGATGCTTTTGACTCTCTTTAAATTATAGTCACTGCTACAGATCCCCAGCAAAAATCCGTTAGTGATGAATTTGAAATAATAGTTTAAGTTTCCTTGACCTATATTGTGTTGAATATAATTTCATACGGTTCTATTTTGATAGGTATGTTTGGAGTGTGGAAGTATAAGGACGAAATTCATGCTGTTTTATGTAAAAATCGATTTTAATATCGTAGAGTAGATGAAGTTGTAGTAAGTTCTATGGGCTTAGGAGTTTCATAAAGTCACTTATCCTTCATAGATAATAGTAATCACCAATTCACAGAAAGTAATGGTGGTGATAACAATTAAAGCAATAACAGTAAAGTATTTGTTAGGTAAATTCCTATTTTAACTAATGAGGCAGAAATAGCAAAATTATTGTTTTCTCAATTACAATATATGAATACTAAAAGTATTGCCAACGATCAGGATGGGGAGGATTTCAATAATTAGGCCATCAAAATAAATATTCAATAAAAAAATCAAACCCAAACAGAATAAAAGTAAAAAATGGGTTCTGGGGATTGGTTTACAGATACATTTATGGTCGGGTTAAATGTTAATGAGTCTCTATTATAATTTTAATTGAATAATGCTTTAGACCAAATAAAATTATCAGACTAAGCTACCAAAATGCTAATGCGTGCGCAACTAAATTATAAAGGAAGCACTCTGATGCAAATTCTTTCCGGAATTATAAACCATCATAGACTTAAATAGGATAAAGAACAATATGCTCTGTATTTAAAACTTAAAGAAATTGCATAAAATGAATTAATTGAATGGGACGGAAAGAAAGTAAAGTCTAAATTAGATTGGTATAGAAAATATGTTATTATATTACCCAAAGGAGATAAAGATATCCATCTCTGCTAATTTCCGATTATTATTCCAAATCGTGAAATTTTGCAAACCGAATTAGACAAGTTTGCTGATATCCAATTGAGTAAGAAATTAAATTCACTTTGGAAAAAAAATAAGTTTTGCAAAACTACAACAACCAATATCAATAAAAATGAAACTGAAGAAGATATAAAAAGTTCTAAAAAAAATTTTGAAAGATAATAAACTGCAATTTTTAAAAAAATTATAAAATTTCTGAAAGTACGAATGATATAGAAATCTATTATCAGCCTTACAAAAATAAACATATCAAAAACATAGAAGCCTTACATGAATTTTCAAATAAATCTCTTGATAGCAAATCGATTAAAATTTCAACTTAGCAAGATGTTTCTAATCAAATAAACACCAACAGCAATAACAATAACGCTAAATAAATCAACTCTAATAACCAAGCATCATTTAAAATGAAAATGCACCTTTCTATATTGGAATAATGTATTATAGCAGACGCATAGCTTGGAGAAAGTATACACTGTGGAAAATAAAAGAGAGTCAAACTTATCAGAGCAAAAAGTTTAAGAAAACCTATATTTTTTGGAAATAAAATCCTTGAGTTTTTAGGTTTAAACTATTTGAATATTAACGGAACTGGAAATAGACCTCTTCCAGCTTGGGTAAGGAGCGACATTTTTGACTAAAAAGCCATTTTTTTATTCGGGAAACCAACAATAAGAGAATTAGGATAATATTTCAAATTCTAAATTATTGATAGAAAAGACTTTATTGAAAGAGAATTTTGGGTGCATATAGTAGATTAAAAGAGTAATACTAACAAGGAAAAATAAATCAAAAACAAAGAGATGAAGCTGTGAAAATTGTTGATACTTAAATAGAAAAAAAACGTTTCGATGAAGTATTGGAAACTAACTAACTCAGCCCTGTATAAAATAGACAATAAAGGGCTAATAAAGATGATTTAATGTAGTCATAACAACAAGAATAAATTAAAGAAGAAAATAAAAGCAACAACAGTAATAGTAATAAAATATAACAAAAATAGTAGTAACCTTACAGCTATGCATCAGGAGAAGACAAAATAGATAATAACTCTACACCTTCTTCCCAAATGTATCACTAAATACCTATTTTAAGTCCTATAGAATAAGGAAGCTCAAAAATCAAATTTAACTTTGAAGAAAACTTTGAAACGACTTAGGAGAGAATCCCTTCTCCAAGATATCTACAGTAGTAGTTTGGTATGACTGATAGAATGTTGTCTACTTATAATATGATAAGTAGTAGCAATACCAATAGATAACAATAATCTCCATAAATTCAAACTGACATTAATACAAATAATAACAATTTAAATAACCTTATAAGTATTGAAAACTCTCCTAGTCATTCGATGTTTAAAATTATTTAAGATAACTTCATCATTAATGATAATAACTTTAACCTTAATTCAAACCATATGAACTTTATTAATGGGTAAGTAGCCTTTCATGAAACTTATTACAATTCTAACAATATGGAAAACATTTAGTTAGTTGAAGAAGATTGTCCTTCATTAAGAAAAATGAATTTTCAAACTGCGAGCAATTTGAACACTCCTAAATATTTCCCTAAAGGAGACATCAAATTATTATGAATTTAAAATTTAATATATTAAAAATATTTATTATTTATCATTTTGTTAAATTATTTTATTGTTAATTATATTCTAATTTTATAAAAATTTATATATTCCTTTATTAAATATGTATCTATTTCTCTTTTATAATGAAAGTATTTTTAAAAATAACAACTCTCATTGATTAATTCATTAATTTACTTATTTATCAGAGTTTTAATAATTATAGCATCATATCATAAAACTTGATAATTATATTGAATAATTTAATAAAAGAATATTATAATAATATATATATGTAAATGAAATGATAATTATTAAATCTATATAAAATATTAAAAAAAAAAAAAAAATTATATAGTTATATACACCTAACACAATTAATAAAACTAGATAAAATTCTAATAAATGTAATATTAATTATATGAATTATATACTAATACTAGAAGCAAATCGCCTAAAACCTATTTATTTAAAATATACTATTTACTGAAATATAAATATGAAGCAATTAGACATTATATGATTGTATAAAAAATATTTACCTAATACATTAAAAAACAAGAAAATATATATTAAACAACTACGTATTTAAACAATATAGAAGATTAACGTAACTTTGAAATATGTCCTTAAAATTGGATATTTTCTACAAATATAAATATTAGGTTTACTTAAAATAGATAGAAAAACATGAATGCTTGTTCATTATAAATAGATAAGTTATTAAATAATATGCAATGTTTTTACAATTTGACATAATTAGAAATTTAATTTAATATAGACAAAAATGATATTATATTTTTCAAAGAAATTTTGCATTTGTTATAGATACTAGAAAATTTGAAAATAATTAATCTTAATTGTTCGAGAACTACAATAACAACTAAAAATATTAAATATTTTGCAGATTGCTACCCTTATTTTAGCAAATTAGAATAGCTAGAAGTTTTAATGTAGAGTTGTGATTTACATGATGGATAAAATCTCTACTAAATATTTAAAAATATGAATTTACTTTAAGAGTCTAAATCCTTATAATAAAATTATAAAATCGATATATCTTGCAATTAATTATACAAGCAATCTTCTTAGAATAATTAATAACATTTACTTTAAATGTAGGGGTTCTAATAATTTCTACATTTTTTAAGTGGAAATAATGTTAATTAGGATAACAAAAAGTTTTATTTTAAGTATGGAAATGTTTTATCTTTTATGCAAGATCTTTCTTTTCCCTACCAAACAAGTAAAGTATTTGATAGTATAGGTGCTAATAAATACTTACAAGAATTAGATTTAATAATTAATGTTTAATATAATCATGTATCTGAAATTGCAAATTCTTTACGTAATATGCTAAAATAACTTCCCTTACTTAAAAAGTTAAAGCTAGAATAAACTATTTATAATTAGACATTTTTTAAAGATTAAGATTTGATATATATATACGGTGGGCTTTAATATTTACTTAATCTTTAGTATTTGAATATCAGTTTTCCAGATCCATAATTACTTATATTTGGTAATTCTTAAAAACCCCTATCTAAACTTAAAAATCTTAAAGTTATATACTTGCGACCATATAACAATTAATATTAATATAAACCTGGATAATATAACAGTTTTTAACTTACTTCTGATTCATACGAGACCTTACTAAATTTAAGCAACTTAAGAGAATTAAAAATTGATTCTTCATAATAATATAATAGACTCCTTAATTTGGCTGATATTCCTGCTATTTACGGAATTTTTTCTTCCCTTATAAAATTAAAGTTAATTAAACTATTTCATTTTGATATCCCTTTTCAATTAAATATACCAGATCTCTTTTTTATTTCATCTAATATTTAAAAATGTAGTGAAATAGAAGATTTAAGCTTTACTCTATATATAAATAGCATTTATGTTTAAAAAGAAGATTTTTAAATATTAAAGGATGGATTCTATACATTAAAAAACTCAAGAATTTTAAAATAAAATCACTTTTTCTTTCCAAATAAGGCGATAGCTTTTTAAAAGATATAGAAGATATGTTTTACAATTGCTTTAAAAAAAATAAGTAAAATGATTTATAATAAATTGATGATATTTAATTTATTTTCTAGAATTTTAGTCTAAAACATTGATTTTTTTAATAATAATAATTATTCTATATTAAAAAAATTTAAAAAAAATTAATTTTAAAAAAATATATTTTATTTTTAAATTCAAAAATATTTTTTACTCTAATAAGTATTATCTTATTATATTTAGGCTTAAAGCTTGTTTAATATTTATTATATTCACATTATATTTAGTAAATTGATATATTAAATATATATTAACTTTAATATTTATTAAAATGTATATATATTAAGAAAAATTTTAGAAACTCTTATATTTATTGGTATAATATTAATATATAATATAATTTATCAATTAAATATTAAATTACCTTAATAATCAAACATTTTATTCCGTAAATCCAACAGTGTCTAAATTAAAAAAAAAATTAACTATAATTATTAATAAAAGATATATTAGATACAATGTTTACTATGGGATGGGATTTATTTATAGTTTACAATATTTTATGTATAATTTTTTTTTTTGGTAAAAATTTTTGAAAAGTATGAAAACAACAATATTGCACATTATTACTATACCTCCACAGCCATACATAAGTAGTTTTCTTAAGTTAGAATATTCAATATATTCAACACAATTATCATTAATTAATTTAGTATTTTTTGGACATTCACTTACACAAGTATTATTTATGAATTTACATTTAACACATTATTTATTTCCATGGATATTTTAATACCCCTATTGACATATACATTTTCCTGAAAATAAGTCTACTTCCATATTATTATTACATTCAAGGCAAGTATTTTTACTTTTACTAAATAAAAATAAATATATCATAATATTGTAGATTAATCTATTATTATTATGGGATTTAACTATTTATTACCATTTCAAGCAATTTTTATCACATTTTAAACATTCTCCATTATTAATATCTTCATAGTATCCTTTAATACATTCACAAAATTGAGAATTTTATTAAATCTTGTCATCATTTATGCATTTAGTACAAACTGAAGTCTAAATATCGCATATTAAACATTTTTTACCACATTTTAGTAAAATATTGTCTATATCTATTGAGTTTCCTAAGTTATACTTTCCCTTTATTGAAACTTTACACTCAGGAAGAATATAATTAGACTATTTGCACTTGGTGCATCTATTTTTTTCTGAACATTCTTCACAAGCTGAATTACACTTTTCACAAAAATTATAAGCATTTTCATAGTATCCCTTCTAGCATTCACAATTAGGTAGATTTTGAGTTCTAAATACTTATATGGTACACTTAGTACAATTATTTGCATTATTAGTACAACTCAAACACTTAATATTACAAGCTATATATATAATAGTAATTATCTAATTGTTTGTTTGAAAGAATATAAAATTTTAATTACGAACACAATTCTCATTTCCGTCATCAAAAGTTTTTGGAAAATCATAACATTTATTTTGACATTTAGGGATATTTTTTTCCCAGAAACCGTTTTTACACTTGCATTCATTTTTTCATCTCTTGATTCATGTGAACATGAAAGACATTATGATTCCTTGGTTTAACATGATCCACATTGTATTGCACATTCTATAAAATATATCAGTTTATGATGTATAAGAAAAAATTATTTACTATAATAAATTTATTCTATCAATATTATTACTTTAACATAATTATTATCCATCATCATAGTATCCTGTAATACACTATTCACATTTACCACTGTCTAAAATTTTATTTTTATCTTTACATTATAGGCATTTAGTTTTATTTTCGTGGCAGCTCTAACATTTTTCCTCACATACTAAATATAATTAATAAATAATATAATAAGCTATATTATTTATTATTTACCTTAACATTAAGTATTTATATTATCATCAAACTTTCCTGTAGGACAAACACATTAATTATCTATTAAATTTCTATCATCATAACATTAGTCACAAATACTACTTTCAGGTTTAAATACTAAGCAATTTTACACTGGTTCTATATAAATAAAATAAATGACAAATTATTTAATTTTATTAATAATACTATTTACTAAATTCAAAAATTTTCTTTATTTCTTGTTCTGTTAACTCTCTATTATATATCCTCAAATCATCCATACTACCAAGAGAAAATTAATTTGTTCCGACATAATAAATTCCACCCCACGATTCATTGTCCCACGCTGTTCCTATATATCTTAACTTAGCCTCATTGTTATATATAATATTTTCTACTTGTAAATCTTAGTTTGCTGAATGTTTTATACTATTTATATAAAAATATATTTTTTTCCCCCTTTTAGTGACGGCAATATGATTCCAAACTCCATTGGTTATAGAATTATTTTAACTATAAACTGAGCATTACTTGTAATAAATCAATTCAAGACTTAAACAAAAATTAGAATCTTCATTGCTAGCCATAAAAACAAGTTCTCCTTTATCATTAATTTAAAATGATATCTATCGAAAACATAAAATACACATCTTAATATTATTTATTTTTTATTTTAAATTTCAATACCCCTATTCTAAAAATCCCCATTACGCTCTGTTATCTATTATTATCATGTTATTTCTTTCAGGTTTTACCCAACATGATATAGATAGGTCTTAAGGTATATCAAGTTACAAGAATTAATCTAAATCTAACTAAACTATACTATCATTAATACCATTAAATTTTATTGCTTTATCATTTCTCCCAAATCTATCCTACACACTAATTACTCCAGATCCTTTTGATCCTATTTTTTATGAAATTTCATCATATATTTATCCATCATCAAATCCAAAATGGGCAACTAGGCCATTTGGAACTGGAACACCTTATAGTTACCTAAAATTATCTATATAAAAATATTTAATCTAGAAGTAGATATATAATATTCTTTATAAATATTTATTAATCATTAAACTATTCTAAATTACATACCAATTGTTTTATAATAAATAATATTATAAATCTGAGCTAAACCATTTGATTGTTTGGTTTTTATGTATCTTTTGCTATATTCTGTTAATAAAATTCTAATATTTATTTTTTAATTTTTTCTTTGTGTTTATTGAAGTTTTTATAGAAACAACAATAATAAATACTCAGCTAATAATACTGTAATTTCTACTTTAATATTACCTAGAGTATTAACTTAGAAAATAAGGAATAAAAAGATGATAATTATATCAAACTAAAATTAAGTAAATTTTAATTATATTATAACTAACTTTAAAATAAAATGATAAAATATGTGTTTTAATTTTAAAATATTTAATTTTTTATTTTTATTCATAAATTATGATTATCAAAAGTATTAAAAGAATATTTACAAATTAATTATTTTTAAATAGAAAAAATAATTAATTTAGTTAAAAAAGGATTTTGTGCTGAAAAAATTAAAAATAAGCACTATTCAAATTATGTAGAAAATACTAAATTTAATAAATAAATAAAATTAAATTTTTTTTTTAATTTTATGATATAAAACTTTATTTCTAATTTAATAATAATTAAATGAAATGAATAAAAATTATTTATTTAATAATTTAATAATTCCTTATATAATATTTTTATGAATAAATTAAAGAAAAAATAAATAATTGTTTTATCTTATAAATATTTATAGCAATTTTGACAATTATATTATAATTTATTCAAATTTCATTCATTATTTATTTGTAAAATATTAAAATTTTTACAAATTTGTTAGAAATCAATAAGATATTAATTTTTACGATATCATCATTATTATACTATTTATTTACTTATTAATAGAAATTAGTTGGAAAATGAACAAAATATTAATTTGGATCATTCACTTAAATACTCTCCATATAAAATTTATGTACGATTTATATTTCTTTTTCTTTTTAAATTTATTCTTCTTCAGGATTTTCTACACTAATACTTTATTTATATTAATCATTTATATAATTTTTCAAATTTTAGTGACATTTAAATTATGTAAGAATTATATACTGTTTTATTCTAAAATACTTATAGTTTAAATATCTAACCTTTGTAATCCGTATTCATTGCTATTTTGGTACAAATCGATAATTTAATCTTTTTTTGATATTTATTTTTAAAATTATTATAATTATTTTTTAATATATAAGATTTTTAAACTTTATCATGAATTTATTATGTGAGATTTTAATTTTTTATGTTTAGTTGTTCTATTTCATACTTTTAAATTTCATTTTCGTATTTTAATTATTGCTACATATCAATTAGATTTTATTTCTATTATTTAATTTCTTCTACTTTTTAAAATAAATTTTTCAAAAAAAAATCATATTCTTATGAATCATCTAGAGTTTCACTAACTACTGTCTCATCTTTATCTTCATTATTTAATGATTTTAAGTTTTTTCTTTAACATAAAAATGAAAGGCCTACTTGAGGAATTAAAATAGTCTCATAAACATCGAAATAAGGAATTTTTTTTATTAACAATATTTATCTATAGATTCTAATTATAAAATATTTTTTGAATTATTTATAAATAAGTGAGAAAATATTATTAATGAAAAAATACTATTATCTTCTAAACTTCTATTAATTCGACTATTGTCTAAATTATTTGTTTTCATTTCTTTTAAGCAATCTTCTACTTAATTTCTTTTATCTTTTAGCTTATTAGCCACTGAAAGGAGTGATGATATCATAAATTCATTGGAATTTTTCATATTGTTTTCTATATTTAAAATTTTTTTATCATAATCCATCAAAATTTAATGTAAATTTGTTTCTTATATTTATTAATATTGTTCTTTTCTCAAATTAACTTTTATACATTTAGCTCTTTATGCCAATTTTATGGTCCTCACAGAATTATCATAATGAGACATTGTTGGATTAATACAAAATATCATTACTGTTCTACAATTTCCTCCTAATGATTCTTTTAATATCTTGGTAATTACAGAATTTCTATATGGGATATGTATTTTTTTTAATTAACTATCCTATTAATGATTTTTTTCAAATACTTATTTATTTTCTTAAATTTTAGAATTTTAAAACTATTAAAATTTTAAATCAATAACTCTTGATAAATAAAATAAGGACACATTTATATTTTTTGATTCTAATTATCTCATTCTCTTTTCTAAAATGTCTATATATAAAAAAGATGTATAGTATATATAAAATAAAATAAATAAAAATATAAAATACTTGACTTCTAATTTGCTATATCTTTAAATAAAATTTCATCATGAATATCGTATTTTTCACTACCAGCTAAGTCAACAAAATTCTTTTAATGTTAAAAAAGTATCAATTGTTATAAATATCATATATTATTAATAAAATTAATAGCTTACTAAAATAGACGTAGTTTCACAACAATTAGATATTTTTTTAATTTATATTCTAAATATTGTATGAGATCTGCTACTTTAATGATTTAATATTGTTTCAGCATAATGACGATTAGTCTCTCCCTTTTTTAAAATTAACATTATTTCATCTACTGAAGTTACAACTTCTTTTATAAGATCTTTGATAATAAATTATTTTTTATTATTTTCTGTTATTTCTAAACTCTTAAATTAATAATTTTAAGGTTATTTTTTGATTAAGGATTTTTATTATTTTTTAAAAGTTAATTTATCATGTTCTTATAGCAAATCATAAATTTTTTCGTTATAAACTTCAAAGTATGAACAATATATTGTAAACCATTCTTTTACTTAGGCTTAATTATTTTATCTTGCTTCCATTTTCTTTATTAAGTCTTTTAAACTAATGGTAAGAATTCCATTTTCTAAAAGCTTTACCTATATAAATACAATGTTGTTAGCTTAAATAATAATTATAAATTATATATATATAAAATACTGATGAAAATGATTCACTTAAAGAGGTGTTATTCTTATCTTCAATATTTGGAGTATGATAATTAAATATTTTATTATCATTTGATTTTTCTGAACTAATCTGTGCTTTAGAAAAAGTAGATATTGTTCGTTGGTGCCTTTTCACAGGTGTAACTTACGCTCTTATAGTTTATGAATTTTTATCACTTTATAATTCTAAAATCTTCTCACCGATCATAGTATAAGTTTTTCCAGATCCTTATTATATTTAACGTATAATATTGTGAAATAAAAAAATTTTTTGTATTACCTGTTTGTCCGTACAAAAATACAGTAGCGTTTTCTCCATTTATTGCATTTGATATTAAGGGCTCAATATCATTTTAGTATATTTCTTCATTAGAGTAGCTCTCATCAAAGATATTATCAAAATAATAGGTTTCAGGTTGTTTAGGGTTAAGTTTTTATTTTTATTATAAGCTATGGAATTCTTTTTTTAGTTATATTTAATTTTATTTTGGATAAGCCCAAATCGATTGTTCTTAGGAAATAATTTCAGCGACACTTAATGGTCTTATTCTCATGTTCACTTTTATAAACTATTCTTCATCAGGTTTTTAATTAGTTGAAATTAAATGAGTTTCTTTTAGATTATTTGAATAATTATCTAAATCCATATAAATTTTTAATTTTTTTATTTGTTTTATTTATTTTTTTTATTATTATTATTGTTATTATTATTCACTTTAAATACAAAAATATATTATTAATATATATTTAAATAAAACCTCCATTATTTAAATAAATCCGCTAAATCAATCATTCTCTTTGTTAACAAAATTCACATTAAAAAATATTAATTTTATATATAAAAAAATTTATACTAGTATAGTTAAATCATATAGAAAATACAACTGAGAAAAATATATTTAAGATATATTATATCATTAGTAATAATAAAATATATTAAGATATATTTTTCTAATAATTGTTGAAAGCAAATCAATTGAAATAATATTATTAAATTCTGCATAAACAAGAAGTTTAAAATATATTTAAATTCAAAAATGTATTTTATATTCAATTATAACATTTAAATCATACTAATGAATATAAATAACACAATATTATTGGTTAAGTGGAATTATTCCCACTCTTTATTTAATATTATATCTAACTAAACTAATAAAACTCATATTTTATTAAAAAAATCTAAATGAAAGATTTCAATATGGATATTTTCTAATAGATCATCAAAGAAAAGTAAATAATTATAATTTTTAATAAATAATAAAAATGTAAAATGTATTAAATTAAATACAAAATATGAAAATTTATATTTTTGTATATAATTATTTGTTCACATACTTTTAAATTAATTATGATAATTATTAATCACCTAAATTGCAAATTATGATAATGTTTATTTTATGATTATCAAAAAAGGTGTAGTTTAAATTTTTTTGCCATATTATTTATGTAAAACATTATTATTTTCGATTAAAATAGTAATTTTAAAATATAAAATTTAATCATATTGATTATTTTTAGATCGAAATTTTTGAAAATTATATCAAACTATATCATTTTAATTCTATAGAATGTATGATTTAAGAATTATTATACCATATTGGTTAAAATCTTATTTTTTTTTGGTATCAAATAAAATTGGAATATATTTATTTTCATATTAAATTACAAATATTATATTTATTATATATAATTATATTAGAATATATCAATTGATAAATTCTAATATAATAGTATCTGCAAACAAATAATTATATATTTATAAAATGATAAAAATAATTATGAAATAGTAAAACTATTGTTTATATGAGAGGTTTAGTTTAAATATATTACTTCAGAATAAAAAAGAAATGTTTTTCTAAATAATGGAAACTTTTTATAAAATATGACCTAACAAAATTTAATTTTTCTTTAATATTTTAGAATTAATAACCTCTTTATTTCCAATTTGTAATTTATTTTGATGATCAGTATTATCTTAAACAATTTTAAATAATTGATTTATAGTAAAAAAAAGAAAAATATATTGTAATCAAAATGATGCTTTTAAATTAAGTTAATATTAATATTAATCAACTATTTCATAAAATAAAAATTGAAGTTTTTTTGTGTATATAAAGCAAAAAAAAATTAAATCTTTATAATAAAAATAAAAAATTTATAAAACTTGAAATAATAATAACAACATAAAAGAAAAAATGTAAGAAGGAAAAAAAGCTGTAGTTGAATTAGGATAGTACATAAAATTATTTTCAATATATATAAATTTTATCCAGATGTTTATAAGATTTTATTTATTTAGCTGGAATGGAGCTTGGAGAGGTTAAATCCAAAGACTCATTTTAGAATATACAGAATTAGAATACTCTGAAAAAAGATACCCCTACGAAAATCCTGAATATTGGTTCAAAGATTAAAGAGAAAAGGTTGGACTTGACTTCCCCAACTTACCATACATAATAGACTTAGAAACTGGAATGACTGTTTCTGAAACTGTGCCTATTGGAGCTTTTATAGCAGAAAAAGGAGGAAAACCTGAATTGAATGGAAAAGGACTAGACAGATATGTAGTTGAATAACTCTGTGGTTTCTCTTGTGATGTAATATTCTAGGTCAAATCTATATTCGTCAACAGAGATAGAGAAGAAGCCATCTTTTAAAAAGGATTAGCTCCCAGACTTGATAGACTTCTCAAATACTACGGAACTAAAGAATTTGCCCTTGGATACTTGACTGTTGCTGACTTCTTCGTTTATGGAGCTACTAAATAAGCCTATGCTACTACAACATAATTATTTGAAAAAGAATATAAAGCTAAATTTTAACCATTATGGGACAGAATTGAAGCCTTACCCGCCATAGCTAACTATATGAAAACTTCTAAATATATTTCTTACTTCCCTTGTGAGCCAAGTGATCCTTAGGGTAGATAAAAATACCTTGATTTCCTTAAAACTTTATGAAAAATATATATAATATAGTATATAAATATATTTTTCTAACATTTCTATTTACTAAAAAATAAAATTGGATAACTTTTATTCTATTACAGTTAAAAATAAAAAAGTTTAATTGATCTCTATAATTAATCAATTCCATTGGAATAAAATAATATAATTTTACTCTTTAACTTAGTAATATATCATTATTATTTAAATTAGAAAATCAGAGTACTTTATAAAAAATTAAGTATTTATTTTATAATTATCATACTCTAAAAACTAAAATTATTTCTTAAGAAAATAATAATTTTTATATACATTTTTTAGGATTGCAAAAAATAAATATAAAGTTATTATTTATAATTTTCAAGTATAAGTGTCAAATACTATCTTCAGTTAGGTTTTCTTGTTTTTTGTTTTATAAATTCTAATTAATTGAATTAATCTTTATAATTTTATAGGATTATATATTTCTACATTATTTATTAACTATAATAGAATATTGATTATATATATAAATAAATAAAATTGTTTTTCCATATTAGTAAATAGTGGAAATTAAAAGAATAATATAAAAATATTAGATATCAAACTACCAAACCATCTTAAAACTTAAAATATTTATTTTTATAGAAAAATAAATTCTATAATGAGGAAATAAAAGGTAGTATGAATAGCTCAGCCTATATATATATACCTAATATCAAACTATTAACTTGATGATTAATAAAAAAATGAGTTTTCAAATTGGTAAATAAAACAATTTTCTTTATAAATAATTAATTGTCTTAGAAAAGTTTTATAAATTATAGGCCATCTAATTTATAATAAATATAAAACCATAAAATTTTACTTCTCTTTTTTATTTTCAACTTATTGTTTTATGGGTGAATAGATTATTTAACTGGAAAATAAATAATTTATTTCTTTGATATTGATCAAAGAAGTTTAGATCATCTTAAAAATGAACTTTTGATTATTAACTTATATTTAACTAAAAAAATTAATTGATTGCATAATAAAATAAAAATAAAAATTAAATCAAATAATTAAAAAAAAGAGAAAAAAAAAGAAATGCAAGGATAAAATTAAGAAATTTTGTTAGGATAGTAATTATTTTATATTTATTGTTAATTTTTTATTTTTATTTCATAATTTATTTTATTTTAAGCTGGAACATGCCTTTCAGAGGATAAATAATGAGAATGTTACTTGAGTATGTCGGATTAAAATATAGTGAAAAAAGATATAATTTAACTGATACAGATGAATGGTTCAAGAAAGATAAGCCTTCTCTTGGACTCCCTTTCCCAAACTTACCATACCTAATTGATGGAGAAACAAAAGTCAATGAAACTTTAGCTGTTTCTTCTTATATTATTGAAAAAGGAGGAAAACCTGAGTTACATGGAAAAAATAATGATAGATTTTAAGTTGAATAAATTAAATCTGTTGCTAGTGAAACTACCTTTACTGTCAATTTATACAATATTACTCCTGAAAAGAGAGATGAATATTTTGAAATAATTGCTACTAAATTGGATCTTTTGCTTAAATATCAAGGAAATAAAGAATGGGCTTTAGGATATTTGACTGCTGCTGATTTTTTCATCTATGGAGCTTCTAAATAAGCTAATAGCTCAATTCCTGATAGATTTAAATAAAGATTTGGAAACTAATTCGACTAAATTTGGAATAGATTTGAATCTATCCCCCAAATTGCTAATTATATGAAAACTGAAAAATATATCCCTTACTGAAATTATAATTTTAAAATATAGATTTAATATAAATTAAATATGGTATTTACGGTTTTATATGTGCTTTTAATATTTTTTACATAGTTCTAAAATAAATAATATTATTAAATGTTTTCTTTTATTATATTAATTCGGTTTCTACATAATAATTAAACAAAAATATTAAAAAGCGGAATTAGTATTCTGAACAACGGCAACTTACCGAAGTAGTTAACGGGATCGACTAGAAATCGATTGGTGCAAACCGCGTAGGTGCAAATCCTACAGTTGTCGCTTCTTTTTATTTTTTAATTAACATATATTTTATGATTGATAATTTATATTTAAAATATATATAACTATATACTATGAATGAGGTAGTTGACTCATATTAAACAAAGCTTGATAATATTATTTAAAAATTAGAATTAAATAAATTACATTTAAATTATTGTAATTCATTACTTATATTAATAAAACTATAAAACTTCTTGAGACTTATAAGCATAATTTCGAACAACGGCAACTTACCGAAGTAGTTAACGGGATCGACTAGAAATCGATTGGTGCAAACCGCGTAGGTGCAAATCCTACAGTTGTCGCTCTTTTTTTTTTTATAAAACTTGAATGGCTAATATTAATTAAGCTATTATTTAAATATGTACAAGCCATTATTTAAAACTAAAAGTAAAATGTAGTAGATTATAACATATATTTGATAATAAAATAAATAAAAAGTGTTCTTGATAGAAATTAAAATCTCGAATAACGGCAACTTACCGAAGTAGTTAACGGGATCGACTAGAAATCGATTGGTGCAAACCGCGTAGGTGCAAATCCTACAGTTGTCGCTTCTTTTTTTTTTTAATTCTTTAATATAATCAAAGCAAATATAAAACTATATTTTCATACATCATATACATATTAAATTAAGTTAAATAGTTATTTCTTTTTTATATAACTTTAATTTTTATATTTAAATTTATATGAATTATACTAAAATATAAATATATTAATTATTAAAAATCTTTAAAGTAAAAATTAAAATCTCGAATAACGGCAACTTACCGAAGTAGTTAACGGGATCGACTAGAAATCGATTGGTGCAAACCGCGTAGGTGCAAATCCTACAGTTGTCGCTTCTTTTTTTAGTTATTTTTCATATAACATTAATAAAAATAAAACAAAACTATATCAAAAAATATTTAATTTGGTACTTAGAATTCTATTAAAATATTTATTTATAACTAATTTTAAAAAAATATTATATTAATTATTATAATAGTTACCAAAATCTTATATAATAAATAATAAATCTCGAACAACGGCAACTTACCGAAGTAGTTAACGGGATCGACTAGAAATCGATTGGTGCAAACCGCGTAGGTGCAAATCCTACAGTTGTCGCTTCTTTTTTAAAATTCTTTGAATAAAATAAGGCAATATATAATAAAATTAATATAAATAATATTATATATTTTTATTTTATAATTGAATCTTAAATTTAGGATTAAAGTTATTTTAGATATATAATTTTTATTAAAATCTTTTATATAAAAATAAATTTTCGAACAACGGCAACTTACCGAAGTAGTTAACGGGATCGACTAGAAATCGATTGGTGCAAACCGCGTAGGTGCAAATCCTACAGTTGTCGCTTCTTTTTTTACTTAATTTAAAATTTTTTTCAATTAATATAATCACTTCATAACTTAAAATAAATTAAATTATAAATAAAATTTAATATCTTTAAAATATCATATTAAAGCTTAATATTTTATTATATAATAAAAAATAAATAACACTGAGAAAATAAAAAATTAATTTCTGAACAACGGCAACTTACCGAAGTAGTTAACGGGATCGACTAGAAATCGATTGGTGCAAACCGCGTAGGTGCAAATCCTACAGTTGTCGCTTCTTTTTTAATATTATTTCGTAATTAAATTATTTTTTAAATTTAAAATTAAAATATATCTAGTGTTATAAGTTTAAAAATTCATAATTTTAATAGTTTTTATATTATATTTCTTATTTAATATTAATTTTAATTTTAAATTAGTTTATTTCAGTATATACTTTGATTTTTTTATTTACTAAATATGAAATCTCATTATTAAATGATAAAAAAATATATACTTTTTTTGTATATGTATTATTTATAGCTCATATATAATTTCTCAAAAAATAAATTTCGTTATTTAGTTTTAACTCTAAATTTATATAAATTAATAAAATATATTTATTTAAAAATAATTCAAAATAAGTAAAAGGTGATCGGTATATTAGAAACAAGTTTAAGGTTTTTTTTTTCTTAAATAATATTTTTTTTTTTTCTATTAAAATAATAAAATATATAATATTATTTGTGCTATAAATAATATAATTATTAGAAAAATTGTTTAATGTTGCAAGCTCTAAATAATACTTATTCTTTCAAAAAATTAATTAGTAATTATTTATTATTGAACTTAAAAAAAAAAATCAAATAAATATAAAAAATATAAATGGATAAATTTTAAAAAATGAATTTAAAAGAGAAACAAGAAAAATAGACTCCTTTTACCAATGCCAAACTTATATTTTCTGCTTTTAAACATAATTTATAAAGCATAATTGATAAAAGAATTGTTTAATAGATTTTCTAAAACTATCTTCCTTTTGAATATTAGGATAAATTTGATATAAATCCATATGATTAGTAAACTTAGGATGATGATCGGATAATGATTTTATAAAAAAATTTATAAAATTTAAGAATGGCTACTAAACTGACATAGTTTGTATCAGGAAATTAATTTTAAATAAAATAAAATAATAATGTAATTTTTGATTTTTCAGAAATCTAAAATTTATATAATCTTAGAGAGATTATCATATCTTATAAATTTAATTGCTATAGAAACCAAACTGGAAATGATCTTAATTAACTATTATAATAAATTGTCATTTTACCAAAATTAAAAGTTTTTGAACTTCATTTTGATATGATAGATACCATTTAAAGTTAATAAATGCAAGTTATTGTTTAGTATTTTACATTATTTGCGTAAAAATTAGAAAAATTTCGGCTTAGTTTAGATTTAAGTTAAGATTCATGTAATATTCTTTGTGAAAACATTCTTAAATTAAAACCAATTAATCACATTTCAATTAAAATATTTGGCTACTCAAGTAGACCTTAATATTGTACTAGTATTTGTAAAATGATTGAAAAGATGCAAGATCATCCAGACTTTGACATAATGGGAGATATTGAAGCAGATATAAATCCTGAAGGTTGTATTTAAGTTTTAGAAACATATCGAAAGTAATCTTAGAAAACTCATTTACGGTTAGATTTTTCAAGAATTTGGGCAGGGCCTGATATAGGATAGGATATATCCTTAACTTTAAAATCTCTTTATAATTTAAAAATATTGGATTTAAAAATTTAAATGGCAGAAGGAATCATGGATGGAAGCAATTGCATTAAACCTTCTGAAATGGTAAAGATATTACAAACTATATGCAATTTAAATGATTTGAAAGAACTAAAATATTACTATAGTCCTGACTGGGATGTATAGTTTGAATATTAGCATGTTGAATAAGTATGTAAATGCTTATAAACCATGAAGCAATTAAAAGCACTAACATTTTCTATATTTAATTGGAAAATGGATATAAAATCTGTTTAACTTTTTGCTAATACTATTGGTAGTTTAACTTATTTAGAAAAATTAGGATTATATATTTCATAAAGTTCATTTTAAAATGAATTTGAAGGATATTAAATTTTTTCTTCGGCTTATAAAGGGCTTTCAAATTCTTTAAAAAGCTTATCTATAGAAAATTATTGTTTAGAATGGAAAGCATCAGTATATAGATATAAAAAAGATTTAAATGAAGAAGATTATGAAAACATTATTAAAAGCAGAGATATAATCACTTAATATTTAAACAGTATAGCCACCATGAAAAAACTAGAATTTTTGTAATTAAATTTTGTATATTCAGCTTTTACACATGAAGAACTTATTTCATTTTCAAATATGTTTTCTTAATTGACAAATTGCTAAATTTTTAAACTTAAATGTGGAATAGTAAGGAAAGGAAATATAGAAGATAAAAAAGAAAAAGAAAATTATAATCTTTAGAAAGATTTATTTTATATTTAATTATATAAAAATATATCAAAAATGCCTTCAGCTAAAAAGGTTTACCTTAGTTTTGATCATAAATTGAAAGGTTATAATACAATGATAAAATAAATCAATGAATGTAGTCCCTATATATATTTCTGGGGTAAAAGAGAAGATGATTATTAATGATTTACAAAATTACAAAATTATATATAAAATATAACTATAATATCTAAATATTATAAATTGTGTGGGGGGAAGTTATTAATGCTTTTGAAAACCATTTAATTTTATATTCTAAAAATACTTACTGTTTACTTTCAAGTAAAATTTACTGATTTGTAAATTAATTTATTCGATAAAAATCGTTTTTAATTCATATTTATTATTTAATAAAAATAATTAGTAAAGAATTAAGTTATATAGTAGCTTATTTATTTTAATACCAATTATCCATATAAAATTTGCTTTTCCTCGATTATTGTTTTTCTTAAAAATTAATCACAAATTGATAATTATTAATATAAATATATATTAAAGAAAAATAGAGAAAATAAAAAAAAAATAATTGCTTTAAAAAATATTATGAACAATTAGTTAAACTTGAATTTAAGTTCTCCCGTAAAAAAAATTTAAATAAATTCTTTAGATGTCGATTCACCTCACTGTCGGCTTTCTAATAAATCAGGTTCTCGGCCTTAGTCCCCCAAGTCTCCTAGAGCTTTAAAAATGAATTTATTTTCTCCATCATAAAGTCCAACTCGTTCAAT
Source organism: Miamiensis avidus (assembly GCA_037039885.1). Taxonomy (NCBI): domain Eukaryota; phylum Ciliophora; class Oligohymenophorea; order Philasterida; family Glauconematidae; genus Miamiensis; species Miamiensis avidus. The sequence continues at coordinate 279,384 of JAWVGU010000025.1, forward strand.
TGATTCTCCGAGCATAAAACCTATAATGTTAGCCATTCCTTAAGGATTGAGTCCAAGCTCTAGCTGCAATAAACTTCCTTCATTAAGGCCTTCATCAAAATCTATTAATGGCTCTAACTCCCCAACTTAGTAATAATAAACTTGCTTTAAATCAGCTTCTTACAAGCTTTCGTAAAGTGGTGAGTAAAAACTAAGTTATTACTCTTAAAATAGTAATAAACATAAACTCTCATAACAATAATAAGATCCAATAATTTGTGATAAAGAAAAAATAGATGAATTAAATAGGTACCTTTCTTAATTCTTTGTTGAAAAACCAACCCTTTATACCAATTCTTTGCATGATGATGTAATAAATAAGGTCTACCAATGTGATCAAGACATCTAAGAACTTATATTTTGTGAAAATCCTTAAATATTTAACTTCATTACTAATTTAGTTCCTCAACCTAAAAGCCATAAGATATTAGAAAAACTTACATATTAAACTGTATTGATTAAAATTTATCAAACTATGCAATATTTTTATTAATTTTTATTTTATCTAATTGTATTAAAGGCTTCTAAGCGACTTTTACAAGCATTGCATATTATAATAGGGGATGTATCCAAACTAATGAAGTCAAATAATTATAATGATCAAAATAGTAGATAATCTAAAAATGTATTAGAAAAATAAATTACTAAGAAAGACCTTAATAGTCCTGAAATGTAATATATCACAATAAAAGCATTGGTTTATTAAATTTAATATTATTTAGAAAAATATAAGACGAAAATAACAATAATGTAGAAGAAAGACAAATTTTGATTTAAAAATTTAATAAAATAATAAGTAGCAGTAGTAATATAATGGAAGTATAAAATTATTCGCCTTGTAAACAATGTGAAAATACTAAGGTTTAATTTTAATAGTTGCATTCCATAAGCTGCTAAATAAATTAAGAATTTTAGTAAATGATGTAAAAAATTAGAAAATTAGAAAATGAGCTAACAATTAGAATAGAGAAACAAATGAATCCATCATTAAAAGATGTAAATCTTTAAATTAAGAAAACTAGCAGTGTTAATTTAAATTCTAAAATAATGTTATCTTCAGATAATTATGAAGAAGTAAATTAATAGACTTTTTTAAATTAATTTAATAAAAAAAATTTAATCTATATAGATATTATCAGGAATACTTTAAATACATTAGAACTTTCCGATAACTAAAATTCCTAAAATAGATTTAGAAAAAGAAACCAGAGGGTTTCCTGTTAAATAAAAAATAAATTATATTTAAATGAATTAAAAAAACAATCGATATATTTGTAGTAAGTTGATAAAGAAGCTAATAATTTAGATTAAAATGAAATAAGACCTCCAAGCAAGTCAATCGATTAGCATTTAGAAGAATAGTTATCAATTAATAATGAAAAAAGTAGTGTTAATGTAAGCAATATATGTGATTTTTCTCCTAATTATATAGATAGGGTTTCTATTTCTGAATATGAATCTACTACTGAGAATTGCAGTGGTTTTATGATACCTTACTATTAGAATTAAGACTAAATTGAATATTCGAATACCCCAAACAGATAATAAACGAAATAAGTTTCTTATTTTGGTAGTCAGAGGACTATTAATTAATCTTTATTAACAGCAGATGCCCCAAAATTAATTATTAATAATGATTTTTAAAATCTCAGTAATAGTTGTAAAATAGGAAGTAGATCATAGAAGTATATATATATATTTAATTTTTAAAATAATAATATTTTTAATTTCTATAATTATTTATTAGAAATATATAAAAAATAAAGAACGAATAAGTGTTTTCTTCTTCAAAACCTAATGTACTTCCTTTAAGGTAAAAAACTCTTAAACTAAAATAATGATAAAATTTATTTAATTATTAGATTACTATAATAAATATGTTCTATATCATTCTTATATAATATAATTTAATAAAATATAGTGAAAATATTTAATTCTAATATTATTAAATATAATATAAAAAAGTGTATAAATTATATAAATTTATAATTTTTAATTGTATTTGGTGCATAATGTCTATATTAAGATAAAATAATATTTTTATTAAAAAGAATTCTATAATAGATGTATTTATATTTTCTTTGAAAAATAAAAGAATCTGTGTATTTTAAATTTGAGTTATTTAGGTTTTATAGTTCTTTTCAATATTAATACACATAATTATTTTACATTAATTGATGATGAGCTTTATATATATATTTGTAAAAAAATAAACCTTAAAAAAATAAATAAGAAATAAATAAGAAGGATAATAGAATATTAAACATCTTACTAATAAAAGTAATATATTAAAATGTCGTAATAATTCAAACAAAAAGGAGATGAATTCATGAAAAAGGGAGATAAAAAAGCTAAAGGAACATTTTTCGGAAATCTTCTCAATAATAAGTCAGAACGAGCTGAAAATGCACTTGAAAATTATAAAAATGCAGCAACCTAATATAAGTTAGGTTAAAATTGGGAATTAGCTGCGTAAGCTTATTTAAGGTAATAATATATATATATCATTGGAGATATTATTAATATCTATATTAAAACAAAATATCTTCTTGTTTATAAATAATATGAACAATTATTAATTTAAATTATTTATAATATATTATTTATTTATCATCAAAATAATAAAATAAAACATTCAAAATATTAAAAGTTCACTAAAATTACTATCTTACTTAAAATAACTAATTTTAAAATTTACAATTTTCCCATTTATATAAGATGTGCAGATTGTGATATAGCAACTTAAGGAGGAGAAGCTGCCGATTTTTATGTAGATGCAGCAACGATGTTTAAAAGAGTTAATAACATAGATTATATAGAATATTTGAATAAAGCTGTCGATATTTTCTGTAAAGAAAATAGAATAGGACAAGGAGCAAAAATTAAAAAATAAATTGCTGAGGGATATGAAGCTGATTTGGAATATGATTTAGCTGTTTAAGCTTATCAAGAAGCAGCTGATTTATTTTACGCGGAAAATGACCACGTCAGTAATTTTTACTTTCCTAATATTAACTTTATTGTTATTTTCACTAATGTTTATAAAATAAATATTTAAAAGGTGATTTCCACAGTATGAAACTTAAAGTTGCTGAACTTTCTGTAAATAAAACCGACGTAAATTATGTAGAATGCATTAAGATATATGATGAAGTTGCTGAAAAGTGGCTCAGCAATCCTCTTACAGCCTCTTCTGCAAGAAAATTATTCTTCTCTTCTATTTTACTATATTTAGCAAATGCTGATGCTGTTGGTGCTTAAATCGCACTAGATAAGTATATGGATTAGTGCCCCGCCTTTACAGGAACAAGATAATAAAAATTTTTGGGAGCTCTTATTTAAGCTGTGGAGAATAATAATATTGAAGAATTTTCTACCTAATGTTATGAATTTAATAAAATAATTCCTCTTGATAAGTAGTAAACTAGTTTATTAAGTAAGATAAAAGAATAAATAAATTAGGTAGGAGGATAATAAATTGTTGAAAATCCTATTAGTAACAATCAGTAAATGGGTAATACTGATTAACCAGATATATTGTGATTAAATAATTATATAGTTTATAAAAATAATTAATATAATTAACTATTCATTTAGAATTTATTTACAATAAAATCAATATATGTTAGTATCTGATAAAAAATATAATTTATAAAATATATTTTAAGAATTTTCTATATTTTTTCATTTCATATTTTTTAGTTATGTTTTTGCTTATTCTACTATAATTAACTCTTTTTGTCTAGATTAATTCATTTTATTTAGATTATTCAAAAGGAATTGGTATTAAGGAATTGTTGAGCAAAAAGCAATTAAACCTAAAGAAAATACAAAGCAAAATCCTTAAGCCATTTCAAATGATTTTCCATGGATATTATTTTCTATAAATGATAGAATATATTTTAGTGAATAAATGTAGATAAATAAATTATCAATTTAGAATAATACAATTATAATTACTTTGCTAATTTTACTATTTTATATTATATTAATCCCAAAACAATATTCCAGCTCTTACTATAAAAAAAATTCTAAACTTCTAGTCATGATAACAGGAGCGGAGAAGGAACCTAAGGCCTTAAAAGTATATGTATTATTGATAGTCTACTTTATAGATAATATATAATATTATTAATACAATTAAAGGGTAGAGTATAGGTAAATTACTATGAAAGGAATTATTTAAACTATTCAAATAACTTGATATTCTGTATAAAGTTAAAAAATTTTATATTTAATTTAGTACATTAAATTAAAATAATTTAATTTAAATATGTACTTGATTGTAATTTTGTTGTAAACTCCCTCTGTAGTTAGTATTTCTCTGTAGTTTTGTAGATCATATAAAGAAATGTTTTCTATTCTAGTTTTATGTATCTATTATGTATTTTAATTTTAAGTATCTGTTTTATTAGTGTCTTATGGTTCCCTTTCTTAAAATAAATTTTCATATTTATCTATTTTTTAATTGTATTCTTCTCTTAACTTTTTATTCACAGAATGCACATTGTAGATTCTATTAAACATCCAATCTTCGATTGCAATGAAATTCAAATATAAAAATGGCTAGTATCATTTTTTATTTTAAAAAGAGATTTATAATAGTAATAATAATAAATTTATACTGTTAAACCTCTTGCATCAATCCTGAAAAAAGACATTATCACAATAAATTAATGTTTACTATTCTTTAGTATTACTTTTTGTGTAGCAAAAATTGTAAACTAATTAATAATAATTTGTGGTAAATATATTAGCTAAGTAATTTAATAAATAATTTTAAAATAGAATATCTCGGATTCAAATTCTATTACTTTTACAAATAAATCATAATATAGTTTAATATAAACAAACACTTATTTTTATTGAAATATATATATTATATTTAATAATTTATATATAAAGATATGATATATATTTTATATGGATATATATATATGAATAATTTATTTTGCTTTCAATCTACTCTTTATTTACTTTTCATAAGTCTATCAACACTTTCTTCTTCAACCAAAACTAAAAGTTTCAGTGCCTAATATGACATTCTCTTATATAAATAAACAATGTATCCAAAAATCAGAAGTTAAATTACAATAAATAAAATTCCTCGTAACTAATAAATATAATAGGGGATATTTTAAACAGGAAAATCATTAAAGTTTAATAAATAATACTAAAAACGCTGCAACACTTTTAGAATAGCTTTAGAATATAATCACTAATAAAAGAATTATCACAGATAGTATTTCTACAACTATATATTAAGGCCTGCAAAGCAAATAATTTGTAATTCCGATCGAATTCATAGAAATAATTAAAATAATTCCTCCTATTCGTACCCACGCTGCTATCTCAGAAGTGCTGAGTTTAATTATTTTTATTTAATTTAATTTAATTCATAATAAAAATTATAAAAACACTTTATTTATCAATATATATAAACTATTACGTAAAATCATGTTCTATTACTAGCATTTTCATAGCATATGTTCTTATAGTAATTAATAAAAGTAAAGCAAATAGTAAAATTAAAATTTTAACCACTTATAATTTAATTTCAGAATGAAGAGTTTAAATGGCTCTAAAAAAAAAAGATTTTTCTAATTCAATCTCAGATAAATCTTCTAAGTAGTGTTCTTTTATTTTTTTTTAGAATTATTTTTTGGATAGAAGATTCATTTTTCCTTAAAAATTTGATGTTAATAGAATATTAAAATCATAATATTATTACATTTTTTATACCTTGTAACTAAGGAATAGAGTTAAATCGAATTTTATCTTAGCATTTTATTTTTTCTATTTACTATTTTGCTTTATCTATTCCTATTATTTCATAATATCCAGAACAATTGATAAATTTCTATAAAAACTCTTCTCCACTATTAGAAGTTCGAGCATCTTAAGTTTTAGTAGTTATTCTAAAACTTTGATTATTCGTATTGTTAAGTTGCTCAGTAAGAGTATTTAAATCGCTAATTTATTTTGCCGAAAACTTATCAATCATTATTATAAATTAAAAATTACTTTTGTTATACTATATATAATATTTTCTTATATTATTTTATTAATTTGATATTTTTATTATTTATATATCTCTATATATTTATTTAAAGGAAATAAATATTCTTGTAGATTTAATATTCTTATTAGAGGAATATCATAATTTAAATGATTAAATATTACGAATAATAAATATTTCTATTTTTAATATAAGAATTTAAAATAAATATATGATATATATGCAGTTTTGATGTATGCAATAACAAAAATTTTACATTTAATTGTTGAATATAAATATAAAAATGTGAAATAATATTTATATAAAATTATATCCTAATTATTAATTTGGGATAAAAAAATTATTTCATAGATATGCAATGCAAGAAACTATTTTAAAAATCATATAGAAAAATTATAGAACATCGAAAACGGTCAAATTAGTTCAGTGGTAAAATTGTCGCTTAGGGTGCGATAGCCCCGAGTTCGATTCTCGGATTTGACCCACCTTTTTTTTATTTATTTTAAGTAAATTTAATGATCTCAATAATTTTTTTCTTATATAGTATACATTTATATAATTATTTAATTTATATATATTAATATAACATAAATGATTAATGATAAGTTCCAATAAATTTATTTAGTATATTTATTATTTTCATTTTTAATCTATAATTTTATCTTATTTTTATATTTTTTCTTATTTTTTTCTAAATAATTTTTTATGCAAGGTTTTAGATCACCTTGATCATTTTATGCACCTATAGAATGACAAATAGCTGGGTAAAAAAGCAAAGACCATAGTATACTGAATCCTATAGTAGATGAAACTAACGTACCCATTACTTAGAAGAATTATAGTTTTCCTCCAAACAAAAATAGACCAGCACCTAAAGTAGTAATACCTCCGCCTAAAACTGACACACCCATCACAGTCAACATATTTTCTGTTCTATCATATCTTAATTTCGCTTCATTTTCAACATATTAATTAGCTAAATGGACTACATAATCTACTGATAGTCCTATGATTATAATGCTATTCATTGATTCAAAAGCTCCAAATTCCCAGCCTCTCGCCCAAATTGTCATTAACACACCAAGCACTACTCCTAAAATGGTTATAACAGCATACAAACTCATCAAAAAATTTATGTTGATAATACTAAAATTATAAAAGCCAAAGATAGACTGATAATTATTCCTTATATAGCTCCATCAATTAAAGCCTCTTCCGATACCATCCATAACCAACTTTCCGATTATTAATATGCTTTTTTCATTCCTTAGGGACTTTCTTAGTTTATTTTTTTCATTAAATTTTCATATTTATCAAATAGTGGAACCAATACATTTCTGCCATTGATACCAGGCTCTCTTCCTGTTAGTATGATTGATGCATAAGATATCCTATTATTTTTTAATAAACCCACATTTTTTGACTACTTTAAGTCATAACCTTCACTTGAATTCAAAAAAGTTGAAAATTCTTGAATAAATTAAGATTAAGGCACAGGAAAGGTAGAGCCTTTTTTAACTATATAATCTCTGAAAATCTCCATAAAACAATCTACACTATTTTTTCCATCTGATATTAAGCTTTAATATTCCTGCTCTCTCAATTATTCGCAGATTTGTATAAAGCGGTTTTGATTTTCTTCTGATGAAGGATCAAAGGTTTTATCATATATCACTTTTCCTGCATCTTTAGGATCAAAATAATCGGTATTGTCTTAATTAACTCCTGAAATTCCCCATATTAAATTAATTTTAATACTATTTCCTCCTTCACTATTTGAAGAAAAACTAACTCTTGAATATTTCAAGGCTCTAGATAAAAAGTGATCTTTACTTATAAAAGTAGGGGGTTCCTTAGGAGTTTTAAGTTAAAGAGTTGCCCATATTTTAAAAGCCAATAGTCCACAAAACAGGAGAATTAAAGGATATCTAGCTTTAAAAGTCCAAACTGTCCAATATTTTTTGAAAAACATTTAAGTTTTACTTTGTTATTACATCTCTTCATTGGAAATATCTTATTATTTATTATCATTTTTTTCATTATCTTATTTACCAATATCCCCATTATTAATATTTTAGATTTAATAAGCACTTTCATGATTTTACAATTGTTCTTAATTATTTTGATTTTTATTACTGCTTATTTACTTTTTAAGCCTTCGGTTTTCCATAAACTATTCTCTGAAAACTAGAAAAGCTGGAAAAATTGTTATAACCAACAAATAATTTACAGTAATATTGATAGCAGCGAATATTCCATAAGTCATAATTGGCATCAACTTGCTTATTGCCGTAGCTAAAAAAGCTATTACAGTTGTACTAGAGGTAACTAACATTGCTTTTGAAGCTCTCCTATAAGCATATGATATCCTTTTAAGTAGATTCTCTTTTAATTCTTTCATTTGGCCGGCTTATTACCATGCATCAAAAAATACGAACACATCATCAGCTCCAACTCCCATTAAAAGAAATAATATACTTGTGTGTAGAGATATGAAAAATTTGAACTGAAAAATCAATCTATAGAAAAAGAATGATATAGGAAATGTTGCACCCATTATTAAAGATCCCATTGCTCCAACAGCAAAGGATTTAGTGTGAATCATCATATATATAGTGACAAATCCAAGTCTGTTAATAAAACATAAATTTTTTTAAATTATAAATAGTAATAATACTTTAATAAAAAATAAATATATAAGTACGCTATCATTGAAAAAATAATATCTTTTGACAGCTATGTGTTTCCATAATCTTCTATAATTTTTCTGTTGAAAAATATAACTTCCATAGTACTTGTAGACTGATCATTTTCGATGTATTCAAATAAATCATCATTCCATTTTTTAAATATATCTGCCTATTTCATATCCTTATCTTTAGTGTCCTTAAACCCTTTAAAAGGAAACCCGAATTTGAAAATGCTTCTTGCCATTTCAACTTTATTTTATTGTTTTGTGAAGTTCTTATCAAACAAAAAATTATTTTAAAAGAAATTTTAGTCTGTAGAAGTCACATGGTTTAAATAATTATTTATTTCTTCTTATGAAACTGATGTTTTTTCATAAGACCCAGCAATTCTTAATGCTATAGAAGCTGGCTAAGCACACGAAGGATCACTTACAGATTTAGCAAGGCACAATTCTTCATATTTTTTATCATTGAAGCTTATTATATGTCTTTCAACTTTAAGCATTGTTTATATATTTTAAGGAGTCAATAAAGTTGAACCTTTTTTCAATCGGTAAATCAAATATGTTTCTAGATTGTCTTATTCTATAGTTCTCTCAGCCAATTATTAGTTTTCTTATTTATATAAATTGATATTATATTAGAAAAGTAGTTAGCTAGTAAACTTAAATATAAATTATACTTTCTAGCTCATCATTATAATCCTTTATAGCTAAGTTAAATCCATCATTTCTCTTGACTTTTTAATCAGACCATACTAAAAAGGCTAGAGAAATAAAGAATTATATAATTTATTTATTATGATTTTAAATAAAAAAAATCACCTCTTGGAGAATCATCACTTAATTTAAAAAATCCTCCAGCAAATACAATTACTTAAAAAAAAAAAAAAATTAAATTAAGATTATAATTATTAACAAATTTTTACTTATTTAAATAAGTATAATCCCAAGACATGATCCAATAATAGTACATGGCCTATTGACTAATTATCTAGAAAACCAAAAGTCATCTCCGTTTAAGTGGTTAACTTCATTTTACAAATTTACTTTTACAGCTGGTGCAGATATATTATCTCCACCTTTGTTATCTTCAATTTCTATATTATGAGAAGGTAATTATTATATCTTATCTTGATATAAAAAATTCATAGTTTTATATTTTTTAATAATTATTATTTTTTATTTTTTTTTAATTTATTAAATATATTGTATAAGCTTATATAGGTATGGTGTTCCATTAAGTTTCTAAGTTTTATATATTATCATAAGTTATTATATTATTATTAATATCCCAAATTATTTGAAATATACTTTTATAATTTAAATGTAATAATTTTGTAATTATTTATAAACTTCCACTTGTTTATCCAATTAATTAAGTTTAAATTTGATTAAAATTTGAATTTGGCAAATATAAAATTGAGTCATTATTAATTTCAATCACTATTAACTATTTAAATAAATTTAAATAATTAGTGAATTGAAATAAAAGTAATATTAAATTTCATAAAGGTAAAAATTTGTTATTTTATCATTCTGATTTATTTATAATATAATTAATAATTATCAAAAAGAAATAGCTCATATATATTTTCATTGTCTATTTCTTAAAAAGCAGATGAAAATTTAAATTATTATCTAATTGAAAATTTCTAATATATTCTCATTATTATTTTTTAAATAAATTAAAATGAATAAAGATTATTTTCAGTTTCTTTTATAATAAAAAGTTATCTTTATTATCATAATTTTATTACAATTAGTATTAATTAGGCATTTGTATTTTTTATTCTAATAGCAATATAATGTTTTATTATTTTATATGCTAATTAATAAATTAATACCATTTATTTATGATATAAAAAATATAGGATTCGAAATTATAAAAGTAAATTATTGTCTATATACAATTTAATAAATCAACAACAACAAATTAGTTATATAAGCAAATATTGTCTTAATATACATTGGCTTGGGAGCTTATAATTGAAATAAGGCATGCATACAGTTTAGATGCTTAAAGGATTTTTAAAAATGATTAAAGCTACCTATTTATAGTTAGATATAATTCAATTTACTTTTTTTTTTAAAATACTAAAATAAAAATAAAAATTATAATTTTAATAATAATATTAAAGTGAAATATAGACAATTATTTAATGTTTAGTGTTGGATATATAATGTTGAAATTATATTTACATTCAACAATGTCTATTTCATTTTCTAAAGAATAAATTACATCAATTAATTATAAATCATCTGATTATTAATGATAATGATAATGATGATTTCTATTTTTAATATTGTAAATTTCTAAATAACAATAATTACTGAATTGCGTAAAAGAATATTTAGTAAAATTTTATTTTTATATAATATTAAATTCAAGAAAATAACAAATTGCTTACCAAAAAATAATAAAAGTAAAAATTAAATCATAATTGGACATTCAAACCTCGATATTATGGGAGATGAATTTGATAAAATATTATAAGTCTCATATGAAATCGAAGAACTGATTTCTAAATTCCACTTCCATTCAGAAGAATAAGCAGTTTAATATTATGAAAATTAAGCAGAATTAGGACATGTAGAATCAATGTATTCATACGCTCTCTTATTAGAAAGAGGAGTTGGAACTTAGTAAAATTAAGACTTAGCGATAAAATGGTACAAAAAAGCAGCTGAATAAGATAACGGCAACGCATTATATAATCTCGGAAATATATATTTTTTGGGAAAGGGAGTACCTTAGGATATAAATAAAGCAATCGATTATTATGACAGAGCAAGCTAACTAGATAATAACAAAGCTAGTTTTAATTTGGGGGTTATATATCTGTTTGGACAAGGAGTTTAAACCAATTTATAATAATCTATTTAGTATTTCAAAAAAGCAAGTAAACTAGGAAATGCTGCAGCATATAATAATTTAGGAAATATGTACAGAGATGGATAAGGAATGGAATAGAATTTTGAACGAGCTGTAGAGTGTTATTAGCAAGCAACTCATATGTAGTATCCAGCTGCGATTTCTAATTTGGCAAAAATGTACATTGATGGATATGGAGTTGAAAAAAATTATTAGATTGCTTTTCAATTAATGAAAGAGGCAGCTGAGATGAATATGTCTTAAGCTATCTATAACTTAGCTGCTATGTATGAAAATGGAATGGGAGTTAAGAAGAATTTAAAACTTGCGAAATTATATTATGAAGAAGCATACTAACAAGGCTATTAGGAAGCATAAGAAAGCTTAATAAGAGTCTAATAGCTTTTAAAAGAATAAGCAAATGATTAGTATTGCTACTGCGCAATTTTTTGATAAATTAGAAAAATATGTCAATAACTATTATATCATATTAAAATAAAAAGTACTAATATAATTTTATTTAAATATATAAATAATACTATTAAAATATATTATTTTATTGTTTATATATATTATAGAGTTTTTTTTGTGTATATATATATATTATAGATGAGATTATGAATATTTATGTAAAATTTAATAAAATATATATCAAATTACAAAGTATAATATTTTTATTATAAACTTCTATAAATTTATTATTTTATTCAAATGGATATATTAATATGACAATAAAAATTTATATATATATATGCATTATGATTTATAATACTTGTTATAATTCGAAGCAACAATGACCTATATTATTATATACTAATAATATTTGATTTAAAATATTAGCTGGTTATATCATTGATTTGTCGATAGAATGATTATTTCAATTTCAAATTACATAAAAATAAGCAATATTAATAGTTTATTTATAATTTATAATAGTAGAATAATAAAAATAAATAAAATATAAAAATGTAAAATAATTCTCACATGTTAAAAAGAAAAATACTATATGATGAACTAAAATCTTTTGCTAATAGAAAATTAAAGAAAAAAATTTGGGAAGAATGGGTGAGCTATCATAGAGACATAAGGGAAAGAATTGCTAAACTAATGATAGCTATATAATTTAATTCATAAAAAAATATAATCAAATGCATGGCTATTTTATAGGAAAATGTGCATTTTAAATAAAAAAAGCGAGCTAAAGCACTAAGAAATTTTTTTATTTCTAAAAAATGTGTTTAGAGATGGAAAAATTTTGTTTACATAAGAAAAATAGGTAGAGCATTTGGCTCTTTGAAACTTGCAACTAAATAAGAAAAAGCAGAAAGAAATTTAAATAAAAAGATATTATAAAAAGGTTTTACTCATCTTAAAGAGGCTGTTAAAAAATCAATTGATTTAAAGTAATTTAAAGAGTAATAAGTTAAGGATCATTATGATAGCAAACTAAGGAAAAAATATTTTCAAAATCTTTATGATAAAAGTTAAATTAGTAATTAAGTTAAAGCTATTCAGTAATAAGAAAACATGACATATTATTATGATTATTTTATTTAAAATATATTTTTATTATTATTTCAAAGAAGTGTAGCATAGGAAAGTCGAAGGTTTTATTTATACAGAAAAGTTTTTAAAGAATGGAAAATTATAGCTAGAAAAATGTCAAGACTGAATAAAAACTATCTCATATTAAATAGGCACATACAATAAAATAAAAAACAACTTTATTTTTAGGAATGGATTGATTTGTCAGTAGGGAATTACCAAAGTAGAACTTTCAGAAACTCAAAACTTTAAGAAAAAGCATTTTAATTTTGGAGATTTTGGTATATTTATTTAATTAATAATTAACCTTATTATTTGTTTTAATAAAATGGTCAAAATATATAGGACAAGATAGAATAATAACTTAAAAATGGGAAGCTAGGTCTTTTCAGAATGCAAACTTAATCAAATAAAGAATTAGTGTTTTGAATAATGGAAATTATATTCAATAAAAAAAGAAAAAAAAGAAGAGATTTTCTTTCTGCCTGTAATCTGATTAATGGATTTAAGAAAAAGAAATGTTTTGAAATTTTAAAAATTCCTTTGGGCGATCTGAAAAGGTAATAAAGTAACTAAGCTGTAGCTTAAAAGATATACAAGGATAAAATTTAGAAAAAGTACTTTTATTTGTTGGGGAAATATATGAATTATCATTAAAACTAATATATAAATAAACTAGCAGCTTAAAGATAATATAAAAAATATAGCGTAAATAAAAGTTTCTAGGGGTGGAAAGAATTTATATATAAAAAAAAGTAAAATATATTAATAAAATTATTATTATTTTAATAATTAATTCTTATTATTTTAATATAAAAGCATTGATAATTAAAAATTTGCAGTTATTTAATAAACGCACTAGATTAGAAATTAATAAAAGTTTTTTTATATTATGAGTAAATTGAGTGCTTATAGAATAAATAAAATTAACTTTTCAACATAGCATTATAGAAACCATTTAACTATTCTCTCATTTAAATCTCTCTAATGGTAATTTCTAATAATTAACTAAACCCATATTTAAATATATTTAACGAATTTATTAGGTATGCTAGTCAATGTGGATTTCATAGAAATTTAATATAAAGTATGAAAAAATTAAAAATTAGTAATCTAAAGGAAAATGCCTTTAAGAACTGGAGCTAAATTGCTAAAAAAAATCTTCTAAAAAGAAAATAATATAAGTTATCTCAAGTATATTATGATAAAAAAACTCTTTAAAAAGTACTCTCTGTTTTAGTTGCTTACTGTTTAGATATATAAAAAGGAAAAATGATTAAAAGCTTTTATGAAAAAAGAATTAAGGTGTAAACTCTGTAATTATGGCATAGAAACTACTTTCATAAGTTCAATGTTTCTTCATTTCAGCAAGATAAAATTATATCTAATTTTAACAACTGTTTTTACAAACTGAAAAAATATAGAGATATTTAAAAAGAAAGAAGATCCAAAATATAACAGTTTCAAATTTTTAGAAATCTAAATTATAAACGAATAGGCTTGAAAATCTGGAAGTTTTATTTGTCTTTGTAATAGCACAAAAGACAATATGATGTCGAACTATTCAGATTTAGTATGTATAAATCAGGGAAAAGAATTCTTAGGAAGTAAATATACAATTTGATTTATAATTTAAAATTATTAAATTATATTATTACCTTATTAATTAGTTGGCATTGGTCTACCTAATTAAGAAATCAATAGAGAATAACAGGTGAATATATTGAGGATAAAAAAAAAATGTCACTGAAATAATAATACTTTTCATTACTAAAGAATATATCTTAAAATAAATAATAGGAATTAACATTTTATCTCCGTATTTGGAATAAAAAGAAAGAAAAATGAAAATAAAATTATTCAATTTTTGGCTATACTATACTGAAAAAAGGAAAACAGAGTCTCAAAAAACAAAAATAATTGCAAAAAATTATCGAAACTCACTAAAATTTTAGCTTTTATAATCTTGGGTATAGTTAACTATTCAAAAGAGAGAGTAAATATTATATTTTCACATAAAATATTCTTATCAAAAATGTTCATATATATAATTTTATAGTTAAGATAACATACTCTATGACATATCGTATTATAATTTAAAAAAAGTGAAATAAAAAGTCTTCGATGCTTTGAAATACTATTATTCAAAATCCTAATATGAAAAATAAGCTGGTTAAAAAATTTATTTACTAAATAATTTTCTTTCCATGCAAAAATGGTTTTATTTATGGAAAAAAAATTTCCAAGATTCAATATTCAATACCTATTCTAAGGATATTTAGCTTTAGTAATTAAATGATTTATAAATGCTTTAATTTTTTAAAATATTTATTTATTTATTAAATTTATTTATTGAATAGACTTTTCAAAAAACTGGCTTTCAATTAATTTAAAAAAGGAGTTAAGTTTTCAATGAAAATTAAAAAATCAGAATATTAATAAAATTATAAATTTTTATAATTTTATGTTGAAAATTTAAAGCGTAAAGCTTTTATGGAATGGAAGCAAAGGATATCTACAAAAAAAGACTCTATGAAGCTAAGATAAATAAAAAATTCGGTTTTATTTTGTAGATTTGGAAGAAGAGCTTTAAAGAAACTATATGAGAATGCAGTTGACTAGCGAAAAAATAGGATTACCCATAAAATATATATTGACAATTTGATTATAAAAGCTTTTTCAAATTTCAAATAATATGTTTATGAAAAAAAATAAAAAAATAATCTTGTTAAACTTCATAACTACAAAAGAAACTTGATAATTTAGTTTTAGATATTTTCTCAATGGAAAAAAGTAAATTCTTTCATTATTGTAATTATGAAATTTTATTCAATATTATAAATTATAATTAAGTTTAAAGAATTATACAAAGAGAAAAATGCAGTTTTAAGGAAAAAATAGTAGAAAAGTAAATTACTTTATCTTAAAAAGATTTTTAAATTATGGAAAAAAGTTCACAAAGATAGAATTAATAAGTATAGGATAATTTATCAATTTAGAAAAAAATGTCAAGTGTTTATAAAAAATGATGTTTTTAATGAAATTAGGCATTTTGCTCTAAGTTAAAAGTATAAAAAAAATTAAATGAGCAAGCATATTGCTTTCATAATTTCTGGTTATATAAAAAAGGTTTCTACTCTTTGAAAATGTACTAATTTTATATATATTAAACAATTTTTAATTCTTAAAAAAATATTAATTTAAAATATAATAACAGGTGTTCAGTTCAGAAAAAAGAAGAAACTTAAATTTGATGATATATATAGAAATTATATATTTAGATTATTTGCTACTGCCTTTTAAAATTGGAAATACATATATAATGCTAATAGTTTCCAACATAATATTGAATTAGAAGCATTATAATTTAAGTAAAAATAAGTAAAAAGAGCCGTATTGGATGCACTAAAAAATAACAGAAATAAAAACCATAAAATGAGATACATCACACAAGTCCATTCTCAATACATAATGTAATTTTATTTTAAGAAGTGGGCTCGAAGTAATATTAGAAATTAATATCTGGAATATATAAGTAGTAATATTAATGGCATAATGGAAGCAAATTATAAGAATGCAGCATTTGATTAAATAAAAAAATATAATTAATAAAGTAGTGAACTAAGTAAAATTGCCCAAATTTTCTAATACTATGGATAAAAATTGGATTTAAAGCTATATTTAATGTTGCATTGGAAAAAAGAACTCGATAAGCCTTTTAAATGTACAGAGATGCTACATTAATTGAAAAAGCTTATAAATCATTCAAATAGTAAAATTGAAATAAACTATTTTTTGATTATTTTATCAAATAAACATATTTATTATTTGTACATATTAAACTAGATATAGAGATGAACGAGTAAAAAGAAGAATGAAGATAGTTGGATGTTTAAATAATTTAAACAAACATTTGAATTAAAATCTTTTGAAAGATTGTGTTTTTCAATGGAAGAAATACAGCTATGTGAGATAATTAAAAAAGAAACTACTAATAAATTATTGTAGATGTCTCAAAGGAAAATCATTTTTAATTTTGTATGAATATGCATGGTAACAATATACCACTTTAATTTTATATAATCTATAAATGTTCATCTATTTTTACAAAACAGTAACTAAAAGACAATGAAATTATTTTAGCATAAAAGAAATGTGATTTTAAAATAAAAATATTGAGACAATGGAGGAAAATTTCCCAGCTTTAGTCTTATTAGTCTTATAAGGATGGTAATTCCAAATATAAAAAAATAAATAAAAAGTTAATTCTAAGAAGAAGAAGAAAAGGAATAATAAAATTAAGAATAACATAGTGAAATTAATGTTTCAGCCTCGTATATTTAAAAGCCTAATTATACTTTCTAGGATGAAGAACAATTTGATTAATAGTTTTTAACAAATAGTGAAAATAATCTAAAAAACCCGGATAAAATTTAGTCGATTACACAATTTAAAGAGAAAAAACACAATGATATTGCTAGAAGTTCATACAAAGAAGGTGTAAGAGGAAAAATTATTATGAACGATTTATAAGAAAGAGTTATCAGTTTTGAAGAATTTATTGAAAATAGAAGTTCTATTAATCAGAATGAAAATGACACAACATATGTTGAGTGAGTAAATTATAATTATTAATTAAAACTCATGATAAAAAATATATATGATAAGTTTCCATTGTTTTATAGTAAATAAGATTATTATTATTATATTATATTAAATATAAATAAAATAAATATAAGGTTTTCATATAAAGAACATTATATATAAATTTTCAAATTTTCTAAAATCTCAAAAAACAATGTATATTCCCTTTATATTCTTTACCGCCAGGATGTAGATCAGTCTTGAATCTTTCTTTTACCATTCTTTTCTCTCCTCTTATAGAGTAGAAAAAGGGATATTATTAATCTAAATCAAGTGCCACTTTTTCAAAATCTGACACAGTAAAAACCTAAAATCGTGGTAAAAAAGATGGGTCTGCTATAATTAAATAATTTTTCAATTATTAAAAAGGAAGATTGCACACTTTTGCAGAATATGTATATTATGGATCTATAGGAGATTGCTCAAATCCTACTGGTACAAAATAATGGTTATTGCAATGGTAGATCAAGGCACTATTAGGGCTTTTTAATGATTCTTTTATATGTTCAAGTGCCTTAGCATCATTATATTTGGTTTTGCCTGCTCCCTATTTCTTCCAAAAAATGCCAGCTTTTCCTATAAAAATAAGCAAAAGAAACCTTAATCAGTATAGCCTCTTGTCTGCTAAAAACAAATGATTACTATATACCTTTTACTTATCTCTTATCGCATAATACAAGAAACCATTTTATTAATGCTTAGTTTCCAGGATTAAAGGATTAAGTCCAAAAAGCTTTTTAACCATATCCTGCCATATACATAGCTTCTTCTTAAGTTATAGGTATCTATGAACCTTTTCCTAGAGTTGAAAATAGGTAATTCCAACATGCTGTAACACTATTTATACCACAGTTGTAGAGGTATTGGGGTTTACTAACACAGGCCCACAATGGCTCATTAAGGAATTTTCTATTTTTAATTTCTAAAATAAGATCATTTTAGCTTAACATTAAGGGTGCTTGTTCATTTGGTATTAATTCTTTATTCGTATCTTAATCAGATTATTAATTTTATATTTCTTTTTCTTCTTCTTACTTCGTTTCTTCCATATATGTCCATTCTTTAGAATTTTATTCCATTTCTCTATGTGTTTTTAATATTAAAAAAGTTAATTCACATATATAATGTATGGTTATATTGTAATAAAAGAATTCTAATTTAAACAAGTTTATGAAACAAATTTTATTTTTTATGTATAAATTTTTTAAAATAACTTAGTTTACAAATATAAATTATAATAATTTTATAATAGAACATATTAATCAGTCTTAATATGCTTTAAATAATTGCTTTCCTGGGTATAGGTTTTCAAATTCTACATGATATCTGTTTAGTTTTTCATCTATAAGTTTTATTTTTTCTTATATTTCATCACATTCTCTATTATACTTCGAGATTTTATTAGAAGATCTAATATTAAAAATTATTTTAGTTCATTTGTACTAATAAAATAATAGCATTATTACCCTAATTCAATTTTTTCCAAATAGTTATTGAGATATAAAAGTAATAGAGATTTTTGTCTATGTAATATTACTATATTTTCTTTAATTGAAAGCCCCATTAAACCTACAGAATCCAATTTTACATTAATGTCTTATAAGGTGGCAAAAGGATTTTTAATTAATATATCATCTACAATTTCTTTTTTATTTTTAGTCAAATGAGGCATCATTTTTCTATACTTTACTGCTACTTTTGCTTATTGATCATCCCATTTTTTGATCTAAGCAATAATAGATATTAAAACTTGTATAGTAAGTATATTTGTATTATTACTCTATCAAAATTATTTTAAAAGATTTGTATGAATTTTTCTCTAAATTCATCTTCAGTTTAATAGTATTCTCCACTAGAGAATAAAAGAGAGAATCTAAGAAAATAATCTTAATTTTTAGCTTCTCTTTTTCTTTTTTTTTTCAACCCATCAGCAAATAATTTGATAAATTGCTACAAATTAATTCCAGCTGATTTTTGATTTCTCTGTGATGGAAATTTAACATGTATTTATTAAGTTAATATAAAATAATAAAATATGAATTTACTGCTTTTCCATAACCTGAAAGCTAGTAAAACACATTTTTATCTTCTTAACTTGTTATCAGACCTAATTATTTATAAACTTTGTACATATATTTTCTTGTAATTCCAAAATTTAATTAAACATCTTTTTAAGCATATAACTCAGAGAGAATATCAATAGTTTCTTGTTTTAGTTAAAACTATATATAATTTAATATTAAAACCATTTTATATAAATACTATATTTTATTTTGTATTTAAACTAATATAATTATTTTTTAACCTTTCCCAATTATTATTCTGTTATGGATTCAGGAACAATGTTTTGTTCTCCCAATACCCATCTTCTTAATTTTTGGGTAAATGATTCTTTATATTTCTGCCATATAAGGAACTCTATAATTTTAAATTTAAAGTAAAAATTTGTTCATTGTATTGTCTTTTATATTAAAGCAATTTTACTTCTGTAAGCATCATTGTAATGAGCTATAAGGAGAATAACTAAGCAAAAAATAAATTTTTTTTTTTTTTTTTATTTAATCATATCTTTTTTCATAAAAAGGCATTCTCAGTCTAACAATTTTTTCATTTTAAGTTCTATTTTCCATCTGAATTTCTTTTCTACAAGTCTACAGTAAATAATTTTTTATATTTTTTAATAATTTAAATATAATTATATTTATTCATTTTACATATTCAGAAACATATTTTGCAAAATAAGCTTAGGATGGAGTAAAATTAAGCTTTTTTGAATCTATAAATTTTAGAGACAAAAATTAAAAATCACTTAGTTTTCGATTTTATATTATTTTTTAGTTGAATTTTATCATAAATTTCAAAATTTATTTAAGTGATAGGAGTTTATTATATGTATATTGAGAGTAAGCTAATAAAATTAATATATTAATTTATGTTGCTTATATATTTTATATTAATTAATGCTATATTTTTTATTAATTAGTAAAAAGATAGATAAATAATATGAAAATCTAGGATTATTATAAAAAATTATAAAATGTATTTTTATGTTACTATTTGTAAAAATCATTATTATATTTATTTCTTAATAATATATCATTGTGAATATATATTTAGAAAATTTAATCTAAGAACCTATAGTCAGTTAGTGTAAATATAAACATTATATTAATTTAATTAGTTATTTTATTACTCATGATTATGGTTGTTTCTTTATTTCCAATTTTTATTAAAAAATAGAATAATAATTTTTAATCAGCTATTTGAATATTAAATATAAAAAAACTAATATAATACATAATTTATAAGAAAAACCAAGAAAAATAAATTATTTAATCTTTAGTTAATTAGATAGTAAGTTAATAGAAAAACGAAGAAGTGTTAAAATAACTAACAATAATAATAGTAAAAAAATGAGTAAAGAAACATAAAAACCAGAAACTAATCAACCCATTATTGAATAAGATTAGTTCTTAGATTTAGATAAAGATTTAGCAAGTAATTTTAAAGTAAAGCCTTCTATCTTAAAAAAACTTGTGTCGGTATCCAAAACAAGACTATTTTCTGAAGAGGTAGATCTTATGGAAGATTTATCCTTAAAATAAAACAGCTACCCCGACAATCCCTTATAATGGATGCTTTAAGGAGTCAATACTAGCATAAAATAAGGTTTGGATGAAACGGACATTGATAGTAGAGAAATCAGTTATGGTAAAAACTAATTTTAAAATAGTCCTAAGAACTTTATAATTTTTTTTTTTTTTGCATTTTCGAATAACCTATAAAATAAATATTTATATACTTGGTTATAAAAAATAGAAATTATTAATATCAAAATTTAAATATACTAAAATAATTTCTTTATAATTAATGTAAACATTTATAAATGTTTTATTTTTAAAAAAAATTAAGTTTTATTTCATAAAGATTCCAATTTTAAAAAAAATATACTAAATTATTTGTATTTATTAAAATTGTTTTAATTTTTAAATCAGTATAACTATATTTAATTATTATTATATAAAATAACAAAAATGTATTTAATTAATTATTTTTATTATTTTAAAAATAATGTGCAAAATTTTATAGGTCATAATAGAAGAAGTATAGTTACATCTAAAAGTTTTTGTGAATTATTTATTGGTGCCTTAGACGATTTTATTCTAAAAATATTGATTTTTTGTGCTATTCTATCCATTATTATTTAAGTAATTGATCAAAATCGTAATTACGAATCATATATATATATTATATTTAAGGTATCAACAGCTCACGATGAAGATGAACGATAAATAGCATGGATCGAAGGATTTGCTATTTTAGTTGCTGTATTTATATGTTCTATGGTGGCAGCAGTTAATGATTATCAAAAAGAAAAATAGTTTTAAGAATTAAATAAAGTAACTAGATAACTATTTTATGTATATAAATTTATTAAAAATATACAATAAGGTTTCAGACTAAATGAGAAAAGTATCTGTATTAAGGAAAGGACAATGGATTGACCTTCATAGAGATAATGTATTGGTTGGTGATATAGCTAAAATAGAAAGTGGAATGGAAATTCCAGCAGATGGAATAGTAATAGAAGGACAAGATATAACAACGAATGAATCTTTAATGACGGGAGAACCTGGTAATAAAAGAATTCATGATTTATAAAAAATTAATTTTTATTTTATATATTAAAGATCCAGTTCCTAAAGCAGACCTAAATAAATGTATAAAAAAAGAAATGAAATTAAATAAATCAGTGGAAAATAAAATCCACTAAACAGACATGAAGTTCCTTCTCCAATTTTAATGAGTGGAACAACAGTTTTATCCGGAGAAGGAATCTTTTTGATTTCTGTAGTCGGAAAAAACAGCTGCTAAGGAGAAATTGAAGAAAAATTGAAATAAAAGTAAGAAGATCCTACTCCTCTCTAAGCTAAATTAGAAGTTATTGCTGAAGATATTGGTAAATTTGGTCTATATTCTGCTATTGCTATTATAATTGTTATGTTAATCAGGTAAATAATCTAAATATGTTTAAATTTAAAGCCAATAAACCCTATTTATTATAATCTAAGATTCACAATCGAAAGAATAGAAGAAGATGAATTTAAGTCATCTCATTTAAGTGAAATTCTAGACTTTTTTATTATAGGAGTAACTGTTATTGTGGTTGCTATTCCTGAAGGACTCCCACTTTCTGTTACACTCTCTTTAGCATATTCAACTAAAAAAATGCTTGCAGATAAAAATTTAGTTAGAAAAATGTAGGCATGTGAAACTATGGGAGTAAAAATTATAATTTTTTTATAAATAATAAAATGGCTTAAACCATTTTAATTCACTGTTAAGGGGGCTAATAATATTTGTTCAGACAAGACAGGAACACTAACTATGAATAAAATGGACCTGACTAAGGTATGGAACATGAAAACAAGAGAAATAGAAACAACTAAAGATACATTGGATTTTGGTAATGTTATTCCTGAAGCTGCTAAAGAAGTAATTTTCATATAATAATCCTTTCATAATTCTAACAATTTTGTAATAATTAGATATTCCTTTAAAGTATTATCATAAACAACTCGTCTGAAATAACTGAACAAGTTGATAAAGAAGGAATAAAATAAGTCATGGAGGTAAATAAATAAATAATAAAAGATAATTAAAAAATATACGATACTTTTATTTTATAATTTAATATTTTACTATAAAAGCTTGGAAATGCTACAGAACTTTCTTTGCTTAAGTTCTTAAAAAAATGTAATATAGATTGGAATTAATTTGCTAGTAAATACGAAGTGACATATAAAATCCCTTTTTCTTCAAAAAGAAAAATGATGAGTAGAATTATTCTTACTGGTGGTAAAAGAAGATTGATAGTTAAAGGAGCATCTGAAATAGGTTGTTATTATTATTATATATTTGTTAAAAAATTTTATTTAATAATATTTTTATTAATAAAAAAGTTATGGCTGGATGTTCATAAATGTTCAACTGGGAAAATAATTCTGTAGAAGCTATCGATAACTAAAGAAGACAAAAATAGAAGAAGCCATTACTGAATTTGCAGATGATGCTATGAGAACTATATGTCTTGCATATAAAGAATTGGGATCCAATATCCAAGATGTAGAGCCCACGGATTTAAAAGGTGTCAGAGAAATTGAAAAACAAGATTTAATTTTAGTTGCAATTATAGGAATAAGAGATAATTTGAGAGATGGAGTACCCGAAGCAGTTTTATAATGTAAATAAAATTTTTATCATTTAAAAGTTAATATTCTCTTAATTTTATTAGGTCAAAAATCTGGAATTACAGTAAGAATGGTAACAGGAGATAATGCTCATACTGCAAAAGCGTAACTATTTAATATATAGTATAATATATTAAAATATGTATATAACTTACTTTATATATATAGCATAGCTAAGAAATGCAACATTTATGATGAAAAATAGGGTCATGTAGTTATAGCTGGTGAAGATTTCATGAAAAAAGTAGGACCAGTCGTCTGTAAAAAGTGTCAAATTGAAATATGTCCTTGTCCTTTATTTATGGATAAGAATAATGAATAAAAAGATGACAATAAAAATTAAAAATAAGAAAATGGAAATGGAAAAAGCAAAGAAGAAATATATAAGGAATAAGATGTTGAATAAGGTGGGGCTGATAAAAAGAAAGCATAAGAAAAACAAAGCAAAATAAGAGTTGATTGTCTTAAAAACTAAAATATATTCAAGTAAATTTACCCGAAAATTGTAGTTATGGCGAGGTCAAGACCAGACGATAAATATGCATTTGTTTTAGGTCTAAGAGATGAAGGGCAAGTTGTAGCTGTAACAGGTGATGGAACTAATGATGCCCCTGCTCTAAATAAAGCTGATGTTGGATTTGCAATGGTAAATAAAATGAAAAAAAATATTAATTATAAAATTATTTTTAAAATAAATATAGGGTATAGCTGGTACTTAAGTAGCTAAAGATGCTAGTGATATTATATTGACTGATGATAATTTTTCTTCTATTGTAAAAGCCGTTTTATGGGGAAGAAATATTTATGACTCAATAAGAAAATTCCTTTAATTTTAACTCACAGTAAATGTAGTTGCTGTTGTTCTTACTTTGGTAGGAGCTGCTGTTAGTAAAGTAATAACATCTTTTTATAACAATTATATATAACTATTTATTTAAAATAAGTATATAAAATTTAATTAAATTTTCAGTAAGACTTTTTAAAGCCAATTTAAATGTTATGGGTTAACTTAATTATGGACACCTTTGCTTCTTTAGCTCTAGCTACTGAACCTCCTGTAAATAAATCATTTTATTTGTATTAATCAAAAACCTAATATTTTATTAATAAATATTATTTTTCCATAGCTACCTAAACTACTTGATAGAAAGCCTCATAATAGAGACGATTATATAGTTTCATGCAAAATGTTCAAACATATTTTATTCTAAAGCATCTATTAATTAATTATTGTATTTGTAATAAGTTTCAATGGGGAAAATTTCATCCCTGAATTTAGTAAAAATTAATTTTTATATGCTTTTCAAATATTAATTTATATTATTTATAGAGGATGCCTTAGACGATAAAAGTGATTTTAAACTTAAATACAAATATAATCCGGACAAATTCACAGTGGAAAAATATAAAAAGGAAGAAGATCTATATTGTGCAAGTGGTAGGTTTAAGAGTTATGATGGCTACGATGATGATTACTCTAAAGATGCTCAAAATTTTACTCCTAGTAGACATTTTACTTTTTTATTTAATACATTTGTAATGATGTAGTTTTTCAACTTTTTGAATGCGAGAAAAATAGATGACGAATTTAACATTTTTGCTGGTCTTTTTAATAAGTATGAAATTATTTTAGATTAAAGACCATAAAATAATATTTTTTATTTTTAAAAGTTGGCTATTCTTTGTAATTCTTGGAATAATTATATCTCTTTAGCTAATTTTCATTACTTTCGGAGGAAGGGCTTTAGACTGTTATATTGAATATGGTCTTTAGCCCATACATTGGTTATATTGTATTTTATTTGGACTAGGAGGTTTAGTTATAAATTTCTTTATTAAGTTTATTAATGAATAAAAGCTCAAATGTTCCTGTTGTAAAAAAAAATTAAACAATAAAATGAATAATCAAATAATGCACTTTCAGAATCTAAAAAAAGGGGTTCAATTTTAGATATTAAAAAAAACAAGGTTAGAAGAATGTCTAGTCAGCAAATGGGTAATGTAGAGAAAAAGTTTGATTCAAGAAGAGGCTCATAAAATTCACATTCTGTACAATAAGCAAATACAGTTATAAATAAATAACACTAGAAATAAAACTAAGAAGAAACTGAGTAAGCTGGCATGGTAGAATGAAATAAATACATCTGAATTAATTTTTCCATTTGAAAAAATTACAATTTATAATTAAATATTAAATAGTTATAATATACAAACAATTATTTCTATTATCATATTTAAAAATATTAGGTAATTATTTTATATTTAAAAGTAAATTTAATAATTTTATAAATAGAATATCTTTATTACATAATACATATTATCTGTTAAAAGATATAATATTTTTTTCAAAATATTATTTTTGATATAGATTTATAAATTTTTCATTGTATTCCATTTTCATCATCAGTCTAAATTAAATAGTATTATTGAATTATAATTAAAATATAAATTAAATTATTTTGGGTTTTAATATTACATATAGATCCACCATTATTTTTTATAAATCAATGTTCTGATTCTAAATAGCCTGCAAGGTAGACATTCCATTAATATTAACATCCCCACTTTTAAAGGTCAAATAATAATTAAACATATCATGATCTAAATAATAAAAATATAAATAAAAATTTAGCATATCTTATTAATAATGTTTAGAAGTGATTTTTAATGAAAAAATAATTTAATTATATATATATTTTATTTGTTAAATTTAATTTAAAATCTTATAGGAGAATATTTATAACCTATTGATATAATTAAACATAGAGTTATTTAATTACCATCACTAATTTTTTATATTATATAATAATTAAATATAGAAAAATATAATAAATATATAAAAACATAGATTTAAATAAAAACAATTGTATTTCACTATAAATCTATATAATAAAAAATTAAGAAATAATATTTTTAAAATTTAAATTAATATTATTTTCTTATGATATATTTATACTTATATATTACTTAGAATTTTTTCAAAAACTGGTTTAAGTTCATCAAAACTAGTCAGACTATTAAGTTTAATTTTAATGTATTTTCCAATTTTAGGAAAAATAAACTTAACTTCTTCAAAATTCTATTGCTAGTGGGGATGAGGTTACAATTACTTCTATTACTATTACTATTACTATTATTATTACTATTATTATTGCTATTACTACTATTATTTATTCATACAAAGCAGTTATTATATTTATATCTGATATATTGCGAATATTATATTATTTAATTGTTATTAATAATAAATTTAAAAAATTAAATAGAATAATAGATTGATATATTTTAATATTCAATAACATTAATTAATTTTCTAAATATGGGTAATTTAGGAAAAAATTTTTTTTTAAATTAATGTATTTAAAATTCCATTTTTATAAAAGATTATCATTTAATTAAAATCTTGAAAAATAGAATCATTTTTTGAAAAATAATTAGAATATAATATAGTTTTAAATTTTTTTTGTTGAAATGACATAATATATATATACAGATAGTTAAAATAATAATAATAGCTTTAATTATTATTTTTTAAATATATTACTTCTTTGATGTATTATTACTAAATCTAATAATATAATAGAAATAAAATAGTATAATAATTATAAAATATATTATATATTTTAAAATTTATTTATTTAATTGCGGAAAACTTTTTTCAAATTATTATTATTAAATCAAATTTGTCTTTAAGTTATTAAATTAATTATGCAGATTTTTGAAAACTAATCATGTTTTTTTATAGATTAATTTCTTTTAATTTATTTTAAGGTTGTGATTTTATCTATAGTTGAATAATTTAATTTATTTTTTCAAGTGACTTACCCGTAATTCTATTTTATGATAAATTAACTTTCTCAAGAGCTGATTATTTATTAACTAAATTGCTATCAGAAAAGATAAAATCCATTAATTATTCAGCACCAGAATCTGAGATTTTATTTTTCGAAAGAGACAGACTTTATAATTTTTTATTATTACCAAGACATTAAACAACTAAATATATATTTTCATCACCAAGATCTTTAATATAAATTAAATTTTAATGTTAAATTTTTTATTTTTTTAAAAAATAATTTTTATTTACTAGCAAGAGATAGATCACAAATGGAAATCTAATCAAATATGATTTACTTCAAACTATCCTTGAATTTGTCTGCTATATTCAGATTACTAACTTAGAAAATTTTTCTCAGCTCTTCTTTTTTATTAAAATAATCTGGAGTAACAGTTTTTCTCATTTCAGTAACTTCTTCTTCATCTATCTTGTCTAAAAGAAGCCCATTAGTTTGATTATTTACAAAATCTTATAAAAAAATTTATATTGATAGCAATATTAATATTTTAATTTCATAAAATATATTACTTTATTTAGACATATTTATAACTAATGATTATCCTAGATTATTATTAATAGGTGTACCCTCAATATTAGTCACTCCATAAAGTGAATTACTATCTAACCCGAATAATAGATCTTAACTCTACCCTAGATCTATCATTTTATTGGCTAAAGATTACTAGGGATCGTTTAAATTTATTAGCATTGAATCTTATCGCAATAATGACATATCAATATTGAAATCATATTTAACATCATCTCTTTGTTCTAATTTCCAATAATATAAAAAAAGTAAGAACTAGTTTTATTTTTTTAATATACTTATTATATAAATTAATTTTTACCATAAAACTAAGATTGTTATACATTATATAATTAAGATTATTATTGTTATATTAATTATATACTAGAATTTAGTTTTTTTTTCCCTAAGATTTCCTTAAAAATTTCAATTGATTTTTTAGCCTTTTTATGGAATTTTTAATAGTTTTAGTTTTAATTATTATCAAAACTCATTTCATATACTAATATAATAAATTGTCATTTTCTTTAGATTAATCAGAAATTTTATATTATTAATTTACCTTCCTATTAACTATCTGCAAAAGAAGGAGATTTCTATATTTATTTACTATTGTTATTATTTAAATTATCTATTTTACATATATTTTCAATGTAGTCTTAAAAACCATTCTAAAATAATAGTTTTATTTGATTTTGTTAATCTTCTTCTACATAACTATTTATTTTTATCTAATACTCAGCTAATTTTAAAATAAATGATTTTCCCAGCATTAATATGTCATTTTCATTTTATTTATTGCAGTTAGAAATTAAATCTAAATCAAGTTCTCGTTATTCTGTCAAAGAACACAGATTCTACAGCTTTTATTACGCACTATTTTAAAAAATCTTATTTCTCAATATATCTAATTTATTAAATTAGTTTTACTCCTCATTCCAACTACTGATAGGCCTTAGAATTTCATATTTAATCTATTTAATTTTATTAATGTCATTTTCCAGTTTTTTTTCCAATATTTTAGATATATCAAATTTTAATTCCTTTTCCTTTTCTACAAGTTAGTCCATAATTTATTAAAAAATTTTTCAATTTATGACTAAAATTTTAATTTATTATCTTCCATTTAACTCTGTAAATTCTGCTCAACTTAATTGTTCACGAATTTATTTTCTTGAGATTTTAAATTTTCATACACTTAAAGTAATTCTTCCGCTCTTTCTGAAATTTCACTCATAGCCTATACATCCGAAATTAGATTATGACCCTTATGCACACCAAAAAGTGCACAAACTGAACAACATATTTATTTGCAGTCGACACAAATTATTTCTAATGCTTTTTTATGATTATAACAAATCTTACCTTTTAATTTAAAAATAAATTACTATATAAAATAATTTAGTAAATTATTTTATCAATGTTATTTTATATTAATTTTAAATACCTTATGCATATCCCTTCTATTTTTAGCTACCTTTAGGAGATATTATATCGCCAGAGTCTTATAATGTCTTTTATTTTCTATGGTTGCAGTACGGTGAAGCGGGTTCTGAATCAGATTTATTATTATAGGCTCTCCCTACATCTTCTTTTTTTGAAGTACTAAAAATTTCTTCAGCCGATGTCATTATTGCTTTTTAAGCTTTAACTTTTTTTTTATAAGACGAATAAGCGCAATATTATTCGGAAAATTAGAAATATCATTATTTTTTTAATATTCAATACTATAATTTATTTAAAAAATATGAAATATAATAATAGAAAGTCATTTAAATATTATTAAAACAGAAATCCAATTACTTACTTGTCTTCTGGACAAACAAATGAAATATTTTATTTTTAGCAATTTTCTATAAATTTTTAAATACAACTCTAACAATAACTATGGCCACAAAGTGGAAGCATTTTAGGTTTGCGCATATCTTCATCAAAATATTTTTAACAATTTGAACATGTTAGTTCATCTTCTTCGTCTGACATCACTTCTTAAAATCTATTTTAACTTATTTTTTAGTTTTTTAATTTGTAATTTAAAAATAACTATAATGTTATTAATATATTTTCTATATATTTATTTAGAGCAATAAATTCTTATTTAATAATAATTATACTTCAGGTAATCGAATCATTATTGAAGTAATAAATTATAATAATTTTATCATTATTTTTTGTTAATAGTACAATACTTACTCTAAAATGGAAAAATAATTGTATGCATTTTTAGATAATATAGTTTTATAATTTAAAAAAATTATTTAAATAAAATAATTATTATTTTTATTTAATAAAGTATAATAATATATTAATATTAATAGGTAAGTTTATTTCTATATTGGTTTTCCTTTATTAATTTATTGTTATAAAACAATAACTTATAAAGTGTTATAAAATCAACTCATATATTTATATATTATTTCCAAAACTTATGATAGTGTAATATAATTATGTAGATAAATTAAATAAATGGATGAATTTATTTATTTAAATAATAATTATTTTTTTTAATAGGAATTGGTATTTTATTATGCTATTTTTATTAATCTATTTAATTTCATAATTTTACTTTATATTTAAGACTTATAAATAAAAAACATTAGATCCATTATAATATATAAAAATTTGAAAATAATTTTTTTAAAATTTAAGTATGTAACTTAATATTAAGAAAAAATAGATTGTTTGAATTACTATTTTAAAATTTTAATATATAGTTATAAATTTAAGTTTAATTAAAATATCAAAAATAATATATATTTAAAATTATAATACGTGATTTATTTAATAAATATAAACTTAAAATGATAGTAAAATGAACTGAATGACCGAATTCTTATTTAAATATATAAATATAACAATTTATTAACATTTTTTTTAAAGCTTTCTAACAAATAATAAGTAATTTTATTTAGAAGTTTATAATATTATATCTTGATATTAATAACGTATTAATTTATATGGTTATTACGGTTTTTATGAGTATTTATGGTAATAACGCTTTAATTTATGTGAAAATGCAAGTCGATTCCTTATAAAAATGTGGAAAAAAAGAATTATTATAACAAATATTGAATATATATAAAATTTATTTTTATAATAGATTTTAAATTAAGATAAAATTTGGTAGATTATAATAAAAATATAACTATAATTGTAATAATTGATTTTATGGTTTATTGTTTTTTTATTTTTTTAATTGAATAAATATATTTAACCCACCTATATTATTTAGTAGAAGTAATAATAGTATTATATTATATAATATATTACTATAAAAAAATAATTTTCTACAAACTGTATATAACTTTGGTATTTAATTATTTTTTCATAATTATAGAGTTGTATATTATACATATGATCATAAATATTTTTGTAATAGTTTTACTATATATATCTGCTTATTTATCATTTGGAAAAACGATAATTTTTAGAAATAATAAAATAAATATAATTTAACTAACTCACCTAAAAGAATTAGTTTATATATATATATTTATCAATTATTTATATTATAAATATATTCTTTATTTTATTTATATTAAAAGTATGTATAAAATAAATCCCATCTAACTTATTAATCTAACTCTGGAAATTTTTATTTTTGCAATATTATAATCACATAAAACTATTAAAAATACGGAATTAGAAATAGTTCAAACTGGATAATCAATCAAACTAGATAACTCAAAATTCTGAGAAATTTCTTTTTTTTATTAATTTTAGTAGTAATATTATTCATTTATTCTGTTTAACCCTACCGAATTATATGTATACAATCCTTTTATTAATGATTAAAATATTACTTATCGTAAAAACTAAATAAAGCCTGTTTATTAATAAATAAATTAATAAATAATTAATAATTTACAAAAAGAAAATAACTAAATTAATTTAAAGAGAAATACTCTTATTAAATTATATAAATAACTTCTTTCATTCAATCTTTCAATTATTTATTAAAGTCAATTAACCAATTGATCAATTAATAAGATAATACTTCATAACCAATTAATCATAAACTAAAAGCAAATATTACAAATACCCTAATAAAATAATTAAATAAAGACTTCAATAGAAAATGATAAGGTAAAGTTAGGAGTCCAAGTTATCTCATATAAAAACACTTTTAACCGAGTTTAAAAGAAGGCACTTCACCAAACTTTGTATGGCCTATGAGCTAACTGAACTCATGTCTAATTGCGCACTAATATATACATTTCAGCCCGTAATTAAAATGATATATATAAACATTTTTAGTTTTTGTTTTTTTAAATCAATGATTCTGGCATAGAGAGGTTATCCTCAAAATTTTTTCAAATTTAATACTAAATTATTTTAATTGCACCAAAATCTAATAATATTTTTAATCTATATAGATAATCATCCAACAAAACCATCACCATGATTCTCAACTAAATATAGAATAGTAGTATTATTATCACAATCATAAAAACTACATGTTTCCTTTTCAAATGATGCAACCAGCTATCACTACATTGTGGGTTCTAGACATAATTAAAATGATTATTTTATATAAAAAAGATATTTTTTAGTTGTCATTTGGGCTTGCTATGGGAGCTGTTATAATTGATCTTCTTATTTTAAACGATTTTCATTGGTACAGCATTTTCTACTATGTATTATAGTTTCTCAGCATCTTTAACGATCCTTTATTAGGATCCTCCTAGAAAAATGAAAAATTCCATAATTCTTCTTTATTTAATAGTAATAACAACATAGCCATCTTAAAATAAGGAAATACCTTAAATGGAAATGTAAATTTAAGAAATTTTTCAGATAATATTTATGGAAACAATAATGGTGCGATGCCTTTCGTATATCTATTTCGAATTTTTAAAATATATACCGTCAGCAAAGAACTGTATAGATAAATTAACTCATATTGGCGATATAGAAAAAATAGTTACTTGCACAATTCAGAGGAATAAAATATTCAATATGGATAAATAAATAATTTGCAATAAAAAGAAAAAAAATAATCGATGGCAACCAAGATAATAAAAAAACTAAAATCAATAAATAAAATAGAAAGTTTTGCACAAAAAATAAAAATAAATGATTAGTTCATATAAAAATTAAGGAAAAACTGGGAACAATAATATGACTTGCTAATCACAAAAATTAAAAGAATAATAAATTGAATAATAGAATTAATAGTTTGAGGAGGCTTAGGTAACCTAACTGACAATAAATAATACATAGAAAAATAAAAAGAATAAGCATAATTAATAAAAATAAAAAACACAATTTTAATAAGAAAAAGTTACATATAAAAAATTTAGCGTCGACACAGATATTAATTGCAATAGTGGGTGTGAAACAAGTTGCGATGTTGCAAGTGCCTGTGAAGGCAATTCTAATAATATTTAGTAATTGGTATTAAAAGGATAAAATTTAAATCATTAGTAATTTTAGAGGCAAATTGTCGATGAATCAGTCGAAATCACAAATTAAAAACAACACTAGAAGATCTACTAAATAAAAGATAATTAAACCAATAATAATTAAATATCGAAAAAACAGTAAGCCTTGAATAAAATGGAGAAAATAATTAAAAAAAGAAAATGGGAGAATAAAGCAATAATGTTAGTTGTAGGAAATTATACCATAAAAATTTAAATTAGAAGATAATTAACATGAAAAAAATTAAAATTAATAATAATAGCAAATTTTATAAAATTCTAGTAAATAAAAAAATACAGAAAACAGTGAAATTAAATAAAATACTTAAAATTCCAATATTTAATCCTTAAATAAATTAAACAAAAAAATTGTATAAAAGAGACCCAAAACCCATACTTAAAACTAACAAAAATAAATATAAGAAGAAGAAGAATAGCAATAGTTGTAAAGTAAAAAGCAAACATAATAATGTACTAAAAATGAAATATAAAAAAAGTAAAAGTAAACACCTAAAAATAAAATTACTAAATTAAAATCTGGTGTATCTTTTGAATCAGGATTAGAAGAACAAGATGCCAGTATTAATGAAAAATAAAAAAATTAAACTGATTTAATTGATAACATAGACAGAGAAAAAAAAATTAAAGGAAATTGCAATAAAAATAAAAATAAGAAAATCAAATATTAAGAGAAGTAAATTATTATTCTTCAGATCCTATTCTAGAATTTTTAGCTGTAGGACCTTTATAAAATAATCCAAATAGCCAAAATTAATAAAATAACTGTAAATAAAATTTTCTTAATTCTTAATAATAGACAGATATAGTCCAAAATTTGAATATTATCAATAATCCTAATTAAAACTTTTTATTTCCTAATTTTGGTAATTATAACAGTTCTAATAATAACATTGATCAATTAAAAAATAATAATAAAAATTGCATGGAAAATGAGCTTTTGAAAACATTAGCACCCGAAAATTTTTTAACCACTACAGCTACAACCAATACAATTAATACATAAGAAGATATGCCAACCTTAATATCATCTTCTTCTGAAAATAATGATTCTTAAAAGAACTTTAAATGTGGCTCATTTTAATTCACTTCTCCTACATCTCAAATAAGTACGGACCCTCATTTAGAATAAGAAGAAGAAGATGGTTACTATAATAGTTTTATAGGTAAAAATTCATAACATGAAATTATAAATAGTGAAGATGGAGAAACTGACTTTGGTGAATTAGACTATCAGTTTATGAACTATTTCAATAATAATAGTAGCTGTAATAATAATTATTATTTTGAAAATGAAGCTGATTTAGCTACCTAGACTCCTCAATGTAAATTTATTATTATAAATATATTAGAATATATATATTCTGAATAATATAAACAGAATTAGCTAATTAAGAATAAATTATTTTAAACTATTAAAATAATTAGCAATAATTCTTATTGCTATATTTTGTATATATACATAATTTGAAAAATAAAATTGTATGTATATTTTTAATAAAATTAATTTTCAAATTAAATATATATATTTACTTTATATGATCTTACTAAATACATAATTTAATATATTCATTATTAAACATATTTAATTTATTTTTATATGTATAGAATTTATCTTTAAGTTGGACATGGATTCTGAATCTATAGAAGTAGAAGCTAATAATTTATTGGAATTAAATTCATTAATCGATACTTTATGTGAACATCATTAAATCGATGAAATTACTGTTGTTATGTCAAAAATGATGTATATGAAATAACTTTTAAATTGTTAAGACCTCTAAGCATATAAAACACAAATTTATAGCTTACTTAATATGTATATTGAACAATTTAGAATCATACAAACTTAATAGTAAGATGAAGAATTATATTTATTAGGATATTGATTTGATGGATAAGCATATATAATAGTAAATTATAATTAATAATTATGCCAAGACCTCTCAAAATACCAAATAAAATATGTTTATATAAAACATTACAACAAAATTAGACTATAATATTTAATTTCTTATATTCAGTTTTAAAAAAAAAATATAAATAATAATTTATAATATTTATAAGATTAAGATTTTTAATATTCTTATTAACTAACTAAATATAAAGTATTATATTTTTATATAAAATAAATATTAATTTTCTATCCTTATATTTTATGTTATATATAAAATCTGTAATTTAAATAAAGTTCTTATTTTTACAAATTCAATTTTTTATAATATTTATTTTTATTACTATTATAAATTTTAGTATCAAAATTTAATTATATAATTAATTGTTGTTTTATTTAAACTTAATATTATCATAAATTCAAAATATTAGATTATAGTATATAAAATAAAATAACCTTAACTATTAATATTTTTCAAATATAAAACAATGAAAGTTAAAATAAATAGTTGGAATGCAATGGCTACATGGATTTGGGATGTAGGGGAAGCAGAAAATTGCACAATTTGTTAATAAGAATTTGAATAACCCTGTCCTAAATGTAAAACACCTGGTGATGAGTGCATTCCAAGTTAATAATTTTAAATACATTATATTTTATTCTAATCATATATTATAAAAAAAAAAGTTGAAGGTGAATGTTCGCATTATTTTCATTTACATTGTATAATTAGATGGGTTGAGCAAGGAAAAGAAAATTGTCCTCTGTGTAGATAAAATGGAATGTAAAAAACTGAATATTGTAAATAAATTTAGCAACTAAATATATAAATAACTAAATTTTTAAATGTAACAATTTATATATAATAATTATAATATTATTATTAATAATAATTTATTTCAAAGTATATAAAATTAATATAAATTTTCATTTAAAAATAAATATAAATTAGTTAAATCTATCTTAATTTTTATATTTTTAAAATATTCAATTCATATAATCATTAAATATTTATGTTATTTACTATGCAAGGAGTTAAATCTTCTTCTTAGTTATCTTATAAAATTACATGAAGTGATTCTGCCAGAGAATTACAATTAAAGATAATATTATTGTTATCAATATTATTATTATTGGTTTTACTAGATATTGATTTATTTTTTTGATAATGCTATTATTTATGGTAAGAACTGTCTAGTGAACTCTGCTTTTTTTATATTTTTTAACTTTAACTTTAAGTAATATAATTATCATTTTCAGTTATTTTTTCTGAAGTTTACCCGGAACTAGCATTAAATTTATCTTTAGAAGTAAATATTTCTTCACAATTTTTTATTGATTGTTAATTTTTAATATTTTCATTATTATATGTTTGCATTTCTATAGAGGTATTAAGACAAGAAATTAAATTATCATTGACATGGTTTATTATATCTTCAGAAGAAGGTTTTTATTTCAGCTATTATTAATTTTTAATAGAAAAATGACTAAGTTATTTTCTTATCTATTTCTAACGAGAGTTTTAATTATTATCTCTACCATATACATTAGTGGTAGTAATAAATTAAGAAGAATTCTCGGGTTAAAGGGTTTTACTACCTATATTCTAAATCTTTTTATTTGCCCGTTATTTATGTATATTTTATTATTTTTAGTTATTTGATAATTCTTAAATATAAATATCTTGGTTTTCTTATGGTTTCTATTTATTTATGAATTTTATTTTATCTTAATACAATTATTTTTCTTTAATAAAAGAAGATGAATTTTATTATAAATATTTATGGTTTTTCTGGTCTATATAAGTTTAGTATTAATTATTATTATATTCTTATCTTTTTGGAGATTAAGTATTTTAATAATTTTTTTTAAAAGGAGAAATTCCCTTATCTTTAAATTGTTTTTTTATTGGAGAAGTAGCTATCGCTGCCAAATTTTAGACTGAACTTGCCTTATCCATCGTTAATTTTAGTTACTGTGTATTTTTTTTTCTTAATTATATTCTTCGTTTTATAATGGTAGAGTTTTGATCAATTTACTACTACTATTTATTTTGTTATATTAAATCTTAATTTTGAAGTTATTCTAGATCATTTTTTGATTCTTCTATAATAATAAATTAATCAAATTTTCCTAAATCTTATATACTTTATTCCATTTGGTTAATATTAAACTATTCCGATTATGTTATATTATTTTGTTCACACATCATATCAGTGTTAGATTCTTCTTCTATTGATATCGTTTTTTTTTAGTTTATTCCATCACTATTGTTTTAATTATAAATGCCTCTTCTACTAGAAGGAACATTTTCAAAATCTTGAAAAATTATTGAATTATTATTTTAAAATATGTCACTATTATTCAAAATTATTAATGTAAAATTAGTGTCTTGTTGCTTCAAAAATTCAAGTAAATTATTATCCATTTTCTCATTTGCACGTTTATATTAATCAAAAATTAATTTTGCTGTGCTTTTAAATTATTTTTTTAATTCCATTTCTACAAAGCCTTTTCTCCGACCTCTCTAAATAATATTATTACAATAAGAAAAGTCTTAAATTGAATTTTTTCTTTATATCCTTTAAACATAATGAAATATATCAATTGAAATATTTGAAACTGAAGAAATAAAAATAATAATTTCTGTAACTAAAACTGTGATATAAAACACATACCCATCATCTGTACATATTTGCATATAGTTATTATTATTGGGATTTTTTGTGCATTATGTTAAAACTACAACAAGCAAAACCACATATGCCAATTCAATTTAAATAACAGAATAATTTAAAATCATATTTTTTAGTGGTCTATACCAAAAAATATGGAGAGCTTAACCTATAGAGAAAATAATTTAAATAATTATTAAAACCTTAACATTATTGTGCTAAAAGAAAATGAAAAACAACAAAAGAGAAAACAAAACCCTACTATATACAATAGCCAAATAAAATAAAACTCTTTTTTTATATATTTTCTATTATTATCCTTGCCAGAGCCCTTCATATCGCTCTTTGATTTATTATTTTCTAGTTTAGAAAAATGTAAAAACTTAGTAAATTAAGTTGCTAATGTAAATTATAAATAGAATTATTGAACTGATCCATGCTATTATATTAGTTATTTGATAAAATCCTGAAATATTGTTAAGCATAGCTAATTATGCAAAAAATGAAAATAAAATTGGTCCTAAATTAAAATCTACAATATCTATAAACAATCCCCATCTAATTTTCATCAAAAGTATTTAACTGTAATATTTTATTGCATTATTATTGCGAGTAAATATTTTAATTTTTTAGCTAGATAGCAATTTTAATATTAAGAAAATGAAAGATAAAGAACAAATTTGAGTACAAAATGGACCAATATTATGTAAAAATAAGGGATTTTTAGTAAATTATGCTAATCGATTATTTTCCTGTTTATATTATTTCTATTATTTGTCATTTAACTAAGCATAATCATTCAAAAATGAATAGAAAAATGTCATATTCATTATTTTTAATTCTTACAACAAAGATTTTACTACATAATAAAATATTTTTATTAAACCATCATATAAAATTTTCTCTGAATATTAAAATAATGTATTTACCTTAAGAATTGAAACTAACATCCAAGATTTAAATATAAGATACCAGCTAAAAAAATATATAATGTTTTATCATATAGGACTTTCCTAAATTATATTTTATTATGTTTAAAATTTTAAATTATTTGAATAAATTTAAAATATGTACCCATAAAAAACAGAATATAGAATATTATTATTATAATATAGTAGGAAACAATAACAATATTTAAACTCTCATTTAAAATGAGGTTTATTTGTGAGAGTTTTCAATTTTTATATCTAATTTTCTTTTATTTTAATATTTTTTCTTCTCTAAATTTTAAAATAAATAATAAAGTAAATTTTAATAGTTATGTTTTTGAAATGTATAATTACTTTTTAGGCTTTCTTAATTTCTCAAAGCTATGGATTATTCCTATTTGAATATTAATAGTAGTTGTAGTTATAAATTATATTTCATTTAATAAATTTATATTACTTTAAAATAACTATAATACTATCCATTTATCATCTACCTTTATTTTCGCCTATCTAATTATATTATCATACAAATAAATTAATCAATAATATATGCAATAAATGCTATATTTATAAAATTGATTTTTTATACCATTTTTTATATAATTTCTAGTAACATGGCAAAATTTTTATAGCTCTTAATATTCTAAAGATCTTAATTATATTTAGATCTACTTAATTTTAAATTTAATAAATCATTTGATATGAAAATGTAGAATATATAAGTATTAGAATAAATAATTATACAAATAGGGATTAAGATAGCTAAGTATTTAATATTTCTTCACAATAAATATTGTAAATACTACTAATATCTCGCGATATCTACTTATATTCATGTTTATCGAATATGTTCATAGAGTTTAAACTTTAAATAAAACATAAAAATATTGGAAAAGCAACTATTTTTTTCTTCATACTACTTTTTATTTTATTGTTTATAGAATGAAGTATTATAATTTATTTATAGAATGACACTATTATATAATAAAAATGAAAATAAAAATTTTTATATTTACTAATTCAACTATTGATTATATATTATATGGAATATTTATTTTTTATTTAAATTATAAATCTTAAGGGTATTTTATTTTTTTAAAATAGTTTATTAAATTATAATATTTTATTTAATACTATAAAAATGCTATTTTAAAACCTTAATATACAAAAGCCATATTTATATAATAAACATTCATAAATATACTTTTTTTTCTTCTAATTCTCTTTAAATAAAAAAATTATCCTATAAATTATAAATATAGTAGAATAATAAAACTATCTGAAAAAAATACTATTATTAATAATAAAATGTAAAAATAAAACCTATTCCTTTTCTAGTTAATACTTTT
This sequence comes from Miamiensis avidus, assembly GCA_037039885.1. Classification (NCBI taxonomy): domain Eukaryota; phylum Ciliophora; class Oligohymenophorea; order Philasterida; family Glauconematidae; genus Miamiensis; species Miamiensis avidus. The sequence goes on from JAWVGU010000025.1 coordinate 320,098, forward strand.
AACTATTTTCATATCCCAATATTTATAAAGACGTACTTATGAGGATTGGGTTTAGTGCCATAGCAAAATCAATTTAAGCTGCAATAATTCATGTGAAAATGAGATTTAAGAAGAATGTAATCATAATAAATCTGTCGTTTACAGAAGTGATTAGTGCAAATATGTTAGGGTAATTATCAAACTGGATAAATAAATATCATCCATTTTAACTACAAAATAATATATATATAAATCTTATATTTATTTTATAGAATTTTGATGTTCCAAAAGGAGAGGGATTAAAAAAGAAATAGAAGAAAAATTTGGAGAAATGTTTCATGGATGTTATTTAAATTGCTTAGATGAACTTTCCAATAGCTAAGCAATCAAATTAAAAGAAGCAGAAAAAGCTTGTAGCTCAGAAATTTTAAATTTTAAAATAGTTCTATTATTTTATATATTTTCTATTTTATGTATTGGAATTTTAATCCATGTGTGATTTATTAATTTTATTAATATTTAATTTTTATAGTATTTAATTTGACAAAATAATAAAATATTTTTTCATATTAACTGATGTAAAAAATACTTTCTTTCCATATCAAACATTATAATTTATGGAGTTTAAAATTAAATAATACGAATTGTAAATTTATATAATGATTTATGAAACCATACATTCATTATAAAATTATTTATAAATTTAATTATTATATATATATAAATCTAATTAATATTCTTATATAATTGTTATTAATTAGGTTTCATAGTGAAATTGTTCACTTAAATATCATAGTTTTGTTTATTCTAATAATTCTACAATTTCATTATTAATTTCCCTTCTGAATAACTTAGTGTATATTTAATTGGTTTTAAGTGCAAGAAGTTAGATTTTTAGAAATTTCATTTCCTTTCTACGTATTTAAAGTAACAGATTTTTTTTAATTTCCTTATTTTCAACAGAATTTAAAAACTAAGGAATATTGGCATAACCTTACAATAATATGTGCATGCCTTATTAATTTTATTAATTGATAATATATAAATAACCAAAATCAGTGTATAATTTGGAATTATTTTCATGAGATTGCTTAGCATCTAAATATGTTTAGTTAGCATTTTCGTAATCATTCATCAAAATATAACATTCAGCCAAATTATAATAAGTTTTTAGTGAAGATTTAGGATCGATTAATGATAAGACTTTACGAAAATATAAAATAGCATTTTTATAATTTTTTTATTTATTGTAAACTATTCCTAAATTAAAATATGCTCTAGAATCCATATTATCAATAGAAACAGCTTTTAAATAGCATTCAATAGCTTTTTCATACCCATTTAATTTGAAATAAGAAGCTCCTAAATTTAACACTGTGGATAGATCATTTTGTTTTAGTTATTATGCTTTGTAATAATATTATAGTGCTTCTCGATGCCTGTTAAGCTTGCTAAAAGTTAATCCGATATTAAATAAAACATTATGGTTAAGGGGGGCTTCTCTGATAACTAAATAAAGTATTTAACAGTTTCAGATAGTTAATTTTTTTATGAATATAGCAAAGCTAATTTCTGAATGCATTATTTCTTATAAATAATGTTGGATTAGTTAAACTCTAAGCATTGCTTGAAATATTCAATAGCTAAATCCTTCTTCTAATGGAATATAAATTAGTTTCCAAATTCAAGGTATATTTAACTGAAAATATCATTAAAATCAATAGTTGCATTATAGAAATACTATTTTTTAAATTTTTAATCAAATTCTTCTATATTTTTTAACGATTTTATATTTTTTAAATTGAGTAAAAAAGTTGCAAGATTATCTTAATAATTCATTTTCCTTTTTTATATTTTTTTTTTTTTTTTGCTTAAATTTATTAAACAATTAATTGTTAAATGAAATATGTAGTACTTTATATATTTTCAATTATATATAATCTTAAAAGAAATAATAAATTTGAGGAATATAAGTTTTTTTTTTTTTAATAGAAATAGTAATATTAAAATTTTTAATAATAATCAAATATGCATTATTAAATTCATTTAGTATTACTTTATTAGTAATTCAAAAAGTATTATATCGATTGCCTCTAATATGATTGTTGAATAAAAGATAAGAAAATTAATAATTAGATAGATTTTATATAAAATATTCTTTGTGATTATAATAAGTTCTTTTTTTTAATAAAAATTTCCATTTTTAATATAAAAAATATTCTATTAAATTAACATAAAAGATATATTTTTATCTCATTAAAACATCATTTAATATATTAATAAGACAATTAAAATAGCTATTTAAAACATATATATAAATATTAAAAAGAACATAAAGTATTATTAATTGAAAAAATTGAAATGAAATTTTATAGAATATATTTGTTTAATTTTTTTTAAAATTTAATAAAGTATATAATTTAAAGTCGGAAATTTTCAAATTTATATTCTTAATTATATTACAGAACAATATTTATTCATAAATATATTTGAAATTTGAAATTTAAGAATCAAATATTCAAACTTATAAAGATTGATATTAATCAAAATATAAATTCTTATTGATAGAATAAAGTCAAAAATATTTGACTATAAAATTTACACATAATTATTTATACAGAAATAACTTTATATTATTTATTCTACTTCTATTGATAAATTTTGATTGATTATCTAAAAATTATAATGTCTAGATATTAACATTTAAAAATAAGAGTAAATTATTATTTTTGTTGATTTATAATGGCAGAATATATTATATTTTTTATATTAAAATATATATCATACTAATAATATTTTAAATCAAGGTTAACTTATATTTAGCTATATAGCTTAGAATTTTATTTTAGATTAATTTTATCAAATATACATAATATATCAATTAATAATAAATTTAGGGTCAAAAAAAATAATATATTCTATAATATATATGCCGATATAATTTAAAAGCAATATAAAAAGAAGATTTGGTATTTAAAATTTTAAAATGTATTTAACACGTTATTTATATTATATTTTTATTAATTATTTGTTATATATTGTAGATAATTGATTATAATATATATAATAGAATATTTGTTAAATTTTGTTATTATTTATATATTTTGATATAATATATTTTTTAATTTATTCACATAATAATTTTTTATCCAAAAACTTTTAGAAAAAAGAGCTTATAAAATATAAGTCTAATTTTCATTCAGTTTTGGCAAAAAATTCTACTATTTCATTATTTATTTCTCTTCTAAATAGAGAAGTGAAGAGTTTATTTTATGTTAATGACTTAAGCTCGAGTTTCAATCTTAACATTTCTGTTTTTCTTAATTATTTAATTAGCTATACTTTTATTGTTGTATCTTTTACTGACTTAATAAATGATTTATTATTTTTAGTTCCTTCAATCAAAATTTTCATACCTAATTCTTCTTAATTATTATTTAAGAATAAACTAGAAAAGTTTTTGTATATTTATTCTTTTTAAGGATTTCTACTAGAAACTTCTTAATATATACAAAAGGCTTTGTCAATTTCACCTATCATTATATAGTTTTCTGCCAAATTTATATAAGCTTTAATAGGATCTTATAAAAGACCAAGAGAAATTACTTTCGAAAAGTATAAAATAGCATTGTTATAATTTTTCAATTTGTTATAAGTAATTCCTAAATTAAAGTAAGCTCTAGCTTCATTCGAATCAATTTTAAGTGCTTTAATATACATTTAAATAGCATTATCATAGTCTCTAATTTTAAAGTATATAGACCCTAAATTTAGAATAGTTGATATACTACTTGGGTTTAAGAGAAGAGCAGCTTTATAGTAAGAGATTGATTCTTTAAATTTTTTTAAATTGTTCATACCAAGAGCAATATTAAACATGATACTGTGATTATTAGGAATTATTAAACTTAACTTTTGATAACATTCCACTGCTTGCTCAAATTGGTCCATAGAGGAGTATATAAGTCCAAGTTCATGGTAGCAGGTTTTACAGTTTTAAATATCGTTAGGGTTCATTTTAATAGCATTTTAGTAGGCATCAATAGCTTCTTTTGAAGCTTTAGATTAAAAGTAGCTTTTACCAAGAGATTTATATATTTGGGAAAGGAGGGGGGCGAATATAGTTTGTTAAGGACCGTAGAAAATGTTGTCTAGCTCTCTCTCAATTTAAGATATATCTCTTGTTGTAGATTATCCTTAGATTTTATTTAAGATTTCCTGAAGTTTGGCTTCCATATTTATGTTTTATTTATTTTTAGATGAAGAGATAATAAAGTAAGTTTAGCTCTTTCTTCTTTAACTTTTTGTTTGTTTGTTTTTGTTTTTTAATTTTGTTAATTTTTTATCAATGGTAAATATAATATATATTCCAGCTTTATATTATCTTGATAGCTTAATTTAAACAAGAATAAAATATATATAAAAACCAGTATATTAATTTTAATTTTTTCCCGATCGACCCTACTTAATATACAAGCATTTATTGATTTTGGATTAAATTACTCGTGACGTAATCTAAATTAATATAGTAAATAATGATATAATGATATGGATAGTAAAATTAGGAAGCAATATTTTAAAAGATACATAACAAATAAAGTAAGTTATAATTAATAATTATATATACCTAACGTACATAAAAATTCAATACTACTCCAAAATTTGTATTCTTAGTAGATTTATAAATTAATTTATAATACCTTTTAAGTATTTCTTATATTGCTAGAAATCTAAATTAATACAAAGGCTTAACTTTAGACAGAAATTAAAAAAATATGATATATAATTTTATCTTCTTAGAAGAAAACTTTATTAAAAGCCAAATTATTAAAAAAATATTAGACAATAGGAGGTATTATAATTTAAAATTCGAATATATAATCTGGATATATCTACTTTTTATAACTTAAATAATTTCTATCTTTTTTATAAATATAGTTATATTTTTATTATTATTAATATTATCAAATATTAAGTTATTATTTAACTGGCTGCATTTAATGTTATATTATAAAATAAAATTCAAAAATATAAAAATTTAAAAATTTTAAATTTTATGTAATATTAAGTTTTATTATTCATAACACAAATTTTTTGAATACTAGTAAATTTTTTAGAATTTTTTTGTTATTAAGCTTTTGACATACTTATTATTCACCTTTACGTCATTGTAAGCTTATCTTAAAATATTAAAACAAATCTCAAGTTTATCTGTTTAGAATCTCTATAAAATATAATGCTAATATTATTAAATATATAAATCTATGAATCAAAAGATATCTTATAGAACCAAAAAAAGTTATTATTATATTATTTTTATAATTCCATATTATATTTTTGTTGATATTTTATCTATTTGCTTACTTATATCTTTCAAGCACTGTAATCTTTCGAGATTTAAACTGTAATCACTACATTAAAAATATAAAATTATTATATAAAAATACTCAGTCTGATTCCCCCACCTTAATCATTTATTATACCAAATTAATAATATAAATATCTCCCCCACCTTTCTAAAAAATTTACTATAATAGAAATATAAATCTAATTAAATGAATTTTTAATTAGAATATCTTTTCATCATGTATTATATTATATTATTTATTATATTATATTATAGATAAATACAAAAATTATGAATATCTATTAAATTCACTGATTTATTTAAAATAAAGATTATAATAAAATATTGTATATTTTTCAAGAATACTTATCTTATATATATACAATATACTATAGTATTCATGTTTTTCATAAAATAATTTAATATTTCTAGTATAATTTTTATAAGTAAATTCGTAAATATTTACTGAATTAATGGTAGAATAATACTATATAAAACCTTAAAAGATTATATTTTCATAAATATATTTTAATATAGTTATTATCTTCATAAAGTGTTCCTAGTAATATAATTGGATTTCCACTTTAAATATCTTGTTTAACTTTAAGTGCGTGCATAACAACCATATCATTTCCTTCTAAAAATTATTTAATTATTTTGCCTGTGTTTAAATCCCAGATTTTTAGGCATCTATCTGCACTAGCAGAAATAATGCCTTATTTAACATATTAATTAATATCTTTTTAATTATCATAAGCTTTATCTTTTTATCCTTCTTTTTATTATAAGTATGGAAATATTTTAACAATATTTATCCATTTGAAATGGGCTTTCATGATCGATCTTCAAGAAAAAATAATAATAAACAATTTAAATTTTATAGAATATATTAGGTCACCTCACCAGTTATCTCTTCTTCCAATTGAAAATATCTATTTTATTGTAGAATAAATAATGGAAAAAAGGGAATAAAAATAATATTCACATAAACTTTTTTGTTGTTTAATTTAATATAGAATTAAGAAATTAATTACCAATCTAATAATTAGTAGATCCTTAAGGTTCTTATAATGAAAATCCGCCAGAACAAATTAATAATGTAGAATTTATATATTTATGCTTTATATTTTATACTTACTTCTTCTACTAAAAGCATTTTATATGAGAATTTGAAATTTAAGGTACATATTCTACCGCTAAAATCCAAATAATTGAAGAAGATAATATATATTAAAGATTTATCTAAATTTAACCTTGTTAGTCTAAAAAAATTTTCCAAATTTAAATTTTGGATTTTTTATCTCCTGCTGCAAAAATAATACTGTGTCTATTGTTCTATTTTATTATTTTACAACAGTTATAACTTCCTTTATTTTTTCTTGTGATAGATATGGCCACTTATTAACATTTTAAACTATCAAATACCCTTACATTAAAACCTTCACCTTTTAATATTATAATTTAAAAATTAAAAGATTTTTTTATTATTTTTTATATATTTTTATATATGTCAACTATTTTTTAGCATACCTATAGTAATAATAAAGTTGTTACAAAATTGACTTTCAATGAACTAATCACTTTCTACAATTTATTCTTTTTGTACATATATTTATAGCAGATTAGTTTTACTTTTGCCTTAGCTTTACTTTATCTAAAAATCTGTTTGTTAAATTAATTTGAAAACAGACATATCTACTATAATATCATTTGATTTTATAATATTGACTATTTATCCTTTTTATATAAAATGATTTTATAAATATAGATAAATTAATTTATTATATTTAAATACCAGAAACTACATCTATAAAATAAAGTTATTTATCTATTCCACCAATAAGAGCTATTTATACACTATGTTTTAAACCCCATTTATCTTGTTCACTTTTAGAGGTACTTATAAATTTACAACATAAAGGTCTATTTTATAGTTAAAATTGATGCATAAGTAAGCTTTTACCTAAAATAAAATATTAATATTTTAATTTTTTAAGTAATAAAAGAATGCCATACATTAATAATAAAAAATATAGCAATTTTTCTTAAGAAACTATATAAAATTAATAAATTTCAAGAATTAATACCATTAGTTAAAGAATCAAGGGAATGAAGGAAAATTTAACATGTTCTAGAACATGAAACAATAACAAATTATTAAATTGTTTTTATAGATTAAGGGTAATGCATAGAAATTTAATTTAATTATTCATTGGATAGCTATATCATATCTAAATCTGTTATGTGTTAAGTTGAATTTTTCTCTGATAAAAACTTTGTCGTATTTTATAATTAACTCAATTATTTTAAATAAGGTTCAATATCGATATTTTATTCTTTTTCATCTAATTATTATGTATTATTTTAAAATTTTGGTTATGCATCCATACTTTTTTAATACTGTAATTACTTTATTATAAATAAATATGATATGTTCAGTAAATTAATTTATAATTGATTATTTAGTAAATTTTCAAATAAAAATAACATAATAAATATTCATTTCTATCATATATTAATAATATCTTATTATGAGGATTTATACTTTAAAATTTTTCCAATTTATAAAAATATTATATATTAAAAATATAAAATAAAACATAAAGTAAAAATAATCTAACAATTTATACAGTTATAATATTATATTTAAATATCTTACTAATAAGGTTGATTTATTTACAAAATAATAAAATAATTTCATTATATATTAATTTATTTTCTTCTTTTTTTTGTGAGGTAGAACATAAAGAATTTTATTTAGAAGATTTATCATCTTCTTCTTTTACTTGTTCAATTGTGTAAAGATCAATATTATTTTCTTATGAAAAATTATTGAGAGAGGAAAAATTGAAATTCTTTCTAACTAAATAATATAAAATAAATATTAGTTTAAATTTAATTTGTTTTTTTATTAAAGTTAAATAATTACTTCTTTATAATTTATGATTTGAATTTTTTTAAGGCGAGGGTGAGTTATATTTTTTTTTATTATTTCTAGTTACTTTTATTTTCTTGATTATTTAATTTATTAGTATTGTTATATAGTTTCAGGGTCAATATTTTGATCATGTAATGCTATAGGTTCTACATATGAAAAATCTGTATTTGCTATTTTAGAAGATTTTTAATCAATTAAAGTTTTGTAGTTATTTTAAATGCGATTGCTAGAAATTCCTCTGCTACTTTTCAACTTTGAATTTTTATTATTATTTGTGGAATATTTTATCACTTTATAATTATTTGATTTTTTTTTATTTTATTTAATTCCCCGATGAGAATAATCACTAGTGTTTAGTTGGCTATTAAAAGTATCTAAATATGAGTAATTTATAGAATTAATATCTTAATCCTAATTATAAATAGAATTATTAATTAAACTGTTTTAAAAATATTTCACTTTTTCAATTTATTCAGCCTTTTCAATTTCAGTGTTTACTTTAGAAATCCAATAAGATTTTGAATTGTTAAAGTTAAGATACTTTTATTTAGTTTTTAATAATGACGGAGAATGAGAAGTGTAGTCGCTTAGATGGTTATTAAATGATATAGCATCTCCCTGATTTTACTGATCTTATGAAAGCATAAGTTCATCACAAGATTACGGGGAATATTACTGATTCATACTGTGTTAGCAAGAGGAAGAATTAGATTATTATTATTAAGTTTCAATAATTATATCTATACCATTTCTATTGTTATATTTATCTAAAAAATAAAAAAATTGTAATAATTTTATTGTATTTAATATAGAAAATTAGTTTATTTTCACCTTTGTTATTATTATCGTTAACATTTGTAGCGCTATATGATGATGATTATGAATATGCAGAAGAAGTATGGCCTTCAGAGATAGCATATACCGTTGATTTTTTCTTCTTCTTTTCTTTTTTTTCCTTATCTATCATATAGCCTTCTAATTTTGATAGTTATTCAATAAATTATTGTTCAGTTTATCCAATTCTTCTATAGTTTTCTTTTCTTTATTATTTTTTTTTAATAATATTAGTTAAAACTATAATAATATCTAATGCTATAGAAATCAAATGAAGGGCAAATGTGGCCAATATAATGTAAACAACTTCAATTCTTCCATTTTCAAAATAGCATTTTCCTTTCTCTTCACAAAAAGATAAAATTGAGATATGTATAATGAGTAAAGAAAATTCAGAAATTATATTAATTAATATTTTTCTTTTTTATTAATAAGGACGTGTAATTATTAGTATAAAGCAAATACAACTTATTAGAGATGTGTTAATTATTAATTAAACTTTCAAATTGTTATGCAGCAATACTATCGAAGCGCAGAAAATAATTTTTCTGAAATACAAAAAGAAATAATATATAATATTTATGGTTTTGTTTATTTTTAGCCCAGTCCAAAAAGCTTAAAATTGTATTCTGAAGATTTCTGTTCTTTATTTGCTATAGTTAATCACTCTTATAAAAAAATAGAGAGGATATATGGGAAGTATAATGCTCATAATGATCCAAGTATAGAAATTTACTTTTTAGAGAACACTTTCTATATCGCTTAAAATATAAGTTTACATAAAAACTGCGAGCATTAGATTTGTAAATTTAATTTAAATGAACTAAAAAATGTATAAATTTATTTAATTTATTAAAATTTGTAATATATTAGTTACCTTTATGTAGAAACCCCATTTTAAGTTTTTGAGTAAATATATTAATATATTTTTTAAACTATTATATCTATTAGTTTTATTGAGAATTTTGTTTAATAAAATACAAAAAATGTTGAAAATTATTATAAAAAATAATATTGTTAACGATTATCCAATATTTAACAAGAAAAAGGGAGATAACCCAATATTTTAAAATTTTTGTGGACTTTTTTCTTTAAAGATCTATTAATCGAAATTACCAATTTTTAATAGTAAATTTGGTATAATAGGAAAGTCAAACATCACCAAAGGTTTAAGTAATTCAATAAATTCCCGAGGTATTTCAGTGTTAATTGTAATTAAGAGCGAAACTAGTTATATATAGTCTACCATACTTAGTATTATATTAATTTGCCCTTATTTAAAATATCGTAATTTTTAAATATATATTTAAAATTAAATAATGAATTTTATCATTTAATTTATACCATTAAAGGAAAAAGGTATAACTGAGGTAATTATAATTTTTATGTACTATTAGCTACTTTAGCTAATGTCTATATATTCATACTGAGGTAAGATTTCATTATTATTTTTTTTTCAACTTATTATTGGCAGTTTTCAATAATTGTATGCCCATCTTTTATCAATTGCTTACTATCATTTATATTTACTTCCACATATCCATCTGGACATTCACAAACTAATTAGATTATTATAAAAATTAAATTCATATGGGTATATTATTTTTAATTATACATGGGGGTTATCTTAAATTGTTATCATTTTTCTTCTCTTTATCTTATACAGATATAATTAAACATTAAAGACATTCAGAATCACTATCACATGTTTTGCATTTTTCATTACATTTTTCACATTTAAACTAATTTATATCATCATAATATCCTTCAGGACAAGAACAGTCTAATTAATATTTAAACTTAAAATATATTAATTATTATGACTATAATATAATTACTAGGTGCTTTTCTCTCTAAATTTTCTTTAGATTAGCATGTTAAGCATTATAATTTAATATTACAAGTCTCACAAGGGTATTAACATTATAATTCACTTTTTTCACATTATTTTTTATCATTTTCTAGATATCCTTGAAGACATTTGCATTAATTTGATATATCTCTATCTGCTGAAGAACACTCTAATAATATTATTAATGATGCTATAAACTAAAAGATTATAAATATTTATATAGTTACCTAGACAATTATTAGCTAAATTTATACAAGTTTTACATTTATAATTACAAACTTAACAGTTAGATTCTTGATTTATTTAAAAATATCCATTTTAACATTTACAAGATGGAGTACTTTACCTACCTACACCTTATATGCATACCAAGCAAATGTCTTACTTATTTTCGCAGGTAAGGCATGGAAAGCTGCATGCTTTACATTTAATTTATCCTACATCATAATATCCTGTCTAACATGGACAGTTTTATTATATTGCTTATATTCTATGCGTTGTATTATCATCTGGACATTTAATACATATAATTTATTAAGTAATCTAATTAAATAAACATTCTTCGCAATAGTTCGGACATTATTAGCATACATTTATTTGGTCTAAATATTGATTAATCTAGCAGAATGGAATTATTGTTTTTCTATTTATTAATGAAATTTATAATAAAATATATATAATATTATGAATATTCATAAAATAATGCAATAAATTATTACTATCTTCCAGTTAAATAATCAAAATCAAAACCTATAATATATTATTTTTAATGCTTTAATATAAATAAATATAATATATAAAAAAATGTACTCATTTGACATTGAGAAGATCTTTGGATACATTCATAGCTATATTTATTTGTATAGTAAATAAAATTATTTCTTCCAGTACATTAAACTATATTGTTATTTCCTTGCTCCAATATTTCTACATTATAGCAGTCATATGCTCCAATATCTAAATACCTACAATATGAACTTGGACATTAACATGAAGATTATCCTTAGCTATATTAACTAAAGTATTATCTTAGTATTGTATATGGCCTTTAAGATACAGGTGTTTTTTATCAGACTCCCATCTATTTATATTAGTAGAGTTATAATATTATTATATAAAATTAATTTATTAAAATAGTTTACGAAGTTGTTCTACATTGTGTGCATTTATTCCAAGGATCAAATATTTCACAGTTTTCGCATGAATAATGGCATCTTTTTGCAAATCCCACTTATTATGATGAATAGGAAGGAGACTCTAAACTATACATTAATATATTTTATTCTTATATCTTCTAACAAGAAAGAACAGCTTTTCCATATCCAACATCTGTTTTTTCAGCTGGAATAGCATAAAAAGTATATTTTTACTTCCCCTAATCAAAGCTGGGTGTTAAAACATAATAATTAATTTATCCATTTTTTAATGTTATCGCAAATTCCATTCCCTAAATAATATAAAATATAATAATATAAATAAGTGTATATTTTAATTTAATAATACTGATAAGTGACATAAAGACAGAATGTCCTACTAAACTACAAAATAATGTGTAATAACATGATTAATATTATTTGATTAATCATCAAATAGGTAAACTAATTAAAATAATTATATATTATATATATCTGAATAGATGATAAACATTTAAAGTTAAAATTACGCCCTATATTATCATTAGTTTATAAGATAAGAAAATATCGTGTACCCTTTTAAATAATAAAAATAAATATTATTTATCAACAAAATCTAAAATAAATTAATATATATTACTTTTATAAGAATTAATTTTCTAATGTCATACAATGTACATATAGTAATGTCTAAAATTTTTTTATAATACCACATATCAATTATTCCTACTCTTCCTTATCTATCAGCTACAATAACATTATACGAGCCCTTAATTTAAAAAAAATAAAATAAAATCCTAATATATATTATATAAATTATCAATTATTTTTCTCAATATTAAATAATAAATAAATATACTCTAAATTATTCCATTTAAGTTATTTCATTGTATTAAAACATATATTTTAAATTATCTATATTAATATCATTTGTAGTCGTAATATTTCTAGCTTTTTAAAAATTATTTAATATTTTATACCATTTTAAAATATATTTATTTACCGTATAATTTCCCATTATTAGTTCCACATAGAATTAAATCTCTCCATTTAGAAGAATGATCATCCTTAAAATTAGTGATTTTAATAAATTTTTCATATAATTTATAGTTTTTTAAAATTTAATATTTTACATAAATAATAAGGCAAGTTGTTATTTTTTAAGTTATGAAATTTAAATTATATTATTGTTTATTTATCGAAACTAATGTCTTTCCCGAAGCATTTTATATCACATTAATGTCTGTATCAAATTTAATTATTATTCTAAATATTTATAAATATTTTATATTTACTGTAAATATCATATTAAGATGCAACTACAATTGTATCATTCTATTAATTAAGTTAAATTTAATAAAAATTAGCTAGTTTAAATTGTATTTTTTACCCCATAAAAAAATATTGCAGTTTGAGTACTGAGAAATTAATTGCAATAGTATCTTTCTATATTTCCTGTAATTAGATCTGCGACTTTAAAATATGGTAAAATTATTATTAATAGTTAGTTTCGATTTACAATATATTAATTAAATATATATAAATTTATGAAATAGTAATATGCTTGATATAAATAAATATTATATAAACTTCTAAATAGCTTGAATATATTAATTTTATAGAAACTTTAGAAATTAAAAATATTAATAGTTGACTTAATTTAACCCGTAAATAGTATAATCGTTTACTATTAGAAAATAAATACTAAAATTTAGAAAGTTATGAAGTTTATACTCCTTAAAACCCGCATATATATAATTATATGTAAATTTCTTTATATTTTATTATAATATGCAAATTTTCTAATTACTATAAATATCTTTATATGCAGAACATAAGACATAGTACTTTGATTCATTTCCCTAAAAAAATTATTAAAAATATTTACTATACTTTAATCTGAGAAATTACAATTAATTTAATTCAAGTTTTTATTATCATATTTATTTAATTTAATATATTAATTGAAAATTACTGTGAAAATATTAGATTAAAAATAAGTAAGAATATCACAATTTTGAGTGGTGCTACATCCATTTTAATAGTAATTATTATGCTATGATATTTATGACTTAGTAAATGCCAATATACAAAAAAATTAGACTATAGTTTTTTAATAAAAACTCTATTTCATTGCCTAACTTATTGAATTTTTTATTTATTTATGCATTTTAATATTTATTATTATTTTCTTATTATTTATGATATATATTAATATGTATTATATTTACATAAAACCATAAATAATAATTTATTAATAAATATGTATTATATACCAGTGAAAGAAGATAATACAAATAAAAATACTAATTTTAGTTTTTCTTATTTTTAAATTATCACAATTTGAATAATTAAAACTTATCAACCATAAATTTATTTTAAATAATTAATATATATTTTCTTTATTTATATAATATTTAATAACTTTAATATATATTTTTTTGTTATTTGAGATTTTTATTAAGAGTTAAAAAAATAAACAATATATTTTATAAAATTCAAACTCCATACAGGATCGAATTAAAAATTTTATATGTTTTCATATTATATATTAAAAAAATTATGATTTTTAAACCTAGCATAAATTTGTTTTAATAGATAATCTTTTTTATCTAAGCTAGAAATATGTAATTAAATAGTCAGAAATAATTTTATAATAAATTGTCAATTAATTTATTTTTTAAAATTAAAAAATATTATAAACCTACAAAATTATTATTTATTAATAGATTAGTACTACTTATATTAAAATTACTTAATTTTATAAAGTTTAGTATTTCGATTTAAATTTATAAGAAAATATTGATCAGCTAAGATAACTAGTTATTTTAAAGTTTTTAAATTAAGAAATATGATAATAAAAATGTTATATTAATGAAATTTAATACACTATTTACTATTTAATAACAATATAAATATAAAAAATTCTAAAGAAAGTTAAAAAATCTAAAAATTTTGAAAATAAGAATTTTCAAACAAAGAAACTAAATAAACTTTGATATAAATCTACTATTTTTTTGCAAATAAAATGTCAGGGAGGTAAGTACCTTATGTATCAAAAGCTCCATAGAATTTTTAATAAAAAATATAAGCTCTTGATCTTAAAATGTACCTAGTTTCTGAAAAGGGTCCAACATCTTTAATATTTACTGATGAAGAAGAGACAATTATTAGAGTATATATATATATTAAATATATATTATTAAAATAAAAAATGAGTAAAATAAGTAATATATGAATACAGATGTAATTAGGCTTAGAAGTAAGTTGTTCGTGTTCTAATGTTAAAAATTAATAATGTAAGCATACTCTTTTTGCATTATTAAAAAAATTCAGAGTACACTAGAATAGTCCTATTTTATGGCAAGGTTCTTACATTGATAGAGAAATTGATGGTTTGATTGCAGGAAAATATAGTAAAAATGAAAATGAAACTTAAAAAGAAAAGAGAAAATTTCTTTAAGCTAATTCAAGATTTAGGGATAGACCTCCTAAAGCAGCATCCACCAAATAAGATGATAGAAGAATAGCTTTGGATGGAGAAGCTGTATGTCCTATATGTCAAGAAGATGTAATTATAATATTTGATTAAAAAATTTAAATATATTAAATCATTATTGTTATTGCTTAAGATGGATGAATCTTAGCCTCTTACATTTTGTAAAAGATAGTGTGGAAATAACTTTCATATTGTAAAAAATAAATATAAATAAAAAAAATAATAAATTTGCGATTTTTTATACTAATTTGATTTTAAATGTATCTCCCTTTATATTAGAAATGCCTAATTATCTGGTGCTAACATAAAATATAATCATAATCAGAAAAAATTCCATGTCCTATGTGTCGAAGCGATTTAGGAAAGGGAATCATAGACTCAATTCGTAGTGACGAGGTGGCATTTAGGTCTAAACATGAAACTCATAATAAGTCATGCAAAGGTTGCGGAAAAAAACCTATTATCGGGCATATATTCCACTGTATTACTTGTGAAAATTTAAATTTGTGTGCATTATGTTTTCAAAATTATTAACATATGCAACACAGCCATTTTTAAACCAAAAAAATGTGACAGATGAGTGGAAGGTAAAATAATATTAAAATGTAGGTTTTATTTGCTGTTATTGTAAAAATTATTTTTATTTTTTATAGATGGCAAAGATACGAGATAGTATGCAATATTAACTTTAAAAATAAGGATTATAATAGTTTTAAATGAAAAATATAATTCCTGAATAATTTTAATATAATATGTCATTAAATCCGATTGAAAAAGAAAATGCGCTGGATAATTAATAAAATAAATAATAGATTAATGAATAAGACTTAGTATCTTGCTTGCCATCAGTAGCCGATATGGAATAGGCATAAAAGAAAATTAGTAATTTGTAAATAATAGGACTAGATATCAATAAAATGAGCATTTCATAAGTATGTGTTTGTTGTAATAAAAGCAATCAAAATGCACTAAATATGAGACGATTGGCTTGCAGTCATGCTATAGATGATTATTGTTTATATTAAATGCTTAAAAATAAAAAGTTTTTTTGTCCTTGGGATAATATTCCAATTTTGCCTGGACTTAATAGTGCATTAGGTATAAAGATAACCGATAACAGTGATAGAATTAAAAATTATATAAAATAAAATGAAAAAAGGAATAATAGTGAAAAAAAACAAGAAAAGTAAAATAAAATAGAAATATTAAATATATCTAGTAATAAACATTTAAAAAATGATATAAAAATATAGTAATAATTATGTCTTAATAAACCAATAATGAAAAGGAAGACTTTACCATTGGATAGGAATTTTGGAGCTGAATTCATGGTTGATTAAATATAATCTATAGGGTTATAACCAAAATCTTAGTTATGTCCTAGAATATAAAATAATACTAATTAAGTTTATTAAAGTGATAATTTATATAATTTAAATGATCATAATTTTGCTCTTAACAATAATAACTTATAATAATAATATATATATGATCACTAAACATAGTATGTAGAAAGTAGAGATATATCTAATTTAGTAGAGTAAACTGAGTAATAAACTAGTAATAAAAAGCAATTTAGAATTAAAAAATCTACTAAACCACCCCTTTAGTAAAGACAAAAAAACTAATTGAATATATAATAATATTAATAGAAAGATATAAACATAATTGGTGGAGGCCTAAATATATAAGAGAGAATATAAGGGGTTAACTATAAAAATAACATTAGATCAAGTAGTGTGGAAAGAAATAAATGAAATTCTAAGAATTATATTATATATAACATTTATATATATAAACAATTACTTTAATATTTTAAAAATATCCATAAAGAAATTTAACATAAACCAATTATATATATATAATTTTATATTTTATTATAATGGTATATGTAAATAATATTTATGATTATTTTGTTAATCATAATAATTTAATTATATTAAGTTGATGTAATTTATAATAGTAATAATAAACTATTAAATCATAATAAAATAATCATGATGAAAAATATTGTTACAAGATGTAATCTTTTACAAAGAAATTAAAAATTATATCATCAAAGTATCTTTAATATTAGTTCTTAAACTAAATAAGAACTTCAACCGTTTTAAGAATTTGCGTAAGCCTAATAATATAAAGCACAAAAAAAATATTCTTTGGCAGGAGATTATTATTTACGAGTTGCTGAAATCTTAGAATCTGTGAATATGACTTAATCATTGGCATATGAAGAATTGTTAAAGGAGTATGGAATTATATAAAAATTATAAAGTATCATTAGTTATTTATTTACTTACTTTTTTTAAGAATATATAACATAGGCATGGAAGATTAAGATAAAAAGAGTCTAAGAATTTTAACTTTAAATAAACTTCTCGAATTATCACGAAACAAAAATTAAAAATTGGATAGCTTGCAACATTTTAATAATCTGTTTAATGAGTATGTTCAAATAGATTTGAATAAAGTAATTTAATTATTTAATAATAATTTCTTGGTAATTTTTCATTTTTATTAGGCATAATAATTGGTTAATTCTTAAGAATTAAAATTTTAGAGGTTTTATTAAGCAGTATTAATTTTATTAAATATTCTTTAAATTCTATGTAAAATCATAATCTATTTTTAAGATCATTCACATTCTATAAAAAAAGGAGAGACTGCTAGCGAGATATTATAATAATTGTTAGTAGAAATTGAAAATAATAATGATATTTAAGAACAATAGTATGTATGGTCAATATATTAGAATTTAGGAATTGCAAGGTGGTAATAAGAATTTCCATATTTTAACAAAAATAAAATAGAAAAAAAGCCTATAAAACCTAGCAGACTATAGATATTAATAAATTCTAACAGATTTAATCTGATTTTATAAAAGCTTTGAAAATTTAATGCAAGGAATATGATTTAGTATAATAAATTCTTGAAAAAAATATGTAGAATACAGATTTTAATCTAGATTTGATATAAAAAGAGTAAATTGACTAGATGCAAATGCATTAAAAAGCTTGTTTACCTTTGCAAGCATTGACAGATTTTTCTATTGACATAGGACTTGATTTCAAGGAAGTAAATTAATTTATAAATATAAATATTCAGTAATAATATAATTTCATTTTCCAGCAAGCAAAATATTGGAGCATGTGGCATCTTAAATTTTATGAAAAAACAAATTTTGAACGAATTTACATACCTTTAACTAGTATTGCGCATTAAGCCTTTTTAGAAGGTGAATTTTTGAAATCTGACGGATTATATGGAACTGTGAATTCATATATAGAAAAAGTAATTTTCGTCTACTATATGAACAATATCTATATTAAATAATTGATTGTTTACAATAACAAATTATAGGAAAAAAGTGTTTTCAAAGCAGTTAGCCAATTTTATTACGGTTAAATGATTAGTATAGTAGACAAAAGATAAGAAGAAGGAAATTGTAATTTTTTTATGTTATAAAAGTTAATCCATAATGATATAAACTTATTTATTTTTTTATTTTAGCAATTATGGATGCAGCTCTTCAAAACTATTAAAATTTCCCAGTACATAGCCATGTACTCAGATATATAGCACTAATTGATTCAAAGAAGTATGATATATGATTTTTATTTTAATATAAAGATCATAGTAAAAATTAATATATATGTTAGTATAAATAGAATTTAGCTATAATTTATTTTAATGTATTTTATTATTTTAATTTAATAAAAGATTATTTGTTTTAATATTTTGATGAGTAAATAATTAAATGATATATTAATACTATTGAATTAAAATCAAAATGCAAAGAAAGTCACTATTAGTTTTTTTCTTACTCTTTTTCAGTTAATGATTATTGCTCTCTTTCTTGTGGAGAAACAATGTAATATGCACCTTTCAATATATGCAAATCTAATCTATTGGTTTTTTTAGTTTCTATCACTTCTTTAATTCTCACATATATCTTATTTTTGATTTCTTAATAAAATTATTCTTTTTCTTTGTCGTTGCTATTTTAATTTAATAATGATAAAAAATAATAATCCTAAAAGAGAAGATCCTTTTGTCTAGTTATCTGGAGATTTGGAAAACTCAATAAAAGACTCTACATATATCTAGAAGTAGTTTTTAAATTCTGTAAATATAATATGCAATATATTTATAAAGGTTGTTTCTTCTTTTTCTAAAAAGGAAAGAGACAATTATTAATTTTTGTTTTCTTCACTAAACGCACTACTAAGCATAAAAAAATATGTAATAATTACTATTAGTGTTTTTTTAATATATATGCAATTATAGCTACCCTAGAGATTTCAAATTTTCAATATCACATATTTTCTAGAGAAGAAGTTTGCAAACACTTCTAACAGAAATATTGTCATCTAATATGTGGATGATAACAGAAGATAGAGCATAGTGTAAATGATTTTCAATATATTCTTCTAAGTATTCAGTGTTTTTGAGGCTCATCATTAGTTTTCCAAACAAATTAATAGCCACCATTCTTAGTTTAGGGTTGTCTCTAAAATTTATTTTAACCATTGTGAATTTATTAATTAAAATGTAAATCTTACTTTTCAAAATTAACTGGAATCTTTAATAATAAGTTGAGGGAAAAATCAGATAAAAAGTCTTCTTAAAGAAAATCGATAATATTTTAGAGACTATTTAATGCATCTCTTACGCAAAATTCGTTAGTATCGTCGAGACCTTAAAAAAGTGCCTCAATTATTTATGTGAAAAGATCATTGGAAATTTCAAATTTTGGAAGGGGTTTAGGTTCTTCTTCTTCTGCTAATTCAAATTATGTTGAATTTATATTAAAATATGTAGTGGGTTCTTAATAATCTTTATCATTAATCATTTTTTCTTTTCTATTAAAACTATTTGAATTATTTATTTTTTATGACTAAATAGCATCATTTTATTAGTCTTATTTTTCATTTTAGTTTTTTTGAAGATCATTTTCTTTTTATGATTATGTAAGTTACATTAAATTTCCTTCATTCACAGCTATATCGAATTTAATTATGAAAGTAATGTTTCCGATTCCTTATTAATTATCAAATATATTAAAAAAATATAAATCACATAAATATTTTTTATATAAAAGTTATTTTACCTTTGTAAATATTGCTTCTTATTTATTCATTGTTATCATTACAATACCTCAGGCATGTTTGAATTAGATAATAATAATAATCCTTTATTTCTAAATTCGAAATATCGTTAAAATCTCTTATGTAATGAGAAGATTAAATAAGTTGGGATAGAACCATAAAGCAAACAGATCTTTATTATACTTATTTTTTAGAAATGAATGGTTTTAAAAATTATAGCAATAAGTTCTATTTTTAATAAATAATAAAAATGTATTATAAAAATGGTTTGTTTAAAATAACACTTATTATTACTATTTCTTTAAAAGTAGTTTATTTGCATATTATCATTGTTAATTCCGCTATAGAATCTTTGAACATTTCTTCAGAAATTAGTTTTAATTTTAGTCCATTTGAAATGTCTTAAACTATTTATGATTTATTTGTATTTTTTAAAAATGTCTCAAAAGCCCAAAGTGTAACTTTAGAAGCATTCGTTTCCATACTTTAAATATATGTTGAAAGATAAAATTATAAGCAAATAAGATTTTATAAGTTTTAAAATAAATATTAGTTACCTTTCGGATTAGGTTTGTCTTAGTTCTAAATTATCAAAACAAGTGGAGAAACGGAGAAGTAGAGTCCCAAAAATTTAGAAAAAAAACTTATTTATTAGTTATCCAAGACTGGTATTTTGACTGCAATTTTCAATCATAAATCCGATGTATATGATTGCATTTGTCATTAAATTACCAATATGCTTAATTTTCATTTTATAGTCTTCAGGGTTATTTAAAATATCTGTTAAATGGTTGAATGTCTTGAAAAGCACTTTGTTACACATATTATTGTTGACTATTATGCCTTTTAAAATTTCGCCCAGAAATTGATTAACAGGCAACATCGGTTGTTCTTGTCCGAAGAAATCTAGGGATTCTTCCAAATATTATTTAAATATTTTAAATACAATTTATCCTACTATTTTTGAGCTATATCTATATTTAAATAAAAATTATAAAATTTTTCACTTTATTTAAGATTTTACTCATTAGAAATTGGTTTGAGGATATCGAAATAAGACTAATACAACTTGTATATATCTTAAAGATAATTGTTTTGTGATAGAGATGATATATAGTGAGAACAGTAAGCATCTGCCAGAGTTACGAATCCCCAAATAATTTCACTTCTATTATTATTGCTATCTTCTATGGTAGTAGTATCGTTTTTTAGAGAAGTTTATTATTTAGATTTTTCTATTTCATATTCTATTTTACACATTTCAAGACATTTCAATATGAATTTATGAATTTCATATTGTTCTATATATATATAAATGTTAGTTAATTATTCAATTTAAAAAAATAAAAGTCAAATTAATTTGTACTTAAAGTTTTTGAGAATTACTGAATTAAATCAAGATTAAAGTTAGCTATAGAAGTCTCTTAAATATTAGGAAACACTTTGAATGCAAGTAAAACTTTTTCAAGACATAATTTAGCTGCTGTTTATATCTTTTATTCTTATTAATTAGCATTATTGTTTCCTTTTTTATAGATATGTTTTAAAAGGCATACTATAATGTCAAGTCCTGTTTCTTTTTAATGTTCTTATAGTTATTTCGTCCTAATTTATATAAATATTTATTTAATTATTAATTTGTTATGTTTTTATTTACTTAAAATTTTATAAAGCATCTACAAGAGAACTAAACAATATATTTTATACATTTTCTTTTTCTGAAAAAGCTGAAATTTTTTTATAATTAGATGCAAAGATTCAAAGCAGTCTACATTGTTATTTTATTTGCAACTTAGTAGTTCTTCTTATCCTTATTCTGGAAGCTTTATCTCTGTTTATTTTTATTACTTGGCAATCAAAGTATCATGATGAATCATACAGGAAAATAAACTAGCTAAATAGGATTATAACTCGCTTTCTATTTTGCTTAAATTAAAAACATTTAAACATTCATTTAAAACGTTTCATATTTTTCATAAGGATAAGCTTGCAATCTAAAAAGTATTGAAATTGATAGCCAAGCATCCATTTTTAAAGCTGAAGGCTTTTATTACTATTATGTTTGTTATTGCTTAAAATTAATAAGACTTGTAGCTAAAAATCTGTCACTATATTTTTAAATCAAAGCAGTATTATTAATAGTTTATTCATCTTTGAGGCGTTCCATACTCTCTGAGATAAGAACGATTGCTTTTTGACAAGCTTATTATATAGGCAATGAGTCAGTTTTATCAAAAAATGCTAAAATATTATTTATAATAGAATTTTCAATTTTCTAAGTAAGCAATTGTAGATCATCAACTCGTTTACAAATAAAACCGTATATAAGTATCAGAGTCGCTTACAAATCATAAATATAATCTTGGTTTGAAGTTGTTTTAGAAAACATTCCCATCAGACTACTACCGAATCCTTATTCCTTTGGTTTATGAATGATTTCACAGTTGAAAATGTTACGAACCTTATCGATACACAAATCAAAATGATGGGAGGCTACAAATCCAAATGCTTCAGCAACAGCTAATCTTTATTCCATAGGAATAGGGAAATGTTCTACCTGCAAATTCAAGTTTATAGATTGATTAGAGTAATTGGTATGCACTAAAGAAAAAAACCTATCTAATTAGAATTTTATAGTTTCTTTATTGCTTAACTTTGTTAATAGAAGGGCGTGCAGTTTCATTATATGGCCGAAAAGTTAAAGTTATTCTTGGGATTTTTTCCCATATTGGCTTATTGCAGTTACTAAGTCTTCATGAATTTACAAAAACCATTCCCCATTTTGTTAATTATTACTGAATTGGTCCAATAATAAACTCCATAATAGGTAAACTTTCTCTATATAGGTTTTCTATTCTACTTATTAAGACTCTTTAGAATAAAATAAAAAAATAAATACTTGCATTTTTCAGTAAATTCATTTTATTTTTATTTTACTTATAAAAAACTTGATTTCAGATAATAAAGTCGTGATTTCTTTTTTTAATTAGTAACCCAAAAATACTTCACAAATATTTTAAAGAGAATCTATAATGAAGAGCCCCAAGTTTTCAAAAAAATAAGGAACTTTTAATAAGCTAAACAATCGGACTAAAAGAGTATTCACTTTTGGCACTTTATCTTACCATTTTTAGGGTATTACTGGATAGGATCCTTAATGTTTTTCTTTATATTTTTGAATATAATCGGATAATGCTTTTAAAATCCAGGGAAGTCCCGGAGCTAAGGTTTAATTAGTTATAAATTCTAATTGCATTGGCCAAATAAGAATACCTAACTAACTATCATTTGTTAAAACCTAATTTTTATATTTATATATTTATTAAATATTTTATATCATTTATTTTACTTGTAAAATGAAGAGAGCTCTATTTTTTAAAGATTTAAGATCGATGTTAAAGGTATCTGAACAAACTTGCTGCTTGTTTTAGGTGTCTTTTATTTCTTATTCGTGAATAGAAACATGCTTAACTAAAAAATATAGCATAAATTCGCTTTCAGATAGTTATTCTTCATTATAAAATTCTTTTAAAAACTCAGAATTTTTACATAAAGTAAATATTAATTCCAAAATAACTGATCGTATCTATATATAAATATTGTAATTATCAAGTATAAGTAAAAATAATAATAATATGTACTTCTAGATCTTTTTCAAATTATAAATTTTATAAGCAAGCTATAGAATTCTTTTTAAATTAATAAGAAATTTAACTGTAATATCGAGTTAATATGAAATTAGCTAACCATAGAGCAGAGGATTTTTCTGTCAAATTCTGTGCCTAATTTTTTATACAATATATAAATTTTAAATAATACTATATAATGTATTTTCTTTGTTACCTAAGCTTTCGTTATAAAGAAGTCAAGAATATTATCTGCATTAAACAAGGCAAGATTTTAAATTATATTTAACAGCTAATTTCTCATTTTAATTAGTTTAGTACAGGGAAAGTTATAATTATTACTAAAAATTGGTTATTTGTAAAGTTAATAAAGAGATACAATAACAGATTTTATGATTTCATAAAAATGAGGTATATTTTCACTTTTCATTCTCTCTAATAGACTATTTTATATGATTTATTTTATTACATTATATATTTTATATTAATTTTTAAATTTAATTTTTAATATAGTACCAATTAAATGTTTCAGGCAATTCACTATCAAAACTCAGGGGCTGTTTTAATGCTGATATAAAATCTTAGACGAGAAGGTCTGCTTTTTTCTATAAGAATTCAGATGGTAAGAATTTAGAAAGCAATCCTAGGAGACTTAAAAATTTGAATACAACTGCCTATAATTGTAAAAAATAAATTATTATAGCATATTTAATTAAAAGATATGATTATTTACTTTTTAAGAATCCTTCATAGATGAATAGTTATTATTATTATTTCCAATCCATTCAGATTATATGACTAAGAAAATAGTTTTAGTAACATCAGAAAGTGAACTGATTTAATGGCATTCTTTATTTTCTTAACTGAGTAAAATATTTTGATAAAACTCATATATTGTCTAAGCAAATGCTAGTCTTTATTACGGCTCCTTTATTATAGAACAAGTAGATAGGAATTTCGGCATAACTTCATTAGCATAAGCATGAATTCCCTCACCTTAATTGATAATAATTTATATTTTTTGCATAAATCAGGAATAATGTGTAAAAATTACCTAATATTTCATTCAAAAGATCTAGCATTTAAATCACCAAAGGATGAGGTAGTTTACCAGCCTCGAAGAATGATAAAATTAGGTTTGTTGTTTACTTTTCATCTAATTTGATCAAGCTCACAAAGATAGTATTAATAATTTATTATATTTTCTTGCTTATTTCCTAATCTTTTATCTATTATTCTTGGGAAAGTGACGATGAAATCTTGTATTCTATATGCTTTAAATAAATAAAAATAATAATATTCTGTATTATAATGAGTATTATAAGAATACCTTTGATATAATAGATGTCATAAATTCTGCCAATGCCTTTTAAATTTACTAATAACTATTCATAGATAGGTTTACTACCACTTAACTGAATAAATTCAATTTGTCTTAAAACTACTGAGATCTGTATATCTCTTTATTAAATAGAGGGATGAATGTAGTTAAAAAAGCTGTAGGGCTTTGGTTACATATTTATATCATAATTTGAATTTTTTTCTCATTTTTAAGATCAATATTTTAGATGTAATATTCTAAAATTTCTGTAAAATGGAAAATTTATATATTAGTAAAAATCTATATATCTATAAACATTACCTAAACTAATATCTTCAAAAGATTAATCCTATGACTAATGATTCATTTTTTGTTTTAGTTTTTATATAGGTTTTGTTTTAATTATAGATGGTTGTTAAATACTTAGTTTCTTTTATTGTATTATTGTATTTTTGATATTTATTTGTTTTTGATTTTTGATTAAATAAATTTTTCTAGCAAAAGCTATTTATTATTATTACGTTTTTAATTATTATCAAAAGTGTTGATATTATGTGTATGTTATATTAAATAATTACATTTTAAGATATAAACAATTGCCAATTATTAAATAGAATACATAATAAAATAAACGCATTTTTTTTAACTAGATATATATCTGCTTATTAAATTATATATGAAAAACTTAATTAAATCTCAAATTCTGATAATTATGAAACAATGAAATTTTACATTAATTTATGTTAATTATATTAAATATAAACAAATAATATATTTTGTATTTATCATTATAATTTCACTTTAGTTTTTATTTTTAAATAGAAATAAATTTAATTCACATATTTTTCTCTGCGTATATATGTATATTATTATTAAAAAAATACATTTTTTTATAATTTAGATTATCATAAAATAAAAAATATTTTGCATAGTTTGAAGATTGAAATATTCTATTTCTTAGTATATAAATAAATAATTACACCCCATAATAAAAATAATGATTGGTCTAAAATTATTCTAATAAGAAGAATAAAAAGTATTATTATTTTAAAAAAATCAAACAATATAAAAAATTATTAATTATATTAAAAACTAAAATATTTAATAAGATATATAGTTAATAAAAATTATAATTATATTTTAATATTATAATCCTGTTTATACTTAAATATATATATTATATTATATAATTATTTTATTATTCAGCTGAATTTTTATCATCTTGTCATATTAAGAGGAATAATAATTGTATCCGATAATAAAATTGGCTAAATATATAAAAATATATATAACTTAATAAAAATAAAATAAAATTAAACCATATCTCGTGCATAACTTGAAGTTTTCCAGTAGGGATGAAATAATTAAATATCATAACATCGAGATCATAAAAATCATTTTGTTTGTTAAAATATAATTTAATTTATCTCTTATCATACAAATTCCCCTTTTAATGTATAAATAATTATGAAACCTTTCAATTTTCCTTAACTTATTATAGTATGGCATAAATTTATGCAGATGAAATTTTTCTAAATATCAAAAATAAAGAATTATTATAGATATATAGTTATAAATAATTATTAAATATATACTGAAAATATTATTTTTTTGTTTTAATGCATAAAATAATGATACAAAAAAGTATGTATTATTATGATAAAATACAAAAATATAATAAATTTAAAATGTTTTAAAATTAAAAACCCCCAATCAAATACCTAAAACTAAATTATGAAAAAGTAATATAAATCAAAATTGGAATTTATGCTAATAAATACATAATATATTTTATAAGTATTGTTTTATTTTATTTTCTAATCTATTAATTATTTATATAACCTAATAAATTATAAATGAAAATTATTAAAAAATACATGATAAACTATATTTATTATAAAAACTTATAAGATAAATAAGTAATATTATTAAATAAAAATATAAAATTGTATAAGCTTTTAAATTCTAATTGCCATTTATATCCTATAATAATAAACTTGTTATTTACTGTTTAAGAAGAATTAATTTATGAAAGCTACAAACATAAAAATAATTAGCTTTTTTAATAAGTGTATATTAATTATAAGAAATCAGAAATATTGATAAGCAAAAATAATAAAATGGGAAACTTTATTTGTGATTCAGAATAAAGAGAAAACTAGTACTTATATTAAAATAAATATAATTCTCAAAGACCTTCTAGTAAAAAGAAAGTTTAAAAAAATAACAATAATTATAGTGTTAAATAAAATTAACGTTATTCTGATCAAATATAATTGGAAGAAATTAATAGCACTAACTAAAATTAAAATAATCAAATTTTTAAGCAAACAAATAATATTAATTATCAACCGGGTTTTGGAGCATATGGAGATTAAAAGTATTAATAATTTTACAATAAAGATATAAAAGAAGAATTTTAAGAATAAGATAGATTAAATTCATTTAGTTCAAAAAGTAATACTAATATTAATAATGATTTTAGTTAATCTCAATTTGTCTCTAATGAATATCGGAAAGTAGCTTAAGATTCAGATATTCCTGACATGTGTACATTAGAAGGATAAGAATAAGGAAGATTGGGAGATTCAATGGTACTTAATGAAAGTAATAACGGTGTGATTCCCATAGAAAAAGATTCCGAACATTTTTTAGATGATTAAGAATGCATTTAATTAGGAGATACTATTATAAATGATTAACATATTATAAATATAGAATTTAATTTAGGCAACTTTATATCAGTAATATTTAAATTAATAAAAACTTACCATTGTATCATCTTAATTTAAATATTTTCTTAATTTTTTAGGTTTCTAATGAAGAATAAAAACCTCACAAGCTATAAATTTATTCTAAAACCTATACAAATTAAGGATAAAATAGAGTGATTATAATAAAAGGGGAATACTTATTGCCCTCTAACGTAAGAGAAACTGTGCAATTTTTTGAAGATTTTAAATAAGCTTAGGAAATAGACAAAAAAATTTTAGATTTATAATATATAATATTGAAAAATGAAGAAGAATAGGAAAAAGATGAATTAGATTAAAATTGCTAATAAAAAGAAGCAAAAGGGAAACACACAATTAAATTTACGATATCTGATGTTGATAATCAAGGAATGGCTTTTAATAATAATATTGATAGAACCTATGTTATAAATAAGACAATTCAATAGCTCATGTTTTCAGTACCTCGGTAATTCTGTTATCTTAGAAAAGTTAAATAAATGGATAAAGAATGTACAATAGTAACTGAAGCCTGTGAAAGTATAAACTATTAAAAGTATATTGAAAAAGAAATTTAACAAAATAATACAGATAATATCAAAGGAAATATAATTAAACAAAGTTCTAGTTTTATTTCCGCTGATAAATTGTATGGAAGTTATTTTAGAAATCAAACAGTTGTAAGATTTTATTAGGAAATCGATTACAAAGCAAATTTATAGTAAAAGTTAATGTAATAATCTGTGGTTTCAGAATACACTAATTTTGTGGATAGGGTTTATTAAGTATTAAGTAATAGCATTTAAAATAAATGAAGAGTTTTTTGGATTATAATTATTAAATTTACTTTATATTTAAAAAATTAAAATATTATTAAAAAATATTATAAAAATTAATTTTTTCAAATTTTACTTTAAATTTATATTTTACGTTAAGTATTATATATGTATATTCAAATAACGAAGAAAATACTTACATATTAATATTTTAATCATCTTAACTTATATGTATATGTGTATGTATATAATAGAGTATTATCAAGAACTATTATTCTCATCTTAATAATAGTGCTATGGTTAATCAAATTATTTATCTGTAAAATAATGATTGTCCGATTAACTATCTTAAGAATTAAGATATTCTTTTTATTGTTGATTGTAGTATTCAGCTACTATATTGTGCTAAATTTCTTTATTTTCCATATCTACATTACATACATATTTCAAAAGCGATCTACTTTCTCTAAATGCATTTAGATGAATACCTCTATTCAATGATGTAATTACGGAGGCTAGTAGTTTTCCTACACTAATAATTTTGATTTTTTCATGATCCATGTCCGGTCCTTATAGGGTATTTGTAACAAGGACTTCCTAAATATGTTTGGCATGTTTTATGTTTTTAATGCATCCTATAGAGAAGAGTCCATGAGGGGCAAAAAAATAAACATGTTTAGCACCTAATTTTTCCATTATATCTGAAAACTTTTTTAAATTCTTTCCTTAATCAATCATATCAGATATAATAATACAATCCTTATCCTTTACATCTTCACCTATGTATTCATAATTTTCTTTATCTTTTAATGTCATGAAACCCAAATTGACAGGGATGTCAAATATCTAAAAACTATCTTGCAATTGTTACATTTTTTCTCCTTTTGTATTTTGAGATTGAGCCCCTTAAAAGAAATATAATAGTTAGTTTCACAAAAGTAAATTAATTATTCAATTACCTATAAGAACGGGGTTTTAGAGATTTTTATTTAAAAAATAAGGAATAATAAGTTCAACAACATCGATATTTAGACAAGGCACTTGAGGAGAAAAAAACCCTTTATTTATTCTGCTATTAAAATTTATTGTAACTATTCTATCTGCACCAGCTGCTTAAATTAGTTGACAAATCGAAGAAGCTGATATTGACTCTCTGTCAAATTCACTGTCATTATTATCTATAGAAGATTGACGAGAATAAGCAAAATAGGGAATAATACAAGTTACCTAATAAAGATTTTTTTGTTAATTTTAACATAATCTAAAATAAGTATTTGGTTAGAATAATTTACTAATAATATCTATATTTTTAAATATACTTCCCCCACAGCTTAACTTTATAATTAAAATAAGCTGTAAAAATTATATATCCTTAAAGTTATAATGGTAAAATATATTTAGGAAAGAAATACACTAACTTTATTGATATTTTTATAATTTCACATAAAATTATAAAAAAAAAATTTACTTTTGAAGCTCCATAGCGCTTCATTCTAGCAATCAAAAGAATAAGCTCTATTAAATTGTCAGATATATTAGGAGGGCTCATACTCTAAATTAGAAAAACTTCTTTCCCATTTACATTGTCTAAAACATTAATGCTTATTTCGGAATTGTCGTCTATTCTGGTGGAAAGACGACCTAGACTTAAGTCTAAATGAGCAACAATTTCGCGAGCCAATTCTTTACTAGCAGAACCTGCAAAGATTTTCATTTGAGAAAATTCAGAGAGCTCTGTATAGAAAAATAGTTTAGATATTCCAACTTCTATATCATTTTCTGAAATAAATTGCCTTTCATCAGGATTCGTAGGTAGATATGGATTTTAAAATTAATGTTAGTATTGTTACTATTATTTAGTTTCTAAAAAAATGGAGTTTCTTCTTTATTAAGTATAAAATGTAGAAGATAAGCAGCCTCCCAGTAGAACTTTTGAAAAAAATGAACTATTTTTTATAAAAACTATGATGAAAATTTCATTAGTAAGTCTCAATTAATAATATGTTAGGAAATATCTTTAAGAATTGTTAAGTTTTTTAAATATCTACTAATTTATATTTTGATTTAAGTATTTATATTCTACGCCTTAATTTATAGTAATTAATAATTAAATATTTATTTATCATATTAAAATAGATAATAGTAGTATTTTTATAAATAAAGAAATAAATAGTTTAGATAAAATATAAAAACTTATAAATATTTATAAATTTTTGCAATATTTGAGATATCCATCAAAAACTTAAAAAGTTTAAAGCTGTATTTATTTGAATAAATGCTAATTATAATAAATTCATAGATATATAGTATGTTTTGATTAATAAAATTGCTTTTATACCTCTTATTAGTTACTGAATTTTATAATTCTGTAAAAATGACTAGATTAAACACATAAAATAATGGTAATTTTAGTATTATATATAGTAATATCAAATATTAATTGTAAGTAATTAGATGAAATTGTAAAATTAACTAACTAAAATATTAAAATAAATAAATTACATTAAAATTATAATTGCAAGAAAATTATGTTAGTAAACTTAATAAATTCTATAGTAAATTTGAAATCCAAGGGTTGTTGTGGCTCAAATGTTGAAGCCAACAAATAAATTGAATAATAGTAAGAGAAATAATAATTAGAAAAAAAAATAATGATTAAATGACATTTTCATTAACTAAAGAATAATAAGAATTTTTATAAAAAAATCCTAAAATATAAAATCAACTATTAGGTTTTATTAATAATGTTTTAATTTAATAACCTTCATAATTATCTGTTCACGGACTCAATTATTTCTAACTTTAAAAGTATACTCCTATAGTTTTGACTGGCCCTTCGGGAGTAGGAAAAGTAAAAAAAATTTATTTAATAAATTAGGATAATTAGATTAATTTTAAAGGGAACTATGATAAATTATCTGCAAGAAAAATATCCTGGATTATTTGAATTAAGTATCAGTTCTACAACTAGAAATCCTAGAGGATCAGAATAACATGGGGTAGAATATTATTTTGTAAGTGTTGAAGAATTCAAAAAAGTATAATTAATAATATAAATATATTAGGAATAATAATAAAATGTAAATATTTATATAGGAAATCGAAACTCATTCTTTCGCCGAATACTGTGAAGTTCATGGAAGATATTATGGGACTCATTTAAATTAATTATACCAGATTTCTTTAAGAAAGAAAGTAATTAATAATTAATTAGAATAATTAAAAAAAATATTAAAAAAATTAATAGATCCCTATTTTGGATATTGATGTTTAAGGAGGATAGAAAATTTATAAATAATTCCCTAACTGGAACTATTTGTTCTTGAATGCTCCAAACTTAAAAGAATAAAAAGAAAGATTGATTGCTAGGTAAGAATCATTTAATAAAATTTAAGTTAATATAATAAAATTTCTATTATAGAGGAACAGAAACTCCTGAATAAGTAGATATTAGAATAAACAATGCTGTTAAAGAAATCGAAATGTTGTAATCTCTTGAATATTACACTGAAATAATTAACGATAAATTGGATGATACTAAAGAAAAGATGTCTATTTATGTGGAATAACATTATAATTTGAAAGAAATATAAGAATAATGATTCAATATTTATATAGCAAATTTTATTTAAAAATGTCATTTTAATTTAAAAGATTTATTAAAAAAACTGCATAAAAAATTTAACATAAAATTTATGAAACGCTTTTTATAAATAAAAATACTTTAAAATATATTAATAAAAATACTATATATATTTATATTGAAAATTAGATTTAATCGTAAAAAAGTAAGAGATTCTATATTTTTTAGTTATAATCTTTCAACCAACAAATTATGAAATAATAAAAGTTATTAATTAATAGAAAGAAAAAACAAAAATAAATATATATAAAAATAATAATTATATTAATAATAAAGTATTTGAGAAATACTACAAGAATTGTATTGAAAACCGTAAATAAATAAATAACAAACGTAGGAAAAATAATAAAAATTAAAATTTTTATATAATAATAATATAACTAATTAAAATATAATAAATTGCTTATCATTTTGCTAAAATGTAATTAGCTACGAGAAGGTCGCGGGACATAAGTGAGGGTAATATAAAATAGGCTAATAAATACAATGCTAAGAATGGAAATAGTTATATGGTTTCCTAATCTTAGCATTTATAAGTTTTTAATGATTATCTCCGTCAATAGCAAAATGAAATAATGAAGTTGGAACGATAAATTTAGAGCGAATAAAAAGTGATTTAAATTTAAATAATTTTAATTATTTTTTTATAATTTTAATAAATATTATTAATAGAGTCCTCAGTAATATGAAACTTTATAAAATTAAAATTTAAACAATCAGTAGTCATTATCATAGAAAAATATAGTAGATTAGAACAGCTAGACCTATGGATAGAATTCAAGCAGATAGTAAATATATTTTATGAAAATATGAACTAAATATTTCATAGTTATTATATGATTCATTATATAAAGCTAAAAATTCTAGTAGCAGCAGCCATAAATCCTGTAAAATTAATACAATAATTAGCTACAAGATTATTATGGAGACTAATAAAATCAATAGTACCATAGTTAGAATAATAGGAGATTAGACACTATTTATGAGAAATAAAGAAATAATAGGGGACATCAGTCAATGGAAATAATAAAGAAAACACATAATAATATAAGAAATTAATAACAATAAAATTCATTTTTACCAGCTATTAATAAGCAGAAGAAAGGTAGTTTAGATGAATAAATAATAGAACACACACATTATGATAAACAGGATAGGGGCCTAAAGAAAATGAAAAAATAAAGTTAAAATGCATAAATCCCATAATTAAAGAATGAAAAAGAAAAAAAAATGTATAATTTGCAAGCCTAGAAGAGAACACTTATGAAACAGAAAAAAAATAAAAAGGTGAAAATAAAGAGATAAAGCTTGAAAATTAAAAAAATAAAAATAGTAATTAAATAACATAATAAAATGAAATAAATGACATTATAAGTAAGATACCTTATGGACTAAAAGATTTAAGTATAGTCAAATTACCAAATGATGATAAAGTTGCGATACAAGAAATAAAAGATTAGAGAGATCCTGTATTAGAAAAATATGTTGAGTTCATGAATAATGACAATGATTTATTTTATTTGGAAAGTAGTTTTTCCGATTTTTACCAATAGGCGTTGCTAGATGAGGAAATAAGATGTGAAGGAGGAAGCACTATATAAGATTTTTAAAGTTTTTAAATGACTTCGACATCAAATTCTTCTAAGTATTCCAATAAATTATCATTTGGTTAGGTACTATTATTTCTAAATATATATTTAATATTTAATATTATCAAAATAATTGTAGGGTAGTAATAACATTAACAAATTTGGGGGAATTTCATAGGCAAGTTAAATTCAAGGGTTATTAAGCATATGCTTTGAAGACCCTCATAAGCAAAATAATATAGGAAATTCTAAATATATGCATCCAAGTTTTAAAAGGACTTTAAAGGCTTTAAATAGCAATCCTTTATTAAATGGAAATAATTCTAACAACATGATTCATAACAGTAATGTAAATAAATCATTTTTGTAAGATAGTATTATTTCTCAAAATACAGATAGGTTTAAGATAGGAACTCCTATTTCTAATACTAAATCTGATAATTATGCCTTTAATAATAATATTTCTAGTCATTAAAGCTAATCGAATGTTAAAATAAACTCAACTTTTTTTAATAGAAAATTTTTAAATGTACCTTAGATTGAAAATGAAAAACTCATTGATACTCTTTTTAAACCATATCATAAAATATCAAAACTTTTTATCCATACTAAATTTGGAGTAAAAATAGATATTGGGGTTATGCAATTTTCTTTTTCTTAGAATATGAAAAATTAGACATGTTACTTAAATAAACTATATATCAGTCGAATTTATAGAAAATTAAGATATCATAATTTCATTTGCCTTTACGTTTATATGTATATATTCGAAAATTATAAAGATATAAACAAAATATAGGTGCATGTAAATAATAGATGTTAGGAATATATAAAATTTCTATACTAAGTAGGATTTAAATTAGAGTATGTGTAAGGAGAAAAGTCAAAAAATACAAAACAGAAATATTTTCTAGTAAAAAAATCTGATTTCTATGTAATTTTAAATGAAATTTAAAATCGTTTTTTTGAAATATAATAATTTTCTTTTATTTATTAAAAGATATAATTTATATTATAAAATTATTATTAATACCAAAATAAATATTTATCATATAAATGGTTTTGTAAAACTTTTTTAATTTTATTCTGAAATACGACATTTTTACTAAAATATATAATATAACTAATTTAAATTTTTATAATCAATAATAAAATTATAAAATTCATGCATTATTTCATTATTCTTTAGGTGGTTGATTATTTTTTTATATTATAAAAGTTATAGTGATGATAATATTTTAAACAGTTTTTAATTAATAATCAATTAATATATGAATATTAAAATAAACGATAATAAAATAATAAATATAAAAAATATAAAATAAAAATTTTTTAATTTTTTATATAATTTACCAGTTATTAATTTTTACTTAATATATAAATAGAAATAAATATAAATCATTTAAAATTTAATTCACAAGAAGAAGTTAATGAAAACATTTTCCAATCCGTTTTTTGATAGTAAACAAAATGATAATATGCCAAGGATAAGAATGAATACTATTTTAGAACAGAACTCTGTGTATGAAGGAGAGTCATACATGCAAGATTCGCCATTTAAAAGTCCTCACTATTAATAGATACATAAATAATAATCATAAAAATAGCAATTTACAGGGGCGATGCAATTTAAATATTTTTAATAAAAATAAGAATATTCAAATTAATAATAAGGAGATAATTCCAATAAAAATAGTATATCAAAATAATAGGGATAAAACTATTTATGGGAAGAAAGTAACCGAAATTCAGGAAATAATAAATATTAAAACTTCGAAAATATCTTATCTTCTGAAACTTCTGAAAGTTCCCGTATGAAAGATAGTATTCTAGATAATATCAATCCAATTTTTAATAGATTAGATCAATAATCTAATATCTAATCGTAGTAATAGTAGTAATAATATTTGGATTAATAAAATAAATTTAAGTCATAAGGAAATATGTAATCATTATTATATTATATGATAAGTAAATATATAAAACTTTATATTTCTTAGGATTTCTAACACATATACTTCATAAAATTTGTAATAACAATACGGAAACCAGTCACTAATATTGGACCCTAAACATGATTTGTAAAATTTCAACTTTACGGATTCTAATATAGACATGAGTTTTGAAAAGGGACTTTTAAGTATGATGTCAATCACTAGATAAAATAGCAAAAATTAAGAGTAGTCGCCCTATAATAATTAATTACACACGAAAATTGATTCTGGAAGTTTTGTACAAAGAGAAAAGAAATATAATAGCGCCATAAGACAGATGGATGAATTGGCAGAAAAACTATAAAGTGATAGTGTTTATAACGAAGATGAAAATATATAGAGATAAAATTCGGCACAATTTAGGAGTCCTAATTTTTCTTCTCCTCCATTAGTTTCTCCACCCTAACATGTTCCGTAATTTAATAATACATAAAATTTTGTTTTTAATAGTAATTAAATTGCAAGTTAAAATAGTAATAATGATATTGTAAAATAAAAAAAAATCCACTATCTCGTTCTGAAATACCATTAAATAATAATCTTAATAATAATAGAGGTAAGGAATATCAGTACCACCCTAATTATAACTATAATTAAATTTCTGAATAAAAGTAATAGAACCCTGATATGAGAACTAAGAGTCATACTACCAATACAAATGTGTAGAATTATAATTAGTATCAAGCAAATGATAATAAAGAATATTTAAGAGAAGAAAAAGTGATTTCTTATTAATAATCTCCTTCTTAATATCAGATGTCAAAAGATCGTTTTGATTTTAAAATATAGACTAAAGAACAATCCTAGATGCCTAAAATTTCTCACTAGAAAACTGCTTCTATTAATTCGTTAGGATCAAATTCAAATTAAGATATTAATAGCAATAATTCTAAATCCCCTTTCATGTCATCTTCTTACAAAAGCATGAATAGCAATACTTAATAATATCCTTAATTAAGATATAACTAAGTTAATAATCAAGAATATAATAATATAAATCGAAGAATGAGCTATGCAGAATTCAAATAATAGGTAATGAGTAGTAATAATGCTGAAAATCCGATTTTTAACTCTTAAAAACAACTAAATCAAGATCATTTATTTAACTTTAAGAGCGAAGGAGCTACCCCTTCTTAAAAATATATCAATAATAATTAAATGAATTTAAGACAGATTTAGAATTAAAAGATTGGTGAACCCGGTATAAATTAACTATAAGATGCGAATACATTTAATAGTTATATGCAAAAGAAAAGTTAGTTTTCCTAAAACGATAAAAAAATTATAATAATAATAACTAGAATGTTTAAAAAAGGAAAATTTTACCATGCAACACAAACAATATTTAATAGAAGCAGAAAAAAGAATATAATAATAATAAGATTAATATAGCACTAATAAATAAAAAAATAATTAATATCCAAATCAATAGAAATAATAATAATAAATCTATCCATTCTAAGAAAACCATTATTAAAATCCATAATAATATATGATTTAGCATAAGTAACAATAATAATAATAAAAATAAAATGAATTACCTATATTCTGTATAAATTGTGAGCACTATGTTAAACTATCAGATGTAGATCACCATTCTTAATATGAATGCGATCAAATTAAGAGAAAGTATTACTATGTATAAGCTCAAGATTTATAAACTTAGATAATATAAATTAATGGAAAACTATAATATTTATCAGATTATATTTAGTAAAGAATAAAAGAAATGAAATATTTTAATTTTATAAATGAAGTATAATAAATAGTTGAAAATATTACATAAATTCAGCAAAATAATAATAATCCTTAGTTTATTATTTAAAAATAGCAAGATATTTAGCTTATTTTGAATTAAATGCAGAAATAAATTAATACATCTTATGATTCTAATTTAGTTTTATATACTATTTTTTGTCAAAGAGCTTTGGTGCTATCTGATGAAAAAGCATTAAAAATTCGATATGGAATTCATAACTATAACAAAAAACCATTCTCAGGTGGAACTACCAGAGATGAAGAAATGGATAAAGAAGAAGACAGCTAAGAAATGGAAAATTTAGAAAATCAGCTTAAAATGATAAATCAAATGTCATAAAAAGAAAAAGCAAATTTGGAATTTTGGAAATATTAATCAGAAATGATGGAGGAAATAAAAAAAATGATTTATAAAATCTGAGATTTTTGAAAAAAGACAAGTTAAATGAACATCAGGAGGTAATTTCTTAAATGCGATCTGAAATAGACAGTTAAGAGAACTAAAGTTCATATGGTGGGACTAGTTAAGCGACCAGTGTATATAAAGAAAATAGTATTGGAATCAAAAATTACATTAATTATGAAGTAATTTAATTTTAAATATTAATTTTATAATATTTTTAAAAAATAATAAATAAAAAGGCTGGAAGTGCAGGAGAAGAGTAAAAACGATTATTTTATAATGAAGCTGTCAACATTAAGTTGAATTTACACGCAAACCATCCCGGAAGGGATGTGATGATCAATGATTTATATAATGAAGCTATGCATAAAAATTTACATCCATAAAATTGGGTAGA
The DNA here is from genome assembly GCA_037039885.1 of Miamiensis avidus. Taxonomy (NCBI): domain Eukaryota; phylum Ciliophora; class Oligohymenophorea; order Philasterida; family Glauconematidae; genus Miamiensis; species Miamiensis avidus. The sequence goes on from JAWVGU010000025.1 coordinate 359,024, forward strand.
ATTTATAAAAAGTAAAATTTATTCATAATGAAATAGAGTGATAAAGTTATTTAATATATATATAAAATTGTTTATATTTTATTTTAATATAAACATATATAACTTAATTTATTTTCCTTGAGTAATATTTATAAGAAATCTCATAAATTATTTTATTTAATATTTAAATAATTATTTAGTTTTTTCGAAATTATAAAATTTGCTGTTCAAAGAAAAACCAATTTTAGATAATATTAAAGTATGGATAGTGTAGTATATTAAAAAAATTATTAAATTTAAATTACAAATTCTAAATAAATTATAATTATTAATTATTAATACAAAGTAAATATTGGAAATTATTGTATATATGCTATGCTATACATTAGAAATTAAGATTCTATTTTAAACAAACATACATTGATTGAATGTAGAAATTAAGCAATCCATATATCCTCAAAATTAGATATGTTATAAAAATTTATCATTGAATATATTTTTAAATTAATAATTTATTATTAGGAATAACGTGATAAATTTATCAAATATATAATTAAAATAATATTAGTGTTAAAGAAAAATAAATAAAATTTACTATGCTAATTAATTTATTTTATTTAATTAAATTTATTTACACAATTTAATAAATATTATTAAAAAATGGAAAATATTTATTAATAGCTAAAATGCAAAAAAAAGAATCATAACTTTTTACCTTTTACATATATTTGTATGGGAGAGCAATGTGAGCATTATGAACGATTACTATGCACTAAATGCGCCATTGATCATGGTCATAGCAATTGCTATGTCTTAATTGAAGAAATTTTGAAAAAAGATAATTATTCAATTTAAAACTGGCCTCAAGATATTTCTGGTTAAAAAGTTAAAAATTTAATTGCATGGAATAGTAGAGGATAAGCTTAAGTATAAATAGAATCTTTATTTGAAGAATTCTAATAGGAATTACTGAATAAACTATAAAGTTTAAAGAAATATTTGGTTTAATAATTTGCCTTTTAGGGAGAAGTAATTAAAATATAAATAAATATACCAAAATTCAATTATTTTATTTTAATTATGATAGAATATGAGTAAAGAAACTGAAGTTTCAAAAAGTTATTATGACTAAGCATATAATTTAAAGGATTTTAAAACAAAGTTAATAGAGTTTTTGCAAGAAGATATAGACAAATAAGACATGGAGGATGTTATATTATAGTAAAATATTTTGAAAAAATTAATTAAATTATTCTAAAATAATATTATTTAAAGATATTTAAGAGACCCTGAAAGAAAAGTAGCGTTAGATTAAGCTAAAAAAGCTTCTTTAAAATTAGTTCCTAATTGTAAATTTTTATCGACCCATAATAATTTAGAGACATGGCAAATAAAGAATTTTATTAAAAAATCGATATGTTGAAATAATCATTTACTGGTGGATACAATCCTATAGATTGGAAACTATAGAATTCAGGCTTGTATTAATCAAAATTACTTAAAGAAATAAACCAAGGCATTACATTTTAATCTTAAAGTAGTAATGGAGAAGAAGTATTATTTAGTGATTAAGAAGTACATAATATAAATTATTAATAATTAATTTAATTGGTTTCATTACTTCGTGTTATTTTAGTTTTCCAAAGGTGTCCATGGATTTAGATTACGTTTTGATTCAGTAAGTGAAAATTACAGATGCCACTTTCTGGTAGGACTGTATGATTTGGTTAAAACCAAAGATGAATTTAAACCTGTAATCATTTTATTATATTTTTTATAATTTACTATTTAATCATATTAATTATTAAATATAGTATGTTTGTTTAATGTGTTGTGATCATAAATAATGTATGGTACCAAAAAAAAATATGGATTTTGATATTCATAGTGGTTCAATTATAGATGTTAAAGCGAATTTTGAAACTTATTCTCTAGAAATAAAAGAAGTATTTTCTAATGGTTCGGAAGGAGCTATTTATATTTCAAACATAAAGGCTCCTGAAAATTAGGTCTAGAAAAGGAAAAAATTTTTTTATTTTTCAGCTCCTCTGGTCCTCATAAAATTTCTTTAGTTTCTAGCTATTGATTTTTTATTTTTAATAAATAAAAATTTTATATGTTAATACAATTCAAATTTTTACTTTACTTTACTTTCCTTTATAGTATAATTTATTTTATAATTATAGATAAGTCAAATTTTACCTTTTATAATATTTGTTTATATCTTTATCTTATATAAAATAATTTATTGCTAATATAAATTCTTATTAAAAATATAAGAATAGTGTAATTTAGGTTTCAGCATATTAAGAGAATATAGTAAAATATATGCAAGTTATTATTTTTTTTCCGAATCTTGTTTATATTTAAGTATATCTATATACACATGAGATTATAATTTTGATAATAATTAACTATATATTAGAATTTCAAATCAATTTAGAATAAAAATAAATGTATTTTTTATATGAAAATTTTTAATTGAACAGCTTAAATACAGAAGAAAGAAATTCTGTATTAAAATAGAATGATAAGAGAATTAAAAGTTATTAGAAAAAAGAAAAAAGTAGACATTAAGCGAAATAATAGTAATAATTTAAAATTGTTTATTTAGAAATTCAGTTATAAATGGTAATATAGCTATTCAAGCCAAAAATTAATATTGGATTGATATGTTAAATATTGTAATTTCAACAAAAAAATTTTAAATTATGCTATAATAATAATTTATATAATAAATTAAAATTTTAAGGTTGCATAGTAAATTTTCAAAAAGTAATTCAATTATTAAATTTTAATTTAATATTACTCTTCCTATATGATGTACTAAATCTAATTCAATATAATCATTTAAAAAATTAGCTTAAATTCTCAGAAATAAATAATAAAAATAAAGATATTTAATTTCACAAAATTTGAAAATTTTTTACCCAAATTGCCTATATATAATTTTAAATATAAAAATTTATGTGTATTTAGATATGGATAAATGGAAAATTTAAGAAAATTTTAACAATTTTAGAATAAAAAATTAAATTTTTATTTATATAATTTTTTTTTTTTTTTGACCATATTAAAGAGCATATACTCATACAAAATATATAAAATAAAAAAATTTTTAAATTATATTATATGTATAATTAATTGATTTTTCAAAAAGGCCTAATAGTTTTCAACAATTGGGTCTATTTGTTAACAATTGATTTGATTATTTAAATACTAATTAAGTGATAACCCTTTTTTTAAAATATGGCAAATCAAATGCTATATAATCATTTTAATAATTAGCTTGAATTCTCAACAATTGATATTAACAATAAACTATTGTACACAATTTTAAGTTATGATGATAATGGTACTTAATCTGAAATAAATTAATTTCAAAATATTTTTTATAACTTTGCTATATTTTAAATTCTATTTATTTTTCTTTATTATAATCTTCTTTGTTATCTTATTATTTTGTTTGAGGTGAATCTGTGTCCTCGTATAATCCTGCTAGTTAGATTATCAAGGTATGTTTTTAGATTTATTTTATATGTGTAAAAATTTCTTTATAAGTTACTCTTTTATTATTACACTTACAAAAATACTATGTGTAATCAATTAATTTGTTGAAATTATTTGATATGATTTTTAAGTATAGCAAAATCAACAAAAATATTTTCAAAATGATGTTATATATATAATAAATAAAATGTATTAATTTTTCAAGGTAACCTAATAGTTTTCAACAATTGAGTCTATTTGTTAACTATTGATTCATTTATTTAAATATTAATTAAGTGATAACCCTTTTATAAAGTACACTAAATTAATTACAATACACTAAATAAATTACTATGTAACCATTTAAAAAAATTGACTTGAATTATCAACAATTAATAATAATAAACTATTGCTCTCAATTTTAAATTAGTAAAAAAACTAACCCAAATTTTGAAAAAAATTAATTTCAAAAATTTTTTGTAACTTTGCAATATAAAACTTTTTTCATTTGTATCAATAAAATTTATTATCTACTTTTAACTATCAAATCTAATATAGATTTTGTAGTATAATTTATATTCTTAGTTGATGCAAAAAAATTTTGTGTTTTCAAATATTAGTTTATAAATATGATGAATAACGAAAATATATACAAAAATTAACAATAAGAAAAATATACTATAGTTTAAAACATGAAACTTTCTAAAAATTATTTTGGTTTTTATAGTTAAATTATAATTTAAGTAGCTATCATATAACACAGATAATTCAGCTTCAAAACTATAAATCAAAACTAAATTCGCATTATATAATATATATATAATCTACGTATAAGTATTATAATATATCATCATAGTTATTAATTTATTTTTCTTATTTATGATTGTTTATTTATTTATATAATATCATGTACTATATTAATGGGTAAATCTTACTTAATTGTTATTATAAATTTTAACAATTATTTAATCGTAACTATAAGATTTATTATACATATGTTAATTTTATTAATGAACCTTGTTTTCATTTGCATAGCTTTTGAATATAATATTTTTAGTAAACAACATAAACATTAATATTTCTTTTCCAAAAATTATACTGGGAAGTTTAATTAAATCAATAAATGATTTGATATTAAAGATAAATTACAACCGATACTAATACTATTCAAAAAATTAATACTTAATATCATACCAAATAATTCCATCATAGTTTATAATTACACTTATTATTTTTGTAAAGACTATTATATTAAGAAATTCTAATACATAATGACTAACCAGGGTTATTATACAAGAGAAAAAAGAAAAATAAATAGAATTAATTAAAAATAAAGATATATTATTCATTACATTAATTTAAAATAATTTCAAAATGATTACACTTCTAATGATACAATTGTGTACTTTTATGTTCATATTTCTAAATAAAATTAATTAAATTTTTGTTACTATATATTCATAATTTATGTATACATATATTAAAAATTAAATAGAATTAAATATACTTTTAAGTTTAAAATTTAAATTAAAATTATTCAATAAAATAAAATAAATTACAATATTATAATCAAATAAAGAAATTATTAATATGAGAAAAAGTGGAAGTCTAAATAATAAGATATCATAACTAGATTAAGAACATAAATACCATGCACATGAAATTAGATATTTTCAATAGAAAAATTAAAAATTTAAATAAATTCCTTAAATAGATGCATTCTGATATATTATAATTTCAAAATTATTACAGTTCTAATGATACAATTGTATAGTTTTATTTTCGTATTATTAAATAGAATTAATTAACTGCTTTATCCTTTTTATTCATATAATATGTTTTCATATATTAAAAATTAAATAGAATTATTAAAAAAAAAATTCATTATAAAGATATAATAAAGAAATTATTAGTATGAGCAAAAGTGGAAGTCTAAGTAATAAAATATAATAAATAGATTAAGAACATGAATACCATGTACATGAAATAGGAGATTTTTAATAGAAGAATTTAAAATTGAAATAAATTCCTTAAATAGATGCATTTAGATATATTATTCATTACCTTAATTTAAAATAGTTTCAAAATGATTACACTTCTAATGAAACATTAATCAAATAGGCTATAAATTAATCTTAAGAATATGTAGAGAATAAGGTGTATATAATAGCATTATTATTAAGTCTTTATAATATTCTAATTAAGATTTGGAAATTATCAGATTCTTAAGACAATAACTATTTTCTTTAAAATATTTTATAAAATTAATCAGAAAATTAAAATATAAATCAAAACTCACAAAATCCTAATTTCAATATAATAATAGAGTTTTCATAGCGAAATAATTAAGATAAAATTAGAGAAATTAGATTAAGAATTAAATGCTCCGTTTTTTATGATTTAATTACTATTGAAGTAAAATCTAATTTAATTAATTCATTTTAATGTTTAATAAATTAATAGAATTTATAATAATATATTATAGACATATTTTCCAACTTGCCAATTCTGGCATTATAATATCGATGCTAATAATATTATTAAACATATAATAGAGAAGTAATTTGAATATATTAAGATAGAATGGTGTAATTAAACTAGAAGTATTGTAGCAGGTGCTTCTATAATGTTATATGAAAATATAAATCTAAAAGAATTAATTTTCGAAAATATTATGCCACTCATAGATAAATTGTAATTTATATCACTGTATATTTACTATCTATAAACTCATGTTCAATGGTTTAAAAACGTAAAATTAATTATATTTGTAATTTTCTAAAATAAATAAATAAATACTGTTTAATTTATAAATAGGAGGAGGTTAAACATTTAAAATAAATCAAATAATATTTTAATGATATTGAGTAATATTATTAAATAGTAAATTGATATATAATAAAGTAAATAATAATTAATAATGATATACTTTTTTGACATATAAGTAATTTTTAAATTATAAGTAGTTATAATGTAAATTAATTAAAACAACTATATGATAATATTATATTCTCAATGAATAAAAATTGTTAGCTTTATATATAATATTCGCTATTATTAAAAAAATAAATAAATATTCAATCATAAAATTAAATTAAATATAAAATAAATAAAGCGTTAAACTATATATTAAAGTATAATCTACAAATTTATATAAGGCTATTTACTTTTTAAATTCAAAACTATTATGAATTATAAGCCTCGTCAATCCTCAAGTATTTAAAAGTAAAACAAAAGATCAAAATCAACATATTATCAGGGTAGTGAAAAGCTGAAGGACTCTATAAAATAGAATAATAGTAATAACAGAAGTTATTTAGATTACAGTATTCTAGCATAATAATAGTAAAATATAACCAGAAAATCTTAGACTCCTTCTTTAGATAATACGAAAAAGTTATATTCAAAATAATAGCAACAGTAGTAAGTTGCTAAAACCTCTAATACCCAAAATAGTAAAAATAAGAAACTTTTTTCATCAATTAGTAAATTAGATGAATCTCAAACTCAATAAACATAGTAAGTTTTTTTAAGTTTAATTAATTAATTGTAACCATTTTTATTATGTTTGAAAATAGAAAAAGCACATATAATACAATAAATTACAATAAGACTTCTAATTAATACAATGGTGGCACTAATAATGAAAGTAATAATATGTCGATATTAAAAAATATTTGAGATCATAAAATTAAAATGCAAATTATTAAAATAATGATAGTAGAAAAGGATTCAAAGTTTAGCGTAGAAATTAATAGAATTCATAATTATAACACAATTCTTTTTTATAGTAATAAAACTAGCCTTTGTAATTATCTCACATAAATAATTTGTCATACAGTGTAGAATCTAATTATCAATAGCAAAAATAAATGAATAGCGATTTATAATAGTAATAATAGTAGTAATATTAGTAACAATAATAATAATAATTTAAATTAAATGATGAAAATTCTGTTAACTATGAAGAATAGTTTTACAATCAAAAATACATATAACCCAGTTCAAGTCAGAAAAATAATTACTCTTCAGCATCAGTGAATTCCTATAAAAATTTATTGTAACAAGAAATCAGCAACAAAAGGCTATAGTAGTCTTAGTAGTATCAAAATCAGCACATAGAATTAAAGGATCCCGAAATGGAAATGCGATACCAATAGGCTAAAAAATTCTTCTTATAAGGAAAAAAGTATTATAAAACTAATTAAATATAAAGTGCTGTAGAAAGTTTCTAATAAGCCGTTTCATGTGATGCAGAATAGTTAGATAGTTAATATTATTTAGGAATTTGTTATTTGTGTTCACATGATTATACTAAATCAATAAAGGAATTTAATATATTATTAGAGAAAAATAAAAAGTTCATGTAAAATGCTTATTTATTATTGAGTATAGCCTATAAAAAGAAAAATGATATAAAATCAGCTATTAAAATTGTAAAATTTAGAATTTATTTAATTTAAACTAATGTTTATATAACTAATACCAATTAAATAGTTAGGATAGGGAATCTAATATTTTCCCAAATACTATGATGCCTATATCTTTAAGGGAAAATTACTTGTAAAAACAAAATAATATGAAAAGGCCAAACAAGAATTCGATGTAGCTATCTAGTTAGACCCTACTAAAGCTTTAGGTAAGCTTTATATATAAAATATAATTATATTTTATTTTTGTTATATAAATAGGACACATAGGAAGGGCAGATTGCTTAAGACTTTTGTGTTAATATGAAAGCGCCATAGAAAATTATGGAATAGCAATGAAATAGGACCCAAATGTGAAGAAAATGGCTTTGTTAAAAAGAGCAATAGCATACCAGGAAAACAATCAAAATTAGCAAGCACTATAAGATTTATAAGTTGTAAAAAATATAAAATTTTAATATAAAAATAAAAATGGATTAAATTTTGATAATAGATATTAGATGAAGATCCCTGTAATTCAGAAGCTTGTTATTTTAAAGGAATTCAATATGAAAGATTAAATAATCGAAATGAGTCAATTTTAGCTTTTGAATAATCAATAAAGCATAATAATAGCAAAAAAGCTGTTTCTAATTCCCTGTTCGAAATTGCTAAAATAAAAATTGAGCTCAGAGATTTTTATTAAGCCTATTACACTTTGCAAAGGGTAGATTTTTTGGACGTTGATATTGAGCTTTTGAAACCATTTAGAATGTTTACAGATTCAGTAACTTATTTGATGAAGAGAAAATATTAAGAAGGAGTTGAAAGTTTAAACTAGCTTGTAAAGTTGATGAATTTTAATACGAATTTATAATAGTAAAATCAAAAATAGCAATAAATGAGCAATAGGAAGGAAAAAGCGCAATCTAGTTCAGATATTTTAAAACCAATAATTTTCAATTATAGAAGCTATGGGCTATTTTGTCTCGGAATGCACCAAAAAGCTCTCAATGATTTATTATTATCAGAATAAATAAACAGCTGTTTAGATGAATCGTGTCAATACAATAAACTAGTATGTTAAGGTAAATAAAAATATATAATATTTCTTTAGTTATTTAATCATATTTATACAGGGATTATGGCGGCAAACGAATTTAAATATGAATAGGCATTTGAGTATTTTAAAAAAGCTGGATAGATTTAGGATAAAAAAATGGAGCCCTTCTTTTATAAAGCAATGACAATTTGCCATCAGTCAAGACATAAAATAAAGGAATCAGATTCTCAAAAAAGGAAGTAATTAGAAGTTAATGCACTTATGTGTTTGGATAAAGCTGAATCTCTTAATAAATAAAATGCTGTTTTATACTATGCGAGAGCTATCATCTATTTCTCATAAAGTATAATTCTACTTACATAATTGAGGGATAGCATATTTTAATTATATTAATAATTATTTTATAGACAATTTAGATGATGCCATGTAGGATATTGAATAGGCAATTGAAAAAAGTGAAGATAACATTGCTGGGTATTTTTATGTTAGAGGACTCATTTAGGCTGCTGCTTACCACTGGTAGTAAGCATTATCTGACTTTTCAATAGCAATCAGTTAAGATGAAAAGTTTGCACCAGCATATATAAACAGAGCAAAATGTTTTCAGATTTTGGAAGATAAAAACGCTGCTTTTAATGATCTTTAAAGATATATAGGTATTTATTATAATTTTAACATGGTAAATTAAAATAATTTTAAATAAAAAAGCTTTAAAGCCAGATGATAATAAAATACATCTATGGGCTGGTAATTTATTGTTTAATATTGGAGCTCATGAAGATGCAGTAAAAGCCTATACTCATTCTGGAAATATAAATACCAATCCTAAAATTCTTTAGTTGAGAATCAATTGTTTTCTAATTAGTAAAGAATTAAATAGAGCTCTGGATGATATGAATAAAATTATTGGTATAATGATTATATATTTTTTATTAAAAAATCCCAACAATATTATTTATTAAAAATTATAGAACTAGTTGGAAATAAATAAGTTATTTATGATTATCAATGTTTGCTGCAAATAAAGAAGTCTTCTTAATGCTTTTCAATGAGCGAAATATAAAAATAATAGTATTTAAGTGAAATAATTAAAATTATAAAAGATTTAAATAAAAGTTACAAAAATGAAGTATAAAATCACGGGGTTATTTTTTAGAAATCAGACTTAAAATTCTATCAGGGTTTATTTTATTTTTATATTGGGAAATATGAAAAGGCTCTGAAGAAGTTTAATAAATCTTTAGAATATATATAAAATATGAAAAATAATAATCATCCCTAGGAAGAATTACTTGAAGAATATCGATTTGAAAATCAAACATACAACTTATACGAATACCAATTTAATGTGGTATTATTAATTAATTATTTAATTCATTCATTCATTAATGATTAATCTAATGAATAAAAATTGTTTTTTTCAGGCAATATGTCATATAATGGTCTAAGAATATTAAGAGGCTTTAAATTTGCTTAAAATTATTTAAAAAATATTGCCAGAAGAAGATATGGAAAAACTTAAACATTTGATTTTACATTTAGAAAATGAAATGAACTTAAAAGGTAAATATATTGCCAATGAAGAAAATAATCCTGAATTAGATAGCCTAAACATTTTAAACATTTTTCCTTCTCACAACAGACTTTGCTCTATATTTCCTGAAGTGACATTGCCTTTTAAAAAATCTAAAATTGTAATTTTTAGTTAAAAATATTTATAAATAAATAAATATATATATATAAATTACCAAAGGGAACTAGGTTATATTTCTGTCTTCCAACTGTCATGGCTCCCTCATTAGAAATCAATTTTGAACAATAATTATTAGATAAATTATAGCCTGCATTAGTAGAAAATAAGCCTGAAGTAATGAATTTATAAATTATAGATTTATATATTAATAATTCTATAATAGGCGCCCTGGATAAGAAAAGGAGCATTAGGTGTTATTTTTACTGATAATATGTTAGAGTAATGTGATGACTTACAGTTTACAGAAACTAAGAGGGATAAGTGTAATAGTTATAATTTTTATATTTTAAAATAATTAAATTTTAAAATTAAATAAAAAGAATAAGAAGAGGATGAAGAAAATTAGGGATATTAAAATAATGATTTGGGGTAAAATTTAAATTATAAATTTTTTTAAAATATTATTAATTAAACCATATATAATAATTAAGGGAGCTTTAACACATGATATAGCAATAACATGAAGATGATGACTCATAATATGATAATCATCATGATTTAGAAGAAAATTATTATAGTAATGAAGGAAGAAATTATAGAGATAGTAATTATTTACTTATCATTAAAATATATTAAATAATTATATATTATTTTTAAAATATATTTTAATCAAATAATTTTCAATCTAGGTAATTCTGATTAAAATCTATCTAAAGCAGAACAGCTTAAAAATTTAAAGATGAATTTGTAATTAGATCAAGGAATTAATGATAAATTAAATAGAATTCTCAACAAATGACAAATTCATTAAAATATATTGTTAATATTGTAGAAAAAAACTAATTCTTTCTAAATAATGAAAAAAACAAAAATCATTGATAAATAATTAATGTTATTTTTTTATGTATATATATATTACAAATTATTTTAAATTTATACAGAATTCTATTAATTTTCAATTTATTTTATTTTCACTATTATAACATTTAATATTACTATTTTTATTTTTTTTATGCATCTATTTTATCTATTGTTCTTGTTAATATTAATATTACTAAATCACTGTTTCTTAAATATAATCAATAGGATCTTCTACGATAGCGTAGTCATGTATAAATCGAATCTTCATTTTATCTGAATATTATTCTGACTTCTCAGTATATTCCTTATCGTACATCATTTCATTTTGTAATCTGTGCTTATCTAATTATTTTAAATACACAAATAAAAATTAGAGATTTTGCAATATAAAAAATAAAATAAAAATTTGTTGCTTTAATTTTTATTACCTCTGTTTTCCTGAAATGGAATAGTGAAAAATTATCTTTTACCATTTTTATTATCAAATTTCATAATTGGCATCTAATTTAAAATATCATAATTAAGATTTTCATGTAAAGTTAGCATTCCAACACAACTACTAAGTAAAAATTCTTCTTTATCATTTAGTTTTTTTTCTAATTATTTGTTTTTATTTTTTTCATTGGTAAAGTTCTAAACTACAATATCTACAAATAACTATTAAATGTCCTTAGTTTTTTTTATCAACCTTTTTTTGTTTTGTTTAGGAATAGCTTAAACTTTCTTTATTTATAGCTATTTATTTTTCAGGACTTCATCTTTAAATTATATATCATTTGTTTTATTATAATTATAATTAGAATCTATATCAAATTTGTAAAATGTAAGATTATTTTTTAATTATTAATTCCCATTTAACTTGTCTTCCTAAACTGCTTTGTTTGATATTGTCACAGAGTTGTTGTTTTAGTTTAAAATATTTCTCACTTTTTATACATCATGTTCTCTATCTTTTTATTATGCATTTTATTATATGTTATTTATGCTTTTATCACACAACATTATATGTAAAGAAGGAAATGTTTATTACTTTTATAGTTTAGGAAAATTAATAGTTTAATCCTATAAAATTTAACTATTGTCAGATGAAATTAAACTTTATTATTATATCTCTGGATGCTGATCTGAATTTAGCATCATACTTTATTCATCTTTTTCAGTAAGAAGCGTACGGCATTTAGAATTATGATTTTTTTTTGCATTTAAATTTTAAATTTTTTATTCAAAAGCATTCAGGTTTAGATTAGTTCTGTGAGTAAGCTACTTAACTTTTTGGTTTGGACTAATAAATAATTAATATTGTTTATAATTAAATTTAAAAATTTATTAAATACACTATTTTAGGTAGGGATCTCCTTGTGAAATACTTTTAATAAGTATTCTCCATTTTTTCTTCTGGAGTTAGAATATCTATGAAGAAAGACTAAGGTATTTTAGTAAATTTATTTTTGAATTTTAAATATTATTGTTCTTGTTGCAAGGATGGTTACTAATTTTTTTTAAATCTTAGAGTGAGCAATTTATAGATTATTTTAATTGTTTCATTTGTTTCTGCGTTTTTTTATTTAAATGTTGCTAATCCATATAATTTTTTGAAATATTTTGTTTATCAATTATTAGTTGTGCTTTGTCAAAAATTAAATCCAATGATGTAAGATTTCTCACAATCTTTCTACGTTTTTACCTTTATAAATATAGAAATATTAATATTATATTTAAAATTACTATTTTTATGCAGATTAATATAACTAATGATTTACAATTTATATATATATATTTACTCGTTTATAATATTAATTATATTATGATTTGTTTCTTTGAGGCTATCTTGCAATTCAACGCATACTTTTCTTTCTACATTTTTTATTTTTGTAAACTTTTCAAATTCAAAATTGCTATTACTCTTATTAAGTAATACCTGCTATTAATTCAATTTTTATAATTACTACTATTATAATTGGAGAGCCTCTTGGTAATATTAACTTTACCATCTGGGAGACTATTTGTTTAAAATTGATTCCGACTATTTGCTTTTCTCCATCAATTCTTCATCCGAATCCTATGGCCTTTCTTTTCTATTATCATTATCTTCTCCTTCATATTCATTATAAATGTCAAAAGCGTTGTGAGAAGGTTCCTCGTCTCCATTTATACAATTTTCTTCCTCTTTATCGTGATTATATTTTTAATTTATATTATTATTGTTAATGGAGTTGATTTTTAAATTATTTTAGAATTTAGAAGTAGTTATAGAAACTCTTGGAATTTAAATTGTGTTAACTCGACTTTTTTATCTGATATAAAAACTATTATCACTATTATTATTTTTGCTTGCATTTTTATCATCATGAAACCGTGATTTTTTAGGTATTTAATCTATTATTTAAAAATTATGTTTAGTTTCTATTATAATTTGTCATATGTATTATTTTTTAATATGTTACAAAAATATCTTATTTAAATTTACTTTATTCAATTCCGTGTTCTTATTTATTTAAATATTCTTAATTTTTATTTATTATTTGGGTTTTGGCTCTGTTTTTTTTAGACTATATACGAAGTTTTTTATCCATATATATCTCCTTATAAATAATAAATATTATATTTATCATATATTTTTATTTATCAATATCTTAGTTTACATTCAAATCTTATTTAATAAGAGTTTTTGGAATCATATACTTCAAATCATTGTAAGAAGAACATTTTTGAGTTAGAATACAATTATCATCTGTTTATGAAGTTACTTTATCGAATAGTTATTCTACTTTTGTAAGTCTTTTTTTGTAAAGTTATGGAAACATATATTTTTTATGCGGTTTTTATAATATAATAATTATTATAATATTAGGTCATATCAAAATACTAAATATAATATTAATATGTTTATTTGTGAAATGGAATTATTATATAAATTAAAAATATGATTTACAAAGCTAATCCTTTATCTTTTCTACTATTCCAAATTAATCTGATATTGCTGCAATAAACATTTACTCAATAATAGAATTATCTAACAGATAAATTTTGAAAAAAAAAAAAAACCTTAGAATATAATATTAGAATGATTTAAAAATTAATCGAATATAAAAATTTATCATATAACTTATATTATAAAAATATTAATTATTCAGTTAATTTGGTATTATATATTTTTTATATAATTATATAATAATAAGGATAACTATAATATTTTAAAAGTCAAAAGACTATACTATAGAAAAATTATGAGGATACAAGAAATGGTTTCTTAAATTGAAAAAAAAATGTTTCTGAACAAGTTCAATGATATGATATAATAATTTTAAATATTATACTGTAATTATCTTATAATAATTATATAACAATAGTACTGGTTTATATTAAGTTATGTGGTATATGTTATGTTATGTTATAATATTTTAATTGATATAGTTTATATAAATATACATGTTTATTTATATACTGGATTTAAATTTACAAAAATAGTATTTTAATAGATTTTGTTTATTTTTCTTTCAAATTGTTTATACAGACTTCTAATTATTTATTATAATATTATTTAACAATAAAACCAAAGAATTATAATTACTAACTACAGTAATATATTAATAATAAAAAGTATTCTGAAATTTAACAATTAATAATAACAATAATAATTAAAATAAAACATATATTAATAAAACTAAATAATATTCAATGGATGAAATACACTTATTAGTTAAATAAAGAGTTGATAAAGTAAAATATTTGCATAAAATTTTGGAAATGAGCAATAATAATAAAAATAACCATCTTATCGATATTTTAAATGAGAAAGAAAACTAATAAGGAAAAAATAATAATAGAGATTAGGAAAAAAATTATTTATTCAAATAATAATAAAGTTAGACTAAAATATTGGATGAAGTTAGAAAAGCAAAAGAAGAAGAAAAATTTAGAACAGAGAAAGAAAATTGGATCCTAAATATTCTAAAATAGTTAAAAGAATACACAATAGAATAAAAATAGTAAACTATATAGTAGTAATATTTTTATCTAATGTGCTAAATTTTTTATGCAAAATAGAATATTATATGAAAGATCTTTCGATATAATGCTCTTAATTTATCCTTAATTATGTAATGATAATCCATATGATATTTAAAATTTGTAAAATGGATTTTAACAAAAATTCAGCTCCTTATATTCATAGTTTTTTTAACTTTTCGAAGAAAAATATGAATTTAAAGTTAACATTAAATATATTTCTAGATAGAATAATGTAATTTTTAATAAATTTAATTTTAATTTATAAATTATTATTATTTTTAATGTAAATAGCCTAGTGTTGTCCCAGACCTCTTAAAATATTTAGTAGAGTTTTCTAGAGACTATTTTAAGAAGTTTATGGTATATTAGAGTTTGCAACATCAATAGCAACTCCATCTCTTAAAATCCAATTATGCCAATATAAATTAAAATTTGTAAACAAATAAATAAGAAAAGTTGGACAAATAAATTGTAAATACAGAATAATTTGAGGAGTAAATTAATTAAAATAATGAAAAAAAAGTTGAAGAACCATAAGTATATATGGATTAAGAATTATAGCAAGAAGATAGTATGGAAATACAATAAATTGAAAACGAAGAAACAAGTGATTAGGATATAAAGTAAAAAATAGAAAAATGCGATAAACCAACTGAAAATAAAGATGAATGTAATGAAGAAGAAATAAATAATAAAACCAATTAATTATAGTTTAAAGAGATAGATTAATAGCCTATTTTAAGTAAACCATATGACGATAAAAGAGGCATATCTCCTAATAATAGGAAATATCCTAATGGGTATATATATTTTATTTTAAAAATAAATTCTAAAATTTTATTTTAATAAATCATAAATTTTCAGACCTAGTAGTAATATAAATAATATTAATTAGCAATAAAATAAAACCTAACAATAATAATAATATTAAACTAATTAAACATATGGAACAGATAAAGAATCATGGAATTCTACAATTAGAAAAAGCTGGGTAAATATTTATATATTAAAATAATAAATTATTAATTCAGATTATTTTAGTATAGAAATTATGAGTAATATTTAGAAAATCAATAATAACATAGAGGGTTAATTTATAATAATGTAATATAAGATCTAGATAGTATATATTTTTAGCTTCAAGATTTTAAAATTAAGAGATGTAGGAAATACCCTGATGAAATGAAAATTAATATGAATTTACTATTAGAAAATAGTAGATAAAGAAATTAAGTTGTTTTAAATTAATCTATAAATAAATATTAAATAAATTTTTAACAAAAATTTGGGTTAACTGTTAAAAAACTTATTGTAAACTTAAAAATTAATTTAAAAATTTATTTATTTATTAATTTAATCAATATATTTAAGCTATAAAACGGCTGCAAATTAGTAGTAATCTAAGATTAGAGTACTATTAGTTAAGATAATAATAGCAAAAATAAAAAAAGTATTTTTAGTGTTTAATATTCAGCAATTGATTTTAAATTTAGGCTGACAGGGTTATCAGAAAACCGAAATATAGGAAATAATAATGGAAACAACACAACTATTAATAATGGGATTATTAATAAACTAAGGGACACTAGTAACAATTCTAAAAATAAAACGTTTATTATTCATGCTCCTAAATCTTCTAGTCAAATTAGGAGAAGAGATAACTCTATACAAAAAGAATGTAATAATAATACTAATAATAGTGAAAGTTTTAATTAATAAAATATTAAAAAAATGGAAAATAGTAATAAACTATTATAATAAAATTGTATAAATAATAATAATAAAAAAGAAACAAAAATTTAATAGTAATATATAAGTAATATTAATATTAATAGATAAAGAAATAAAGAAGGCAGTAATATTTTGGCTAAAACTAAAATAGTAAAATTTTCAGCTTTAGAATGCAATTCTCCATTTTTAGAACCAAAAAATTAAAAAAAAGAAAAATAGAAGAATACGAACTTTGATAACTAAAATATTGATTCATCAAATAATAATATTATTCCCGAAAATAGTAGAAAAATAGAATAATAAAAAAATGAATAAGATATGTCACTTTCATTAGTAAAAGAAAAATAAACATAAAATAATTAATAACAAGATAAAAATATATAAGATTGTTATTCTTTCAGAGCTAATGATGATCATATTGGTTCAAAACATAGATAGACAGGCAGTTTAAATGAAAAATAATTCATAATAAATTAGCTAAAATAACAAAAGCATAATCTTAGTGATATTCCATAATCCATGTTAAATTATTAATAAGAGATATATGGGGAAAACATGGGGTATTTTGACAAATAAAATCAGAAAAAGGAAGGTGTATATAAAAATGAGCATATTTAATCATTATAGTAAGTTTTATAATAATAGCAATTTTAATAACAGGAAATTCTTTAAGAATCATAAAAAAAATAAAACAATATAAATAACTATGATCATTAAAGTAGAAATATCAATGGAATAAAATAAATATAAAACTAGACTGGATATAATGGTTTTTATAAAAAAGATTTCTAATTCCATTAATAATAAGATTTTGGTTAGTTAATTTAAAATAGAAATTAAATAAAAAGAGAATCTATTTCTAAGTCATTGAATAACAGTAACAATAATATATAGCGAATAAGCAGTTTTAAATAATAATAACCATAACTTTCATAATAATAAGATAATATTAATAATTAATAATGGAAAATGTAAAAAAAACAGCAAAAAGATTATATATATGATATCAGATCAAAAACAGAGACTACAGATAATACCATAAATAATAATAATAATGACTGTTCATATAAGTATATAAATGATATTTCACCAAAGTAATTGCCTATACTACCTTTAATAGAAACAACTGATAAAACTAGTAACAACTTTAAAGGAAAAATTTTTTAGAAAAATTAAAAAGAAATAGAAGAACCTGATATTAATGAAGAATTAAACATCATATTAATATAGCAACAGTAATAATAATTGAAGCAGCTTAAATATATGGAATAACAACAACAATTCTATTAAAATGAATAATTTTCATAATAATTATAACAAAATAATAATATAGATACCAAAAGCCCATTTAAAAATTCCAAAAATATATCATATTTATAATAATAAAAATCTGTTCAAGATGATAATTTTTCGTAACATCAGTAAGACTAAGTTTTTTAAGCAATAAAAAATTAGAATTCACTTTATAAAATTAAGGAACCATTTCATGCAGCCTATAACAAGATTAAAAAAAAAAATATATAAATAATGTATTATCTAATAACAATATAACAAAAAATTAAAACACATAAAACTACTAAGTTGGAAATGAAATAATTTTAAATAATGCTTTCAATACTAACCCAAGTAATATAAGTTAGCTTCATTAATAAATTAATTCATCTAGCATGTTGAATAATTATTAATAAAAATCTTAATAAAATTATAAAATTTTAGGAAATAGAATTAATACTTAAAATTTGCTGAACAAAAATATTAATTCCGGAGATTAATTAAATACATTATATAAAAACTAAGTATTGTAAAAAAGTGATAAAGATCATAATTTTAATAATTCATAGTATACCACTCGATCAAACCTTAAAAATATAAAATATGTGGAATAAGATATGCTAGAAAAGGGATAAATGATTCTGCTTGATAATAAGCATAAATAAGAATTAGAATTCACACTGAAATCTTCTCCTCAAAAATAAAATAAAAGCTCGATTTATCTAAGAAGTAATACAAATAACAATAATAATAAAAATATAAATGAAGTTAATTCAAATAACTACAACAATATAAGTAAAAATGATAATGGTGAATTTTTGATGGAATATGTTGTAAAAAGCAGGCCTATATCCAAAAATAATACAACATCAACCAATACTGAGGATAGTCGGAGCAATAAATGATTATTATTTATTATAATTAATATTACATAAATTAAAATCATATTTTTTCCATTTAAGCTATAAAAAATTTTAATAAATTTTTCATTACATTTATTATAACAACAATTAATAATTTATATAATACATAATATTATTTTTTATAGTTTTATTATATTATATTAAACATTTATTATAATTTAAAGATACTACATACTGCATTTTAGAAAAATACCATACTAAATTAAGTTATTTTAATATATATTATTTGATAATTTATAATTTTACTATTATAAAAATTTAGAAAAGGCTTTTTTTAGAGTCCAATAAAAATATTTATAGAACACAAAGTTAAATTAAATTAAAAATCACTAGTAATAATATATATTAATAATAAATGATATAACTTAAAAATAATTAAACTTCTAACTATTATTAGAAAATCTATTAATAAAAAAAACTCCAATACTTCTTACCAAATCTACATTCTAAATTAGGTAAACATTTTATTTTATTTTCAAGATTACGAGAAATCTCTTATAATCCAAGAGAAATTAATAGATCAATAATTTAGGTATATGATTTGAATGATAATTTAAAATATATATTTTTATAATAATAAAATAATAATCATTAAAAACTTATGAAGTTAATTATAAATATTATTGAAAGTATAGGTAATAATATATCACCATTAATAATTTTTAATTTATAAAATTGTTAATATATTTATATTAATTTATTTTTGTAATATAATATTATACAAGAGTTCAATGACGCATAATATAAATATCACTTACATCTGTTATATTTACGGCTATGCTTTTATTTGTAGATGAAGGTAGACTTACTGAAAACATATGAGTTCTACTAGATGAAAGGGATTAATCTAAAATTAATTCTTTTCCTGATAATTACCCATTTTCTTTTATCCTTTATTAGGTAGATTTTTTTATTTCTTTTATTTTTCTGGTGAAGAGTCATTTTCTTAACACACTTAAAATATAAAATTTATAATATAAATAAAATAGATGTATAAATATTAGTTACAAGTTGTAATAATATTATTAGCCGCATCGTCTTAAATTTCGTATTATTTTTATTTTTATTTTTACTTTTGTTCTTAAATGTATTATTATTTAACTTATTATTATTTTTTTCTATTTTCATTTCATCTTTGAATTTATTTATCAAAAATTTTTTTTTTTATTCATTTACTAATTTATAATAAGGACCATAATCAAAATAATGGATAGAAAAACTATCATTATTATTATAAAGACTAATGTAGAAATTGACTATCTTGTTTTTATATTTTAAAGACATAGCTAGTCACCATCATCTTAAATTGTATCTGGAGGACATTTACTTAAGCATTAACTTTTATAACTATAGCATTTAACACACTTCTAATGTTTATTATTAGGTTATTCATAATATCCGATAATGCATACACACTGCTACTAATTATTAAGTTCTCTATATTGAAATTTATCACATTCTATACACACTTCTTTGCTTTCACTTTTAAAAAAATTAACAATTTTATATTTTTTATCGTATTAATAAATAATTTGAAATAAAATATAATCAATTATATTATTTAATTTTTTATGTATAATAAGAAACAATTTCTAAATATAACAAATTATATTTTCTATTTACCATGACAAACATCCTTAACTACATCCTAATAATATTAAAAATATATAATTTAGTTTATATTTAATAAAAATTAAATTTTAAATACTCAAACATTCATTATTAAGAGGTTCATTGTAATATCCAATCATGCATGAACAAAGAGGTGCATTTTGGTTTCTATTCAATCCCATACAATTTATACAATTTGAAGATGAATTTATACACTAATCACAGTGACTATTACATTCTATATAGGTATAGTAAATCGAATAGTTAAATAAATATGTATAAAAATAATATTTATTTAATTATAATATACCTTTGCATAATTATGATGCAGATTCAAAATAATAATTGGGTTAACATCTTAAAAATAGTATTTAATTAAATTATTTTTATATATTTGACTATATTTAGTTACTCTGTTATAGTCTCCGTTAAATATAACGTTATTTTAAATAAAAATAATATTATTATGTATTATAATTTTAACTAATTCATAATAATTTTATTTTTTTATAGATTTGAGTTTAGAATTTTTTTATTTTTTAATTATTCTCTTAGTATTTATAGCTTAAAAAATTTGCATACATTTAATTAATTATCAATATTTATCTCTGATTTTTGTATAATAATATATATTTTAATATTTAAAAATAATTCCAATCCTATCATATATAATAACATTTATTTAAAAAATATAAGATTTTAAAATAAACTAAAACATTAGATTTTTCTATATAAATTAAATTAAGACATTTTTTTTTTTAATATTAACTCTGATATTAAACATTTTTTAGTTTTTATATTAAATATCTAGATAATTGCCCATATTTATTATATTTTAAATGGCTTTAAGAATTATACTAATTAATTCACTATCCTACAAAATTATTAAATTTAGTTCCATCACCTCCTAATTATTTTTATTTTTTTTCTTCATTCTCATTTTCATTATCACTATCACTTTCACTTTCACTTTCACTACTCTTACTACTACTTGATTTGCTTTCATCTTCCTTATCATTATCACTATCATTTGATTTTTAGCTAATTTCTTTCTCACCATCATTTAATTATTAGTTATTTTCTTTCTAACTATCGTAATTTTAAATAGCTTATTATTGTTATTAATTTTATTCTTATTCAATTTATTGTTCCATTTAATTTTATTCTTATTCAATTTTTTGTTCTGTTTAGTTTTACTCTAATTTTTACTCTTCTTTTATTTCTTTATTTTAATCTTACTATTCCTGATTTTCAGATTCCTATTCCGAATCAGAAGAAGAAGAAGAGGAAGAAGAGGAAGAGGAAGAAGAAGAATTACTTCTATTACTTTTTTACTAATTATTATTGCTTATGTCATCAAGTCTGTTTGACTTATTGTTTTTGAGAGGAGAATCAAATACAGATCTTGTGATATCATTAATCTCTTAATCTTCACTTTATAAAAATCTGTCTTTTATATATTGTTAGCTTTCTTTACCATTATCTTCAATTATTTGACTATTGGTAAAATATTATTTATCCATAATATTTTCAATGTCGAGTACATCAACTTATTCGCTGGATTATTGTTAATTTTCTTCATCTATAATACTAGGTTGAGAAGATTAATTTTATCTTTAATTTTTTCTTTATCTTCTTCCATTTACAGTAGAATTTTGTTTAATAACTATTAATTATATCATTAAATATACAAGAATTTGTTTTTTATAAAAATATATTTTACTTATTTTTTTATCTTCATTTCCTGTATCTTATAGTCTCTAAGTTTTTTGTGTTAGTAAATTTGCATTACTGTAATTGACAGTTAAATTAATTTCATTATTATCCTATTATGAAACATCAAAATTTCCAGATTAGTCTTTTTCATCTAAATCACCATTACTTTTAGATTTTTCTTCTTCTTTTTATTCCATTTTTGAGTTTTGTAAATGAAGCTGAGGATATTATACTGGTTATTTTGTTTTTTATAATCCAAATATTTTTATCTACCAATATTAACCATAATTCCAATCAATATTAATGCAGAAAAAACTATAAATATTATAAACCAAATCAAAAGTGTAGCATTTTCTTTGCATTCTTTGGTATTATGATCAGGCTTATGATTAAAAGGGCAATCTTCGTGGAAACATTCTTACGACCCTTATATCCAATAGCATTAAAGGCATCTTCTTTAGTATTAATAATACCCCTTTTTGCATGGAATAACTATACGAAAAATGTTCATTAAATATAACCAAAAAAATAAAAATTTGAAATTACATTAACACTACCCTCCCACTTCTTAAAAGCCATCAATACACTTACATAAATTTTCTGGGTCTCTCAAATTTGAATCAGTTCCATTGCATGTTAGACATTTTTTGTCATCTGAGCAGGTTTAACATAATTCATTACACTCTTAAAATAGTAAAAAACGCAATTAATAGTTATCATTATATATTTTATGATTACTTTAGCATTCTGCATCTTTTAAGTTATCATAATAGTTTTAAGGACATGAACATCTATTTTATTTTATTCTTTTTTAATCTGAACATTCATCACAATTATCGGCTGTGTCAGTACAATTTTTACATTGATTACTGCAATCTAATTTAAAAATCAGTTATTTATTTCTTTAATTTAATTTAATTTAATAAAATAAATATTATTACTTTTATATTATATCACATTATTTTCATCAATATAATAAAATTAATTTTATCTTTTCTCAGCACAATAGGGAGGTATTGAATTTGGATTTTTACATTCTTAACAAGAACCACTACATACTTTACATAAATCACCACAGCCCTCTAATTTAAATATTGTTGTTAACAAAAAAAATATTTCTTATATTATATAGATCTAAAATAATAAGTACTCATATTTCTTCTATGAATTAATGCTTTAGAATTAGAATGATAAATTTAGCTTTCGTTTAATTTTCCGATTTTTAAAGATTTTTAAATAAATAATGCAATATCTATTTGGTTTAAAAAATGTTTTTCCTTTCCTAATTTTTAGCAAACAAAATTAATTTCTTACATGGCAAAATTTTAATATAAACCAGTTTAGTAAATCTAATAATATTTAACAAATTATTTAACAAATTTTTATAAATTATTTTTTTTTTACTAATTTTATTAAATGATCTCCAACATACATTTAATATTATAATGAATTTATCATGGTATTGATTTTACATATAGATTAGTGGTTTTCATTATAAATATGTATATTAATAATACTCATAGATTTAGTATTATTATATTCTATATATCCCAATGCATAGTTTTTCTACTTCATATTTAGATTAGCTAATTATATATTTGAAATTTTAGTATTTTGAGTTGTAATATAATTTATTTAATTTCCTATCTTATTTCCTTTAAATTTATGTTTATAATATTTATTTGAATTATATTGTATAATTTATATAATTATTTACCTTTATTATCAAATTTGAATCCTATTATATTATTCTAGTTGAAATTAACTTGGTTAAATACTATTAATAGTTAATTATTTTCTTAAAATTTTATCATATTAAATTAAACATGAGCTTGCTCATCATATTATTTTTAATTAGTTATCGCTTTCGTTTATAAATCCAAAATAATGAAGTGATATTCTAAAAAATAGTAAAATTTAATTTAATTTTATAATAATTTATTTAATAAATATTACTTGTGACTATGGGATTATTTTATTATGATTTACTATATATAATAGTAATTTTATTTTATCCAATGTAAGCACATTGTCCCTAATAATTTGTTTATAAATCTGAAAAATCTAATGCTATAGAATCTCTTTTATTATTTGTAATAGAAGCTAATAATTAATTATTATTTTTATAAAATATTTATATATAATTTATAAAAATTATACTCTCTTAATCGTATATTAAAGCTTGTAATTGTTTATTTGATCCTTTATTACTAGTTCCTATCGCAAGAAACTTAATTTGTCCTTCAACTTATGCTTCACATCCATACAAAGGTTGAAAATTTACATCTAATTATTCTTATTGGTATGTTTTTTTATACAAATTTTCTAATTAATAAAAAGAAATAGGTTAGTATTAAAATTCTATAATATCTAATATATGTGCTGAAATGTTTCATTACTTTAATCATATAAGTCCATTTATAATTTTCCTTAATTTTCGGATTATATTGCAAATTTTCCATTTTGTAAAAAGTAAATCATGCTATTTTATTAATTGCTAATGAAAGCACCTTAAGAAATATTTAAAAAGTCAATCTATTTTGTATTCTTCTACTATTCTAGCTTTTCACATTTAATAAGCAAGCCAAGTATTAATATTATTGTTATATTAATAACTTTTAAGAAATATTTTAAATTAGTCCTATTATCAAATTATAATAATATTGATTTTTTATATTAAAATATATTATATAATAAATAATGTATATATAATGCATTATATTGTTAAGTTAAATAATGAAAAATATTTTCATCTATATTTTTATAAAATAAGCATATTTAGTATTCTTTACATTGGATTTTTGTCAAGAAATTATGTTTTTAGATGATTTATATGTATAAAGCTCAAATGTTGTTTTTTTTTTTTTCTTCTAAATTTGATTATGATTTTTAAGACTGATAATTTTTTTTAAATAGTTGAATTATTAGGTATATACCAATAGTAAATAAATAAAATAATTCCTTAGATAAATTAAAATAAATATAAATTAAGTATTTTTATTATTAGAATTTTTATTAAAAATATCATACAGAGTTAACATTAGGGAATTATTTAAAATATAATTTAATTAATTAAAAATAATTTATTCATAATTTTTGTAAAAAAGATTTATGTTAAACATCATATTAGAAGAAATAGATAGAAAATAAATAAAATTTTCTTTTTATTTATATAATATTCTAATTTTAAGAATCCCCTAATAATATAGTATAATAAAAGTTTTCCTTTTTTATATAAATTATTTTAATACAAAGAATACCCTAATCTAAATATAATAAATAAATTTATTAGCTTTTTTGAAGCGCCAATATAATAAATATTCAAGTATTAAACTAACAATATTCATGCTTATTTTATTAATTAAAAAATTTAAATAACTTAGAAATAGTTAAAAATATAGGTTTGCTTAAATATAATATTTATAAATATATAATACAACTATCAATAATGTTCTTAATATTATTATAGATATATTTAATAATTGAATAATGAATAATATTCTTACCCAGATATTTTTGTAGATTCATCGGGGGTATTAAGGATTAGTACAGTAGTTGATTCTATTTAAAATTTTTATTTTTACAAGAAACAGCATGGTAGGATCCCCTATCTACACTCTTAAAATATCAAATATTGTTAACCTGCTTACTAGGTTTCAAATTGCAGTGTCTAAATATGATATTATGTGCTCTATAATTCTTCCTTGATAATATAAATATATAATTTTGAATACAAAGCATTTATACAAAACACATATTTGTTTACATTTCATTAACTATATATATAATATCCTAAATTTAGTTACGCTTAAATATAAAAAATAATATATCTTTAAATATAATTAATAATCATATTAGTCTAATTATTTTTTTAATGTATAAAAAATATAATGTTTCATGATCATTCATAAAAAAAACATATTCTCTTATAAACTGCTTTATAATCATTTATATTATAAAAACTAAAAAATTAGCAATTTTTATTTATAAATAATATGTAATAAATATAATTATTAAAAGAATATATAATTTTTATATTAATTATTATTATCGTATAATATTAATTTAATTAATTCTTATTTGATTATATTAATTCCTATAGGATATAATAAATTTCATTGATTTGAATAAGCTTATATAATAGCCTTTAATTAAATAAATTAGATTAATATCAATCTGATAGGATTTGATATAATCCCATTAAAATCCATTTAATGCTATTAATATTGTAATTACTGTAATAGCCTTGCGAAAAAAAAAATTTTATTTTTCTAACAAAATCAGTATAAAATTAAGGTAACAGTTTTCAACAATTGATTAATTATTTATATAATACATAAAATCAAAACCTATGTAACTATTTCAAAAATAACCTTAAATTCTCAAAAATTGATAATAAAATTAAATAGTTGCACTCAATTTTAAATTATTAAGTAAATATCAACAAATTTTTAATAAATAAGTTTAAAAATTTTTTTATTAGTTTTCAATAAGTAAATTTTCAAAAATTTGGTTTTCTTTTTTTCAGTTTTTTCTGCATATATAGATTAGTATTTTTATTTTTTTTTAATACATAATTTAATTATTTTTTGACTAAGTAATATAATATATATTTATTCATATAAAATATATTTATGCTTTATCGGCAGAAATAATCTTTAATTTTCTATGTATGTATGCATGCAATAAATTACTTTTTTATGGTTATATTTTTATACAAAATTTAGTATGATTTTTTTAATAAGCACTTAACAATAATAAAACAGAAATATAAAAAATTATAATTTAAATTGTGATATAAATATATAATAAAAATAGAATATCATCACACGTGTGAAAATTATTAATAATTATTAAAGGTATAAAATTTAGATAATTTAATTTAGACATGCATCATTTTAAAATGCTCACATTATATAAAAGTTTACTTAAAATAATATTTTAGTAAATTATGATTGATTATTGGTGGATTCAAAACAAAATTTATGAACTTATTAATAAATATTTAGTTAAGATGATGCTATATATATATAATTAAAATGTAAATCTCAAACTATAAATTAAAGATATAGTAAAAAAAAAAAAAAAAAGCAAAGTAAACTAAACTAAACGAAAAAAAAAAAAAAAGAAATAATAAAAAATAAGAAACAATTTAATAATAAAATCATTACTATAAATATGTTAAGATAATCTTTAAATAAACAGTATACTTTTTATAATCAAAACATAAAAGAATTTTAATCCAATATATTAATATTTAATAAATTGTCGTTATAAAATTCCATAAATGCATAATCCATGGGTTTAAAGGTTTTAGAAACAAAAAATGAGAATCAAAATGAAAAATAATTTGAAAGAACAAGAAAAATATTTAATAAAAGTTGTAAATATTAGAAAAAATAATAACTTAACCTAGACAGGATTTACAATTATAGAAGTACATAGTTTCCATTAAAATAAATGAAATACTATTATTCTGAAAAAACTAAGGATAGAGAATGGAAATTATTGCATTAACTTTTCTCTGAATAAGCTGAAAAAACACCAGATATTATAGCTATTGATGATGGTAAAAGACAATATACGTATAGAGAACTTGATGAAGTAAGCAATAAATTAGCAGGGTATTTACAAAAAGAAATGGTAAATTATTATTAATTTTATATAAATAATGGTTACAAATTATAATAAATAAAATTCTCTACTTAAGATAATTCAATATTTTTTTAGAATATTAAAGTAGGTGATACTGTAGCTATTTATATGGAAAGGAATCTATACTATATAATATGTTATATTGCTATATTAAAAGCAGGAGCAGCCTATTTGCCCATAGAAATAAATAATCCAGTAGAGAATATAAAGCAAATTTTGCGAACAGGAGAATGCAAAAATGTACTCTCTAATTCCAAATTTCTTTCTTAAATTAATTAAATAGAATCAGAAAATTAAGCTCAAGTTTTAATTCTTGACAAATAATCAGAATGGGAATTTTCATAAAATTATCTATTAGATACATCTCTAACTGCTCATTAAAAGCTTGATGATAAAGCTTTTGTTGTGCTTTCAAGTGGATCAACAGGAGCTCCTAAAGTACATATATATATTTTTGAATTATAGATATAACCTTTCTTACCTTATTTACTTTAAGGGAATAAGCGCTCCTCACCGCGCTTCAGTACATGGATACTTAGAACGTAATGAATTCAACAGTTATAAAGTAGGAGACAGAGTAGGATGTAATATATTTTTTGTATGGGAAATTTTGAGACCATTATTACAGGGTGGTACTGTTATCCCTATACCTGAGAATATAATTTTTGAACCAGAAGAAATATTGAATTTCATTGAAAAACATAAATTATCAGAAGTTTTATTCACCCCCTCCCTATTGGAGACGATAATTAATTGTGTAGATAAAGAAACATTTTTAAAAAAGACATAGTCAATGAAAACTTTTTATTTAAATGGGGAACCTGTTAAGGTTTAACTTAAAAAACAATTATTACAAATGATTCCTAATAAAAACATTATAAATACATATTCTATCAGCGAATGTCATGATATTTCGAATGAACATTTATAAAATTCCAAGGAATATGAAAGTGGATTTATTTCATGTGGAGTTCCTATTGATAAAGTAAAGTTATTGATTTTAGATTTAAATACCGGTGAAAAAATTGAAAATAATTAAGAAGGAGAAGTACTGATAGGAGGTCCAGGTGTAGCAATAGGATACTTAAATGGGCCTCCCAGTTTAAATGAAAATGGATTTCCTATTATTGATGGAATTAAATATTTTAGAACAGGAGATATTGGAGTTAAGCATCAAGATGGTAGATTAGAAATAAAGGGAAGATGCAATACAAAAATTAAAATGAGGTAAACAAATAATACCATATTATTTTTTTTTCTAAAAATATTATTTAATAATGATAATTTTTTAAAAGAGGATACACAGTGTTTCTAGGTATGGTTGAAAAAGCATTGATTACTACTCTAAATTTACAGGCAAGTATTGTTATATATGACTAAAAAGAGAAAAAATGACAGCATATCTAGTTAAAAAAAAGGAGAAGTTAACGATTTCTCAATAAATAAAAAGACTGGGCTCTCATAAGAAATAAGAAAAAATTGAAAGTTATTTTACCTGAATACGCAATTCCGCATTATTTTATAGAGATTGATGATATTCCGATAAATGAATTAAGTGGAAAGGCAAACAAAAAACTCCTACCTTTTCATACCTATTTAAATTCAAAGGAATAATATTAATAAGAAGAAAAATAAGATTAGTCCATAAATCAATATCACAGCGATTCAATTTCTTTTTAATAAAAGTATTCTATTTTATAGTAAATTTGGAGATAAATTTTGAAAACTGATGATAATATTGATGATAATAGTGATTTTTTTGATTTGGGTGGACATAGCTTATTAGCTATGCAAACTGTATCTTATTATGAATAAGTCTTTGCCAAAAAAATGTAGGTTAAAGTTTTGTATGAAAATCCTAAATTTATTGATTTTGTTTAAGCTACCTTAAAAATATTTAATAACAAACATATTAATTCTTCAGCTTTAAGAGAAACGAATTCTCCGTTTTTCATTTAGGAATTGCATGGAGATGCCTCTATTGTTGATAATTTAAAATTTGAATACAATAATGATAATAAATAGAATGACATCTTAATTACAGGCACAACAGGATTTTTAGGAGCTTTTTTATTGAAAGAGATATTATGCCAAAAACAGTATAATTTTGAAAAGGTATATTGCTTAGTAAGGGGAACAAGTCAAGAAAATGCAAGTGAAAGATTATTTAAAAATTTAGATTTTTATGGACTAAAAAGTTAACTCTAAGAAAAAAATTTATTGTAAAAAATAGTCCCTGTTTAGGGGGATTTGACATAAGATAATTTAGGTATGGAAAATAACTAATTATTCTAAAAGTTGACTAATGAAGTTGATTTCGTATTCCACTGTGCTGCTGGAGTTAACTTTGTAAAGCCTTACTCAATATTAAAGCCTGCCACAGTGGATGCCACAGCAAATGTTCTCAAATTCTGCAGTAGTAATTATTACTCAAATTGTACTAATGCTAAAAAGCTTATATATGTCTCTACAAATGGGATTTTACCACCTAAATACGAGAGAAAATTTCTGGAAGATAAAAATATTGATGATTATTTACCTTATTTGGTCAATGATGGATATGGATAGACGAAATGGGTTGCAGAAAAAATGGTGTGGAATTGCGAAAATAATGGCAGGTTAAAAGCCATGGCTTACAGGTTCGGAAATTTAGGCCATGAAACAGCTACTGGAGTAAAAAATCCTTAAGATTTTTAGAGTCAATTACTTGAAGCTTGTCATTTAATCGGAGCTGCGCCTGATTGTTAAGATTGGAAATTTGAAGCTTCTCCTGTGGATTTTGTTGCTTAATGTATGAGTTAGCTAAGTTTTTAACAGGGAAGGAATTGTTTTGGTAAAGTGTATCATATCATTGAAAATTAGCCTGTTTTCAGTTCTGAGGTGTTCAATTTAATAAGAGACAAAAAGTTAATCAATGAAATTGTTACATTTGAATAATGGAAAACTAAAATATCTAATGCTCTCTAAGAATATGAAAACAAAAAGGACCAGTATCCTAACGAATATTCCGCATTGTTATCTACTAATGAAAGTTTGGATGATTTATAAAAATATTTGACAGATTCTAATTAATATGATCGAAGTTAAGTTTAAAATGACCTTAGTTTTATTGGAATTAAATATCCAAGAGTTTAGGCTTCTTATTATGAAAAAATTTTAATGTGATATTTAAAATTGTTATTTTTATTATATTCTTTATAATAATTTTATTATATTGGATTAAAATAATAATCTATATTTAAAAATAAATATATTAGTGATGTGGAATAAAAAGTAAAAATAAATTAAATTTATAAAGTTAAATTAATTATGTTTTAATGTGAATGAATTGCTAATATTTAATATCATATGTTTTGCAAACTTGTATTTGGAATAATTAAGAAAATAATCTAAAAGTATGGTTTATATACTAATAAATTAAATTTATAAATAGTTTTATTATAAGTAAAATTATAATTTAAAATTCTAAATTAATCATTTAATAAGTTAAAAATTTTAATTTTTTATTCACATTACATTAAATTACAATCAAATATGTTTTATAAATACATTTTAAGAATATATTTATATTACCTAAAATGACTTCAAAATATATATTTAACGATTTTGACCATAGGTATGCTTTATAATTAAAAATAATTTCTACCTTATTAAAATTTAATAAAAACAAACAAATATTATAGAATGGAAACTATAGGAAACAATAAGGATTCCAATAATTAAAATATGGAAATTGGGTAAAAATCACAATAAGGAGAAGAAGAAGAAGAAGAGATTAATTTAGATGAATTTGCTAGCAATATGAGTATTTCATAAGAACATGAAAAAGAAAATAATTTTGAAAATTAATAAATATTCAATACTGATCATACTAATATTAGTTAATATTTTAAATAATAGTAATCAAAACTAAAGTAATAATAATAGATATAGCCTAATGAAAAACCTTTAGATATTTCAAAAACTGAACAATTGGGTTTGACACAATCTCAAAATCTTACAGACTAATCAAGCATTTTAATAGCATAAAGTCAGCGATTAATGGATTAAAAACAGAAAGAAAATTAGGTTTCATAAATAAATATTTCTCTAGGACAATTTAAAAATAAGTCAAAATACATATTCCGAACCTAATAGTGCAGATTGTGAATATTATCAAGACAATGATGTTTTAAATAATGAGAGCAATATATCTAAAAAATTAAGTGAAAAAGGTAACAACTTTAATAGATCAAATACTAATTATAGTAATTAAAAAAATAATAAAGAAAACCTAAAAATTGAATCAGAAATCAGAATTGAAGATTTAATGAATTAGTTATAGTAAAGTTAAGAAAATAAAAATAAAACAAAAGATAATTCTAATTTTATTTCAACTAATACTATAAATCAGCAATTATAATAATAATAACAGTAGTAATTAAGTATAAATTTAAGACCAAATAGTAATAATGAAAAACTACTATATTAGTTACAAGAAAATTAGAAATTTATAGAAAATGAAAAGAAAAAAAAGATATAATCAGCTTCGTGTTCTTCATTTTTTTACATGTAACGTTCTAATTCACAATAAATTTAAACTCAAAACAAAAATAAATACAACAACAATAGTATCAGTTATAAAGAAAAGCAAAAACCTATAAGTATGCAAAACAGTAATATTAATACCAAATGTTAAACTAAAAGTAATAATTTAGCACATAATAAAAATAGTAAATAAAATAGTTTCAACAGTCTACATAGTTTCGATAACTAGAGATACTCTGCTGCCAATATTTATTAAAATAATAATTAGGATAGTGCAATTTATATCAATAGGAACAATCTAAATGATTAAAAAACTAAATTACTTTATAAAAACGCCTTTTAAAAAATTTAAAATCCATAAAAATTATAAAACCTTTAGATATAAAAAAATAATAAATAAGTATCCCAGTTAGAAAAATTATGTAAAGAAGATAAATAAAAAGTAGGGCTTTTAATTGAAAAGATTGCTTGTTAAGGCGAAGAAATTGAAAAAATGAAAAATATATGTTTTATCTATTAGTAGAAGTATGATGATCTATTAAAAAAATTCGAAGAGTAAAACAACGATTTGTTTAACTAGTATGAACATATAAAAAATCTAACTGAAATGAAAAATTTGGTAAAAATAAATATATAATAAAATAACATTAAAACTAATTTTAATTAGGAAATTCAACACAAAATGAAATAGGAAAAGCTTAAAATATATTTACAGAAAAAAGAAATATAAAAATAGAGCCAAGATTTAGCAAATTAAAAATCCAATTAATCTTCTAATTAAAAATCTTTCTAATAATATCAAGTTTAAAGCAATAGGATTAATTTTAATATAAATAATAAAAACAATTTAAATTAATAAATATCCACTTAAGCAAATAATAATGCTGATTCTTCAATCAATTATAATTATAATAATAATAGCAAATCATTTTATTTAAATGAAGATATAAATGTGAATGAAATATAAAACTATGAACATTTGGTGACTTCAACTAATGAAGAAATTATTGACTAATCTATACATTCTCATATTACGAAGGGCTTCCATTAAGTACTCTCTCACAGAGAAGAAATAGAAGAATTAAAAAAAGATCTAAAAGTTCTTAAATAGTCATTAGAATTAAATAATAGTATAATTTTAGATAATACGAATTAAAATTTTTATAACAAGAATGAAAATATCCTAAAAATTTCTGATGATAGGATAATGGCCGCCAAAGAATGGATTTAAAAATAAAAAACAACAATTTAGTCATTAATTTAAGAAAATCCTATAATCTAAATATAATAATAAAAAATGTTAATATGAAATTTTATATTATTATGTTAATAAATATTTTTGTAATTTAATTAATTTCTTTTAACTTAAATATATATTAATGCATTTTTGTGATAGATTTTATCAAATAACTCATTTGTTTATTATTAATTGATAGTTTATTAAACAATAAAAAACAATAATTCTAAATATAGTTCCAAAAAAATTAATATATTAAAAATATAATAATATAAAAAAATAAAATACTCCATTCTTTAAATTATATTCGATTCCTTATTTGATATATCTTTGTATAATGTTAAATAAAAATACATAATAAGGAAAGTAACCATAGTAATAATAACCATAAAGTATGAGCATTCCTATTTAATAATACTATACTATGTAATAGTAAATGTAATAAGTATAACACTATCATGATTAATAAAATTAAATTCCGCCTCCTTAAAACCCAATACCTGAAAACATGAATTAAAATCAGAATTAAGATATTATAAATTAAAATAATAACCCTTAAAGCGGAGGTAACGATATAATAAATTATAACAATATAAACAATGATAATAATATTAGAAAACCAAATACGACTATATAAAAACTTTAGCAAGGAGTAATTTTATATTTTTAACTATTTTAAATTATATATTTTGCTTATTATTTGATTGAAAAGTTCACTGAAGCAGGAGTTTTAGCTTAATAAGCTGCAGTAAAACTAAAATAGACCAAATAAAAAATGTAGAATCAGTTTACCTCATTTTAATAAGATTTTCAAAATATCATGCTAGCAAAAAAAGATTAAATAAAAGTGTGGATGAAAGGAAAATTGCAACATGTTGCTGAAGAATTAATGAAAAAGGGTCGTCCAGGACTTAAACATTATTTTAAAGATCCCTATATGGTAATAAATAAAATTATTTATATAAACTATTTAGATATTATTATTATATAAAAATTATAATAGCCGCTTTTTGCTAAAGATGTCGTTGATGACATTGTAGATGAAACTTGGTAAAAACTATATTAAATTTTTAAATAGAATACTTAGAATTCAATTTTAAATGGTAGGCCTGTGATTGAAGCAAATATTATGGATTCTTTAGGTGTTATAGAATTATCTGAAAATGCGATTATGGAACATAAATAACCTTCAACATGCTAGAAAATAAATCCATGGTACTATTTGAGGAGATGGTATTGCTATTCGGTCTAGCCATATGATAGATCTATTTGGTATTGCTTTAAAACTTTTTCTTTTTGGCTATTTTTCCTTTTGAAGATATTTCCTTTATATTCTGTACAGAATTACTTTTATATTTTTGTATTCTTAGCTATTGATAAGACTGATGAATGGTAGTTGGTTAAAGTATTTTTTTTTAGCTTAAATATTAATATATGATTGATTCTTAATGTAAATTAAAAAAACAATAGTATATTTTGGAATTCAAAGCCTTTTAATTCCTTTCAGTCGGTTGTTTTAACAGTATAATAGGATATGGATAATTTTACGCCTGTGCTACCTTAAATAACTATAAAACAGATGAAGAATCTTTGGAATGTACAAAAAATGGACCATAGGCTTAATTATGTATATACATATATAAATTTAAATACATAAATAAATAATTAATTCTATATTTTTAAAAAAATCTATTAAGATGATGCGATTGGGTTTGGAGTAATTATTCTCTTAGGATGGATCTCTTATTCTTTGTTGCCTTGTGCTAAACCTAAGGGTTAATGGAAACCTGTGTATGTTAGGAAACTTAACGAATAGGACTATGAAGTAAATGAAGAAGCCGACTGTTGTTGCTGTCAACTATCACTTGATAAAGGAGGCAGACTTAAAGGTGATATTTGTTTATCTATCTAATATATAATTTTAGTATAATTAAATGTTAATTTTATTATTCAGGATTTTTGATTTATGATTTTATTGTTATGATTTTTTGTGCAGGATTATATGGAATATTAATATTTTTGTTGGAAAAAAATGATGGATGGTAATTATATAAACAAGTTAATATTATATAATTTATATATATATAATTATTTAAAAGGCAGCAAAGACAAATCTTATATATGGTAAAAACTATTTATGGACTATTCATGTTCCCTTTTATCCTTTTTATTGTACCTCAATTTAATGAAATATTGACCAGATGTCGAGAAACAGGAGTACAAATATAACATATCATTATTATATTACTAGTTTATTTATAATAACTTTATAGTATGATAAGTTGGGTAACTGTGTACCAAGATTCATAGATGATCCCTCAAAAAAAAGAGATAAATAAAATAAAGAAAAAATAAAGATCTATTAGAACAAATTGATGATATTGATTTTAAATGAATTAGAATATTACTTAACCGATTTGTTTTGTATTATAATTATTTTCTAATTGAAATTTCAATTATACGTTTATTTTTATTAAATTAATATAAAAATTAGAACTTATAATAATTAATTTTATTAAAAAAATATTGATTATAAATAATTATCATTTGAAATATGGGCTTATTAATAATAGGAGTAACTTTAATAGTTCTTATAGTATCAATTTTAATTACAGCAAATAAAAGTATTGCATTTGACATTAAGAAACTTGTTTTAATGAGCAATTTAGGTATATTTGCACTAATTCTCCTAATTTAAAAAATAATTGGTAATTTTTTTATTGTCTATAACTGAAATAATCATTCAGTAATCATTCATTTCATTATTATCAAAGAACCATATCCAGATATAGTTAGCTTAGGATTATAAAACAATGTATATACCTTGCCTTCTATAAATTAAATTCCTGTAAATAGTTTACAGTATTCAGAAATTCCTGAAGTAAATGATTATTTAGATCTTTTAGAAAGTAATTTAGAGTTCAAATTTGATGCAAAAAATAAAATGGGTCCAATTTTTAGTTTGATTACTGGATAGGAAAAAACAGGAAAGAGCTTTGCAATTAAAAAACTTGCCCAACGAATTGTGGAAAATGGAATTACAAGTGGGCTTATTTATGTAGATTTAGCAGAAGAAAGTGAATAAGAAAATATATAGAAACTACTAGGAAACCTTAATTATTTGTCATTTAAAGATTTTTTAACAAAATATAGTTCAACTTAAAAGCCTTCAACAATTATTATTGATCATTTTGAATTAGCTACCAATCAAAATAGTTTTTCAAGTAAATAGTATATTAAATATCTATAAATTTGTATAATTATAAAAAATAATAATAATATAAGGTATTTCTAATAACAAATGCTATTTATGCACTACTTTGAGATAGTTATATATAGAATTTAATGTGAACATTATTTTGGTTTCAAATAGCCCATATACCAAAAAAATACTTGATATTTCAGGTGTTAGTAAGTTTATTTTGAAAAAATAGTTTTAACGTTCACTAAATCAAGAAATAGTTTTATTAAAGAATATTGTAAATAGTATTGAAGATGTAGAATTACTATAAAAATTAGGCTAAGAAAACATAGAGTTTTGCTTTCGATATTTAGATTTTTAATTTGATCATTTTTAGGACTTTTTGAAAAGCTGGAAAAATTTCTAAAATTATAAAGGTAAACATTTTTTTCAAAATCAATAAGGTATAAATATAAAAATTTTAGAATTTTGTGAGTTATAAGTTGAAAAGCACGGTAAGAAATATCTTATTAATGAAGAACTAAAAAAAACAGCAAGGTTTATGCTAGATTTTTAGAAATAAGAATTAATAGAATAGAATAAAAATAGTAAAGAATTCAGAAATAATTGGGTCAGTTATGGATATTTAAAGCATAAATTTAATAACGATTACAAATAAGTTGACATAGCAATTTAATTAGGACTAGATAATAATTTATTTGAATAATAGCCAGGATAAATTCGATTTTTTAGCAAATTAGCTTAAACTTCTGCCATTGTTGCATTAATGTAATAAGAATGTGATTTCTATATATTTATTTATATTTAAAATTTTATTAAAAATTATATTAATTTGAAAGGGATTATGATATAGAGATTATATAAAATTTCTCAACAACAAAATCATTTTAAAATGCTGATATATGATGTAAATTTTTTAAATAATTTATTATAATTTCATATTCTTACTTTCTCTATTTGTAACCGAAATAACCTTCTTTCTTTAAATTAAAAATAAGATAATCAATTTTTGAAATAAAAGAGACAAAATTTTTAGCTTAACTATAATATCCGTTTATTTTAATGATTATTTTGATATTTATAAATTACTATAATATAGTTAATTTGTAATTTTTACAATATTTATTTTGGATGTTATGTTTCATTTTCTAAAATATTTCAAATATTATAATACTAATGAATTATACCACTATTTATAATAATTATAAAGAAATATATAATTTTAAGAATGCATGTATTTATTATGTATTTATGTATATATACTAATCAAGCTATATTGTATTATTATCATTGTCATTAGAAGATTCAATTTTTTGCATTTTAATTTTATTAAATTTGATATCTTACATCCTTATTTTATTACTATTTTCCTTTGTTTTTTTCATTAGTTAATAAAAATTTAACAACAAATAGATGCATACTTATTTTATATCAATAGATTATAAGAAAATATAATTCTTAATGGAAACTATTTTTTATTTCACTTAGAATCATTAACATCTTTAGAAGGGGCATGTCTTAGCACATTTTAAAAGTTCATTTTGTCAATTGTATTTGAAAGTCCTGTTTCTTCTTATCCTATATCTTAATCACTCTAATTTCCCTCTTCTCTTTTTCGTTCTTCAAACTTTTCACCACTTTACCCAGTTCCCTTATACATATTATTTTGGATAGCCATTTTATAGAAGTCTTTACCTTATTTCTTTTTGTCAACTGATAGCTGACTGGGGGAATTTCCATCTCCCAGCTTGGTGTCCAATGAGTATTATTTAGCGAATTTAGATTACTAGGGAAGTGGGATATTTCTAGTGCTATCAACAAGAGAAGAAGAAGATAAATTTCCTAAAGAACCAATAGTTTAAGTCAATCCAGTCATTCCTGTTTCTTTTCCCTGAACTAATTGTAAAGAACCCACTAATTCTTATGAATCGTGTACTTTATTTCTGACATTATACACAAAATCGACTTCATAGTTTCTCAAATTGATTGAAGATGTTAGTTAGCTGTCTGCTAAAATATCTTTTGAAATAAAAGGATATTGAAGACATTCTCCGGCAGAAGGTCGTACAAGAGGGTCAGGCTATAACATTCCTTAAAGTAGTTCCATAGCATCTTTGGAAATATTTTTGAATTCTGGAGCCTTGAAATCTATTTGACAGGCTTTATTGGCTCTTAATATTTATTTATAGTCTTTTCCTTGGAATGGTTATTTTCCAGTCAACAACAAAAAAAATATTACTCCTACACTAAAAATATCGCATTTAACATCATAAAATTAATCCCCTTCCTATTTTAATAATATTATATATTTAATTTTCATTTTAAAAAAAATTAATAATTATTTATTTACTTTATAGAGAAGCACTTCGGGAGCCTAATAATTAAATTAAATAAATTAAAAATTTAGTATTTACAAAATTATTTTATAATAGTTACCACAAAACCAGGAGTTCCACACCTTTTAAATAATATATTATCTTGATTTATAAAAGTAGCAAGACCAAAATCAGCTAAAACTACTTCATAGTCATTTTCTTTAGTTTTTAAGAGTAAATTTTCTGGTTTTAAATCCCTGTGCATAATGTTTTTTTCATGTAAGTGTTTAAGGGCAAGTAATAAGTTTCTGATTAAAATTCTTAAATCTTTTGAGTTGAAATTATCTTTTCCTCTTACTCGGTGCAGTAATTCTCCTCCGTTTAACAAATCTACAACGAAGTAAATAGAATTAGTAGTTTCATACACTTCATATAAATGGATCAAATGGTCATTGTGTAAAGATCTCATTATTACAATTTCATTGATTAGAGATTCTTTTCCTTTGTGTTAAGCCTATTTAATAAATTACAATCCATAAATTATAACTAATTATTATCAGCATAAATGATAGTTATAAATATATTAAAATATAATAAAATTTATATATTAATTTTAAAATACAGAATATTTATTTTATATTTATATATTACCAACATGAATTCTTTGTTAAAGGCTTTAATAGCATATTGTAACTGGTTTTCTTTTTTTGTGGCTAGATAAACTTTAGCGAAACTTCCTTTTCCGATCATTTTTGTGACCATAAATTCCTCATGGAAAGTTGTTTAGATTGTTCTGTAGTTTAAAACCTGAAATTTAAAAAAAAAAAGTTTATAATAAATCAAAATCAAATGTATATTTAAATTATTTTTTTAATCTGAAAAAAATATTTTTATGTGGTTTCTATATTTTATAAAATTAAATATAATCATAAAAAACTTTAAATTTCATTTTCTACAAATTTTCTATAGTATAAGTATTTAAATAATTATATGTAATAATAGGAAATATACCTTTTTCCAATCCTTGAATAATGTTTCGTCAGGAGTGAAGAAATCAACTCCCCTTTAGTTTTTAGAGAGTCTGAATCCATTCATGGTTTAATTAATGTTAATATCGATAGATTTAGGAGCGTTGTTGCAAATGAGTTCCAATTTAGCATAGGTCATGTCTAAAACCCCAGAAATATGAACATCATCTTTCAAGTAATACATATGTCTTTCATCCAAATACAATTATATTTTCTTGGTGACTCCATTTTTCTTTGACCTTTTATAGAAGGTTCCCTTTAAAAAAGGATCAACCTTATCCAATGTACTTACAGATTAACTTGGCTTAGCCCACAATTTTGTGTAGTTTTATGCGTTTTCATCGTCAAAAAATGAGGGAGGTCTTATCATGTTTCGAAAATTATTTTTGTTATATATTCTGTTGTTTAGAAGATTATAGAAAATAGATAATTTTTTTTTTAAATTTATGATATATTTTTTACTTACTTATAATAAATATATTTTCTTTTAATTATAAATTACTTAGTTTTATTTATTGAAAATTACTTTTTAATAAATATTATTATCAATTGTCATTAATTATTTGTTATCTCTTTATGTGATTTTATATTATAATTAATATATAATAATTTACAATTTATTTCTCTATTATTAAATCACTTATTAAATTTGATTTTTTTTGTTATTATTAATTTTCTTTTCCATTTATTAAACATATTGAGAGATTTTATAATTAATAATAATATCCTTTTGAATATTTATAGCATCTATTCATTACTATTTTGTTAATTATTAAAAAATATATATCTATTTGATTTTAAAACCCTTTTGTTATTTGTCATTTATTCTAATTTTCTTTTATAAAAATATATATATTTCCTATATATATATATTAGTTTAATTAGTTATATTATATAATTTTAACGCATATGACATCCATTTTTAATATATCACTATCAATCTAATATAAAAATTTTTATAATAATCATATTTTATTTATATTTTTTTATTTAAATTATTTCAATTTAAATATACAAAATGCCGATTTATACACTATATTTTTTCTTATTAATATTATTTAATACTTAATTTTTTAGATTAAAATAGTTATTATTCATATATTTGTTATGAAAGTAATTATATTTAAAATTGTCTATGATTAGTATTTTATTCATTTATAATTATTCCTATTTTATTTTTTATGAGATATATAAATTTTTCTA
The DNA here is from genome assembly GCA_037039885.1 of Miamiensis avidus. Lineage (NCBI taxonomy): Eukaryota > Ciliophora > Oligohymenophorea > Philasterida > Glauconematidae > Miamiensis > Miamiensis avidus. The sequence goes on from JAWVGU010000025.1 coordinate 400,949, forward strand.
TTAAATAATTAAATTATAAATAATGATAAATTTTGTAAAACTGTGCAAACAAATATATTAAAATGTTTTAACATTGATAAATTACTTTAATTTATTAATAATTTATATTTTCAGTTTTATTTGTTATCAGTAGTATTATTTAAAAATTAATACTTTATAAAATACTAATTAGCTCTACATTTTTTTGCTTATTCAACTTAACATATTTAATCTCCAGATTTCAAATTTAACTCTTCCTAAGTTTTAGAATCATAAAAACTGATTTTATATTTTGATGGATTATAGATATAATCTAAGCAAACAGTATTATTTGCTAATGCTTGTTTTAAGTATAAGTTTGCATATTCATTTTAGGATGTCAAAATATTTTATAAATTTTTTTCATCTTAATCTAATAAATACACATCTGAAATTTTTCTGGGTGGCCTTTAATTGTTAATATATTATTTTTAATATTTATTCTTTACAATTTTTTATATCAATAAAATTACCAAAAATTGTCTTCTTTGTTGTTTGCTTTTCCACCGTATTTAATTTCAACCTAAGAATGGTGAGTATGATTAAAAATACCAGTTGGAATTTCTTTTTCAAAATTAATTTTACTAATTGTATTTTCTGTTAAAAACTTCTTCACCATTGTCCATATTCCCTAACTTTTATGATTTTAATTAAATATTCTATTTATTTAAATCAAATTATTAATATAATTTCTATCTACATTGTCCATGTACTGTTCACTATATAGCATTTGTATAATCTTGATCTATAATGGCTAGTTAAAAAACTCATAAACCCCTAAATGTTTTTGATAGGCAAACTAGTAGCACCATATTTTTTTAAATCAATTATAATTACCCAGTTTTCAATCTTAAATATTTTTAAATAATTGTAATTAAATTATTAATAATTTTTTTTTAATCTACCTGTCCATTTAATAAATGGTTTTATAAAATATATTCTAAAAAATATGACATTCCTTTAAAAATTACTTGCAAATCTACCTATAATTTATTTATATATTAAATTAATAAAATATAATATTATAATATATTATAAATATACATTTTTTTTCAATTTGCTTATATCTAAAATTATAATAGGCCTATATCTATTGTCGTGACCGTGCAAATATATAGCACCACTAGTCTATAATAAATAAATATTTAACAAACTATTAATAAAGTTAAATATTATTATTATTACTAGAATTTCCATTGACTCTGGTGTAATTTAAATTGGAAGGTTTTACTCTCTCCACTATTAATGACTTTCCATAGAGTCAATAGTTTTTTGTTAATTAAATTTATTAGCATATAAAAATCTCAATATCTTTGGATCATCCCACCTAATTTATTACATAATATATTAGATTTAGCTATAAATTAATTTATTTACCATTAACTTATTTAGAATTTGCTTTGAGTATGCATTTTTTATTTAAAACTTTCCAATTATTCCTACTCGAATTAATTAAATTTAATCTATCCTTCAAATATTCTTCTTATTCCACTTATTCCAGATCCTTTAAGTTATTCTTCATCTTTTACATTATTAATATAATTTATTTATTATTTACATTTCTATAGGTAATTGTAGTAATTTTATAAATTAAGATATATTATTTTTATTATGAATTGTAAATGTAAATATAATTAGTAGGAAATATTACTTGTAGGGAAATAAAGAAAAGCCTCTTAAGGAACTAAAGGAAATTCCTTACTTGAATAGAGGTTTTTTAGATTAGTAACTTGAGATAAATTTTTATCTAGTTATTCCATAATATATTTTATGATTTTCTTATTTTTAAACCACACAATATTGGGATTTTGTTTTATATAATTAATTATTATAATGAAATTAAGTTATTAGAACATCTATAAAACCTTAACATAATAATTTTTTTTATTGTTTTAGTTTAATTAATGTTAATTTAAATGAAGAATTTACTAAGTACAAAAATTTGTTATTTTTAATTAATATTTTAATTTATTTTACTATTTTTGAATTAACATATTAAATTACTATATTAAACATTGGTTAACTTGAATGCTACCATTAATTAATTTTATAAATTAAATATTCTAATATAAGAATAAGGAAAGCATATGAATCTATATTTTATTTATTATTTCTATAATAAATTTACTAATCTTATATATACATAACATTTTACTTATAAAAACAAGAATAATTTTTTTATATTATCATAAAATTTCATTTAATGTGTTTACTTCTTCAATAGTTTTATAATATTGCTAAAAGTATTCCAATCAAAATATAAACAATAGCAGTTTTAATATTGGCTTTTTTTTCTATAATATTTTAATATAATATTAAAATAATAAATATTAAATTTTAATATTTATTTAATATAATTACAAATATTTTCTAGATGATTCTATAACGAACCAGAAGAAGCTAACTCCTTGTATACTTATATATCTTTTTGAATTTAATTCTATCATAAATAAAATAATAATTTCTTTATAACTAAATTATATCTCTATAAAAATATAATATTACAATTTAAATCTATTTATCTTAAATTAAGTGTTGTATGTATTCATACTTAACCTAAAAATTATTATAGTCTTCATCATGAATCTATACATTTCTAATCTAATTTGGTTTAGAAGGATTAACACTTTGAATCTAAATTATATTTTTATCAAATAAATGATTATAAGATATATTAATTTATATAAAAATGTATTTTAAATACCATTTTTGCATGTTCTTTCACCTTATAAGCTTGATTTGGTTCGCATGAATTAGATACTATAGCTTTTAATTTTCCATACTATATTTTAGAAGAGTTTTCAGGGTTTTTTATTACCGCTTCGATATCTTTATCATTTTAGATTGACATCTATATTAATTATAAAATAAATTATATCACCTTAGGTTGAGTTTTAATTTAATGATATGTTTAAGCTACTATTTAATAATTTTACTGATTGCTAATCTGAAAGTGGTAAAGCTTAAATTTAAAATTTATCTTAAAATTCAGGTCCCATTTATTATATATTCTGGAAGTGCATAGTAAAATTAATGTTAATTTCTGTATTTGGTTATAATATTCCCATTGTAGGCTACACTAAATACATTTTAGGCTGGGTAGATTTTAGCTATTGTAAATAAAAATTTAATAATTGCATATAGAAATAAAATCTATAGATTTTACAAATTGTAACTATAATAAAAACATGTAATTTTTATTACCTAAAATATAACTTTCTAATTACCAACATTTTTAACTCCCAGCTATGATTGCATATAATTATTTTAAGATTGAGGAAATACTATTTCATTAGATGAAAGTCTCAATATAGTTAAAGGAGTTTTTCTAGAATTAAATAAATTATTGAAATATATAAATTTTAATTATTATTTTTATTAATTTAAATATACAATTTTTAATTTGAAGTTAAGTTCATATTTATTTTAGATTGATTGAAATGAGATATAAGTAACTATGTTTAATAAATTTAAAAAATGTTTTTTTTTTAGAAAATTATTATTTGTTTATATAATATTATTTATTATTTATTTTTTAATTAATAAAAATATTAAACTAAAATAAATTATTAATGATATATTCAATAAGATTAAACAGAATTAAATATAAATAAATAAAGTAATATGAGAATATCATTAGCTTTTCAATTTTTTCATAAAAATCTTAAAAATAATGATATATTAAAAAATTAAATTATTTAAATAGAAATTAATAAATTAATATGCTGTATATAGATTATTTAACATATTTCATATATGAAAATAATAATAATTTATATATGTTAATAGTTATATTTAAATAATGATATAAGAATTATATTAATAATTATGTATTTTATTAATTATTTCACAACTATTCCTCATCATAATTATTCTCAATGATACCCAAATCTTCACTTTCAAAATTATTAAAGTATTATTTGTTTTATTTCTTCTTTTAGCTAGCATATTAAGAATTCAACAAGCTAGGCTTATATTAAAATGTTTATAAATAATTTTAAACAAAATCATAGACTGCAAAAAAAGAATAAGTAATATAATTTCTTAAATAATATAATGATATTAGCAAGATAAATACATATCCAAATTAAGAAATGTATGAACTAGTAGTGTCTTATTATTATTAATTTATTTAATTAAAGGTATTATTTTAAGTTTCCTCATCTATTATAATAGATTTAGTAGTTTTTTTGACCTAATTCAGTGGACATTGCTTTATTATAGGCCCCAAATCGACACCTCCCTAACATTTAGTGATAGGGATTCGTTTATATCCTGTCGGAATTGTATAAAATTCTTTGCAGGGTATAGGACTTTTAAATTAGTCAGGGCTTATAATGGTAAACTTATCATTCATTGGAACACAATTATTATTTTCTGGGTTTCTTTAAAATCCGAACGCACACATATAGTCTTCTTCAGTACATTCACATGTAATAGATTTAATATATTCAATCTTACTAATAGGATTGTAGCATTTAGATGTACTTTTTCTTCTGATTATCTATTTTTTTTCTCCGAAATTGCATTCTTCCATAAAATAATTTTTGGGAATCCACTTTTCATAGTCACTATCAGGATTCTCAACATTATCGTATCTGAAATAATTGTTGATAAAAAAATAATTAAAATTAAAATTTAACTTACCCAACACATTCTCGCTTGTGAAGAGTAGTGAAATCTACTGATATAACAATTCCTTCTTCATAATTATTTTATGAAGATAGTTTTTTGGCAAAAATTAAGAATTTTTATGAAGTATTAGAATGTTCAGTTACAATTTCTAATACTTCAACAGGATTTTCAGATATTTTTAAAGATTTCCAATTGTTTCCTTAATCCCAGCTATAATGGATTTAATTAGTTTCCTTATTACTTCTAGAAATAACAATAAGACCTCCTCTGTCGGCTATAGAAAAAATGTGTGGAGCTTTTCTTATTTCTTTCCAAGTGTGTCCACCATCATTAGATAAATATGTGTTCATATTTTCTTCTTTTGTTTCTAAATAAACTCCTATATTGCCATTAGCTATAAATTAAAATATTATTTTATTCGATTAGTAAACTATCTTTAAATAATAAATTTTACCTAAAATTAAGCCCTGAGCACTTTCAGAACTAAAAATTGAGCTTCCAATTATTTAAGTTCTTCCTGAAAGATGAAGAGAACATTCACCAGAACCTTTTTTTAATAGTTTTTATTTCTGTTATTTAAATTATTAAATATAATATTACAATTTATTTCTTTTCCTTATGAATCTTTTTTCGGGGAATTTAATGAGTGCCAAGAACTTCCTGCGTTATAACTAATTACTGTTTTTTTAATGTTTTCTAAAGAGCTAAACTGGTTTTGTTCTATAATTTTTTTGGTTCAGTTGACTGTCCCATGTATCTAGAATATAAATTATCTTTAAATTGAGCTTTTGACTTATGCTAGCTAAGATAAAAATTATTTCTTATATTATATTACATAAATATATTTATATTATATTTTACTAGCTTTATATCCTTGTTAATTCTGATTAATCATATATATTAGAAATAAATGTGCCTTAGTTAGATTCAATTTTTTCAAAATCAACATTTCCTTCTTCATCTTTTACAGCATTCACTAGAGAAAGGGTATAGTTTTAGCCCATAAAATCACTCGCATAAATATTAGTAATCAAAGAATCTTCTCCTTTATGATTAATTCCGATAAATAGAGAACCTTAAATATTGTCAAGTATGGTGAATGAATTATCTTTATTTCTTTTGATAGGAAGATTAAGATCCTATTAGTTATTTGAATTATAATTTTTTAACAAATATAATATATAATTCTTTTCATATGCAATACACTAGTTTTATAATCGTAGAGTTATCCTGGGAATCTAGGTGATATTTTTAAATTGAATGATTCTTTTATGTCAGACTCAGTTAAAATAAACAAATAGTTTGGAGTTTAATAAAAATGAACAACTTTTTATTCAATTTAAGACATGGAGCCAAAAAAATCGTCACTATAGACTAAAAGGTTTTTATCATTATTTTTACCCTATACATAAACCCTTTTGTTCACTAATATACGATAGTCAGGTACTTCATCTAAATGAATAGATTTATCCCAGGTTCCCTTATAAATTATTATGAATATTTTTATAAGTAATTTATGAAAGAAAAATTTTTTGTACAATTTAAATATTATCTATTATTTTTTTCCAATTTCTTCCCATATCTTTAGTAGAAAAAAGAGATTTTTCTTCTGGATCACATTCATCATCAAATTTTTAACACACTGAAGGTTTGTGGGCCAAAATATAATTTTTATTTAGTCGATTTAGTTTAAAATCTTGAAATTTGCTGTCATGAGTAATCATACCAACTTATTTACCACATTTTTGAGCAATAAAACTATATACATTTTTAATTTCTATAAATAATTATGTAATACATATATTTAATTCTACTATATACCTTTGCCCATTACTTCCAAATAGAAACACAGTTTCTGGATCTGCAGAAGAAACTTACATAGTTTGTATAAAAATTATTTTTGGTTCCAGTCTTTAGTCAAATTATTTATATAGAACTTAAGTCATATTAGCCCATTTTTCTCCATGAGAATTTGAAACATAAACTTCTCCATTATTAGTTAACATAAATAATATATTGGTAAGTTTTGACTCAATTCCTACATAAATTATGTAATTTAATGTTACTTAAGTATAATTTTGTATCATATATCCAATTTAATTTAATTACCTTCTAAAACTATTGTCTCTTCATCTTCATCTTTAACCCTGTCACTTCCACACCATACAATGTTAGAAATCTTAAATAGATTGATAGTTTTAATAATAAAAAAATGCTATATTAAAAGAATATCCAAAAAAAAAAAAAATACCTAAGATTTTAACTTTGCATAACTTACTTTGACTTCCTATTTTGTTTATTAAGCTTTTCCAATATAAAATAGAATTAAAACAGAAAGGATAATTATTTAAAAATGGATTTTCATTATTGTGTTTTTATATTTTATTATTTATTATTAATTTTATAATAAAATATTTAAGAATTTAATCAACTAGATATACTGAAATACACCAAACGCTTAGTTTTAAAAAACGATTATTTATTATTATGTATACTAATATCTAATTAATTAATAAGTAAATTTTATTACGCTCTCCTTTTTTTGATTAGTTTATATAATTATATTTTAATTAAATTAAAATAAATTTAAATTATATTTAATAAATTTTAAAATATAATAGAAATTCTAAAAATCTGATTGTTATATTTATAAGCTTAATAAAATATATAGTATTATATAATTATAATATATATTTTATTTATAAATAATTTTAAAATTAATTAATTAATCACCCTTTCAAGAGAAATACAATTGGAATTTTAAATATACTATAGTTTATCAAACATAATAAACTTATTATTAATATTGAAAAAACTCCTGTTAATGTCTTCGCTATTATAGGAATAGCTCCTCCCTATAAAATATTTATTAAAAGCTGTGCAAATAAAGCTTTTATAGTAAATTAAAATAATAGAGAGATCCACAGGTATATAAAATTGATAATAGTTTCCGCTATTTTTATAAAGCACTAAACAATTTTCATTTGTATAAATTTTATTATAAATCCTCTTATTATAAATCCCATTTAAACAGAGCTATTTTTCCATTTTATTTCTTTTCCCATCATTAATTTGCATATTTTATGAAAAATAAATGAGAATAAATCTCTTTTGAAATATTATTATAATTGATCTACTTCATCATAAATAGTATTTTACTATTTAAGCATTATTTTTTATATTTAGTTTATTTTCATGTTATAATAGAAATAAGATTTTTATAAATAAAAAATATTGATTAAATAAAAATATTTTATTGGTATTTCTTCCTATTTAATAAATAAAAACTAAATAAATAACATTATAACAAATATTTATAATTAAAATAACATATTTATATTCATTAAAATTAGTAAATAGAAGTTAAGTTTTTATGTAAACAATTTTTAGTGTATTATATATTTAATATTGATATTATTAAAAATTACAAGCAAATACATAAAGTTAGTAAAATTATTTAGCTGCTAATAATTAAATTAACACTATAATCATATTTATAGTCTAATGTAGAAAACACCTTACTAAGTAAAAATTAATTTAATAACACAAATTATATAATTAGTAAACTTATAAATTACCCTAATAATAATATTAGCAAAAATAGAAGAAAAATACATAAAAACACCCACAATAAAAATAAATTAAAATCTACAAATTTAATGAAAGAGAGTAAATAAAAGTCAAGCAGTAATGGTCACTTATCAACTAATGGTAATACTTCTGAAATTTTAGAAAAGCCTTCTGCACAAGGAAAAGAAAGAGCCAAAAAGTTAAAAATGACTTCTGATAGATTCAAATATTCTACTATGTAATTATTATATAAAATCTTAAAAATAGAAAATTTCATATGTTTTCCAAAATAATAAAAAATATTTTAATCATTAATTATTTCATTTTTTATCATTTTTTATATTCTGTATTAGAAATCCTTTCTGATGTTTTCTAAGCAATTTGTTTGTATTGGTATATCAAAATAAATATTAATTAAATATATATTTATTTATAAAAGTACAAATTTGTACTAATTCTAGTAGAATATATTATTATATTCTAAAAATGAACAATTTTATTGATTAAATTCATATGTTTTGTTTTTAGGTCGGAAAATGCAGAAAAAGGAATGGAGAAAATATAAAAAAAAGACAGAACATACTTTTCTAATAGTTCTGACTGGTTCAAAAGTAAATATGCATGGACAAATACATGTGAAGTGCTATTAAAAAACTGTCCCTAGGAAATAGACACAGTTGAGTATGATCAAGTATCTGAACAAGATTTTTATGAAAGGTATTTTATTTTAAAATATATACATATGTTATTTAATAAATTCATTTTAGATTTTAAAAACCGGGAAAAGCTTGTCTTATTAAAAATATGTATAGTCAAAGCCATATAGATAAGTATTGGAGTTTTTAAGCTTTATATGATAGATACAAAGAAGCTATATTTAAGGTATATAATAGTCTATAAACAAATATATTATATAAAAACATTTATTTTGAAAGTGTGGAGAAGATGATGATGGAAAAAAACTCAAAATCCATTTAAAATATTATATGGAGTATTTAATTTGCAATAGAGATGATTCTCCTTTGTACTTATTTGAAAGCAGTATAGAAGACAATAAAGATGCTAAAACAATGATTCATAAATATAATGTTCCTAAATATTTTTCAGAAGATTTCTTTTAATTTGTTGGAGAGAAAAAAAGACCACCATATAGATGGTTCTTAATGGGACCTGAGAGATCTGGTACCACAGTACATTTAGATCCTCTCTTCACAGATGCCTGGAACACAAGCTTTTAAGGATATAAGCGATGGGTATTATTCCCTTAACATATTCCAAAAGCTATTGTAAAGGGAAAATAATATAAGCCGAAGGGAGAAGATGATGAAGCTATCAATTATTTTGCAAAAATGCTTCCTGAAATTATCAAAAATGAGGGAAGAGAAATGCTAGGCATTTAAGAATTCATTCAAGGTCCTGGAGAAACAGTATATATTCCAGGAGGTATGTGGCATGCAGTTTTAAATCTTTCAGATACTGTAACTATTTTTTAATATAAATACTGTTTATAGACTTTAATTAATAATTATAGGTCGCGGTAACTCAAAATGTAATGACTTCGAGTAATTTAGAAAATGTTTGGAGATCAACAAGATAAGAAAGAAAAAGGTTCGCAGCATTTGCTTTGAAGAAATTTAAAAAACAAAAACCAGAATTAGCTGAAAAAATTGAAAAATTAAATAATAAGGATTAATGGGTGATGTATGATGTTGAAAAAAAATAAACGATAAAAGAAAAGCTTGTAATAATGATTTGAAAAAATTTGCAGAAGATGAATTCATATAATACTAATGGCTTTAAAAAAAGAGAAAATACTCAACCGATAGCAGTGCATCCTCCTCATCGTCTTCCTCTTCAGAATATGACTCTTCTTCTCAGTCGGATTCTAGCTCTTCTTCTTCCTCTTCAAATGGTTCTTCTTCTTCAAATTCTGATTCTAGCAAATGAAGATAACTCGAAATTTGATTTAAATTAATTTAATTTATTATTTAAAAATATAAATAAATAAAAAGTTATTCTACATTTTATAAAATGAGATAAAATCTAGAATGTAATTTTAAATTAATTTTTTTTATAACATTTAGAATGAATTTTACTGTCATACAAAGTTTATAAAGTTAAATAATTGATTATACCAAGAACATATAGATTAACCCTATAACTCTATATGATTATATTATTTATATTGATATATAATTAATATTTATAGAATATTAGGTATTTATTTTATTAATTTGGAAAACAAATATATATTAATTAATCAATCAATTAAAAATGTATGTCTATCAATTCAAAATTTAGTATTTAAAACCTTAAATCCCCTTTACATAGATTATTCTCTAGCTTTCGTTCTCAAAATAATATCCGCCTTTTCAAGCTTTTCTTAAGAGACTTTTTCTTTTTCTGCATTATCATAGTCTTCTATGCTAACTAGAGTTCTGCAATCTTTTAAAGAAACATCGGATTTCAATAAATATTTAGAATCCTAAAATTCCCAATTTTCAAATTCTTCTTCTTATTTCCACATTATTTTTCCATCAAATTAGTAGAATTCAACATAGTTTCCAAATCCTTCGGAAACTTTACATTTTACATAATCTTCACTCCCAATTACTTTAGGATCAAAACTGTTGACTTTGTAAATAGCCACATCGAACCATTCTATAGGCTTTTATTCTGTGACTTCTTTTTTCGAAAATAATCCACCCAATTTATTTCCCAATTTAGACATAGTTGACTTTTTAGTATAAGTGAAGTCAAGTTCACAGACAAGTCCGTTCTTTTTATCTTTTAATATTATATAATTTTTAATAAATAAAAAATTCTTTTTTTATATTCATTTAAAATAATTTTTTACCTGTTATTTTAAGTTATCCTGTAGGCCTAGACAATCTTTCCCCAACAAGAATTCCTTCTATTTTCATTTGCATATTTTCTACATCAATCTCTGTGTAAGTACCATCAGATTCTTTAAACATATATGTTTTGCTTCCAACAGCGGATGCAGTCATAGAATTCATTTTAGGTAAATCTATTTGTCCTTACAAACTATGCTTTTACTTTAATATCCATGATTTATCTTTAGAATGCATTAAGGTTAGAACTATAGGTGGATTAAGTTATGCAACTTCAGAGTAAAAAAATGTTTGAGATTATTTCTTTATCAATTAGCATGTTTCTCCTAGGTTAGTTGGGTCCAAAGGGACTTTAGTATATATTTCTGAGGGCACAACATAGATTGAAGATACCTAAAATAATTATTTTTATTTGTAATAAAATTATAATAATTAATTAAATCTATTTTAAAATATATAGATAATATTCTTATTAAATAAATATTAATAATATTATAAGAGCTGATATTGTAATAAAAATTAATTGCCAATAAATCTACATTGAATCAGAAAAATTATTTTTAAAACCTTTTAGTTATTATTGTAAGTTTTATTAACTAAATAATCAAAAATTATTAATATTACTATATTTTTCAATTGCTAAAGTTGATAATTTCAATTTTTAATTTTTTATTTTTTTAAGAATATAAATTATTAATTAAATTTAAAAATATATCTATATATTAAAATTATAATTACAACTGCAGCTACTAAACTATGTAATCTTTTGACTGGATCTCTTTATTCTGTATAATGGGCAGCCATATCTAAGAAATGAGTAGGCTTATTGTCTCTATTAAACCATAATATATTAATTTATTATTATTAAAAAAATTTTAAAAAAAGAAAATATTATCAAATTTATGTAAGATTTTTTTACAAGGCGATTATTTCTGGAATAGTTAAATGAGAGCACAATTTTACTGGTTTAGATAAGGCCATCATATTCTTAATTTCTCCTTTTATAATTTTTCCAGAAATTTGTTTCAATAGATTAGTGAAAACTGAAGTAACGAGAGGAGATTTGACTAAGCTATTATGAATTCCTCCTTCTTTATATGCCATTCTATGTCTAGAATATTTTTTGTTTGGGTCATATTTTTCGAATTGTACAGGATCTACACTAATCATTTAATTTTATAATTAAAATAATATGTATTTTTAAATAATTGTTTTTTTTTTTTTGTGAAAAAGAAATTATTATTTTTCGCGTGTTATTTTTATATTGCAATAAATAAATTAAATAATTTTATAATTTATATATATATGTTAATTATTTACGGAATAATAATAATTGTTTTCAGTGTATTTTATTATTTTTTAAGTTCTTATTACCATTTAATTTTAACTTTAAGTATTTTGTAATTTAAAAAGTAATTTTTTAAGAGCTCTTTAAATTTAATTATTATATTTTAATAGAGTTATATTTATAATATATTAGCTATAAACCATAAGTAAAAAATATATTAAAGGCATTAAATATTATTTTTATTTAATGATTATTCATATTAGGTATTCATTCATATAATAGATTAGTATATTTATTTTAGTAACTGAAAATATCATTTATTTAATTTAATAGTTAAATCAAAGTTTTTGTTTAAAAAAAAGGGCTATACTAACTTAAAAATAAATATATCACAATTTTATCTATTATATTCCTCATTATCAATTATTAAACCTTTTACACCAATTTTCTACTTAAGTTAATAATATGATATACTTTTAAATCAACATCGATAAATATATTATTATAGAATAATAAAGGAAATTAATTTGTAAAAATAATATTTAATACTTTAAATTAATAAATTATACTTATATATGAACTTCAATATTTATAATATAGAATTGTTATGGTATATATATAATTTCAATTTAATTTAAGAGGGGATTATAGTCTAATTTTTGGATCTTTTTTTTAATAAAAATCATCTGACTTTAAAGATATAGTATATGCCTACATTGGCTTATATTAATTTTTATCACTTTAGTTAAAAGATTTTTTCCATATTATATTTTTATTATTGTTTACTGTATTCTTTTAAATTTCTTCTGCATATTTAACCCTTGCATTTTTCATTCCTATATAACAAAATAGATTTAATTTTTAATATTATAGAATTTTTGTTACCTGCTTTTGTAGATATATATCCTTTTGGCATTCCTAAATCAGAAATAGGGGTTAGGTAGCTGAAAGCTATTTTCCCATTTCCATACTCAAGTTTACTACCTATAAATTTTTAAAAATATTTATTTACTTTTCACTTTCATTTATTTTGTATAATTATTACCCCTACATACACATTTAATTATAGTTCTAGGTGCAAAATATAACCCTCCTTTTTTAAAAGGAACATCAGCAAAAATTGCCTGATCTATAGTAGAATAAACATAAAATCCTCCTTTATGGTTTTCTCTAGCTTCTTCATACATTTCTTTACCTAAAATATATTCTGTTTTTCCATCATAGATTGAAAATAGTTTTCCAATCGTTTTTGCTACTATCTTATAGTAAAATACTTAAGTATTATTCATATTGAAATCTGAATATAGTTATAAATATATATAAATATTGTTATTCTCACTTTATTTATAAAATTAACCTTACTTTAACATTATATAAATTCTTCTATCGGAAGTGAAATGATTTGATTTTATCCTTATAAACCCTCTTATGTTATCTCCATATGATTTATATATATATAAGTATTGATTTTAGTAAAAGATTAACTTTAATTCTAACTAGTATTATTTTTAAAATTTATATTCTAATTAAGTTATTTTTGATTAGTTTATTATTAATTAAATAATGCTATTATTTACTCATATAAAATAACTATATATAATAATAATTTATTTATTTAGTTATTTTACTAATATATTTGTATATATGTTAAGGTATAATTATTAATAAAAATGTTGATTAACTTAATAATTATTTATATATAAAAAAAAAAAATCATAATTGAAGTTATGTTTATTATTAAAATGGTCCAAGTATTTATTATTACTATTACTACATATGCTATTACTACTACTATATCTATTATTAAAGAGTAAAGTTTGTCTACATAGGGAATTATTAATTGGATAAAAAGTGTTATTAAGGAGAAGCTTAAGAGAATTATTGCTAGAATTATTCTTATTATTAAGGATATATAATCATATTATTTTATTATTATTATTACTAAATTTGTGGGCTACTTACATCATTTTTTTAATAAGCTTCACTATTATTGTTGTTACTATTTTGTCTAATACTGTTAAAAAATGCATGATCCATCGCATTTTCTACTGAAATTCTATCATCTTAATCCAAGGCTAATAATCTTTTTAATAAATCATCTGCTGTTGCATCAAATTCAGGTCTATGAAAATATTTTAGTATTATTTATCATATTTATACCTTATAATTTTATATGTACATTTAAACTATGTCTATAAAGTTAAGGGGGTCTTTTTGCATGTCTTTCGGGAATTAAACTCTGTATCCTAATATATATTATAAATTAAAACCACTTAATGAAACTCTTTAAAATATTTTACCATATTTTTCGCACTATCTTGAAACAGCATTAGCACCATATATATTAGCTAATTCCATAATGAAAGTTATAAAATAATTGTTTTTTAAATCATTAGGCTTATTCATCATTCTCACATTATTGAAAATATTATATTTTCTAAGTACAAACTACAAGAATATTACCCCTACAGGCCATATATCGACAGAATAAGATTGTTTCTAATACCTTAAAATACTCTCAAGTGGCATAAAAGACTCAGTTCCTATAAATATCAAAAGAATAGTATGTTATTATTAACTTTATAAATAGCAAAAAATTACCTATTTTATTGTTTCCTACACTTTTAATACATTTCATAATATTTGTATAAAAATCATATGTCCTTTGTAATTCTTCTTTTTTATCAGATCAGTTTCTTAATTTAGTTGTTGTTTTACTTTTTAAACATGCTGCTAGTCCTAGAGATATTATTTATTATCATTTTAATAATATATTATTTTTATAATATTAATAATTACTAATTCTGAAAGACCGAAATCGATCAAGCAACCCTTTCTTGTTTGAGGATTATATAAAAAGTTACCAGGTTTAATATCTCTGTGATAAATTCCCAATTCTTTTAGAGCTTTTATTCCCTTTAGTAATTCATATAAATAATATTTGATGTCTTCCATTCCAAAATCAGCGAAAAATGACTAAAATAAAGAATAATAGTATAAAATGGCATTATTCATAACAAATATTTATAATCATTACAATAAAAGGCTTGTACTTTAAATATCGTAAAACTATATGGATTTTATCTCTTTCTATAAATAAATCTTCTAAGAAAGGGAGATTTTCCTTTCCTTTTACTAAACTTAAAAAAGCTACTTCAGAATATACCAGTTCTGGTGTAACTGTCATGAAATTCATTTTTATTGCGAATTTTTGTGTTTTATCTAAATATTTTTAAATTTAATATTATTAATTAGGTATTAATGTTTAATTTTAAATTCTGATTTATAATTAGTAAAATTATTAGGATTTTAAAATGCTAATATGAATAAGGAATATTCGTTTTTCTGATAAATTTTTTAGAATTTATAATTAAAATGCTAATTATTTATCTACCTTCACATCCCTTTCGAAAATGACAAGCTTTATATACTACACCATACCCACCCCTTCCTAATTCTTTATAAATGTTATAGCCCAATTAATTCAAATAAGTAAAATCTGCTTTTTTATTTTTGTAGTATTTTTCAGTCTAAGTATTTTGCTTTTCCTTCTTTTTTTGTCTTCTACCTGAGCCATCTTCATATATTTATTTAAATGTTATTTTTTTATGAAGAGAATTTGTATTTTTTTGAAAGTGTTATTTAATTTATTACTTGCTTTCTAGTTTGAAATATTTTTCAGAATTTCTTTACTTTTTATATTATTGGTTTTTACAAATTAAGAATATAGATCACCCTATTATAATAAACAAACAAATAGGGTTCTATGAAATAATAATTTTAGGTTTACTTTAATAAATTATGAAAAATAAATATAATAAAAGTTTGAACATAACCAATTAACTTTGTTTTCACAATATTAAATTAACTCTATTTATATTTGATCATATATTTTAATTAAATTTCCCTCTCAAATTTATTTATATAATACCACTACTTTTTTTATAGAAATATAGATTAATAAACTATTAATTTATTTCTTAAATATCGAACAAATGTGCATAAATATATAAGTGAGCTGTTCAAAAATATATAAGTTTCTAATAATATCTAACTTAATTTAAATTTAAAAAAATAATAATAAATATTTACAAATAGACATTTAGTATATAAATATTTTATGAGATTTTATTATAAAAAAATAGCTAATTTAGTTCACAACTTCCATGTGGATGATTCATTTTTATTGAATTTGCTGTAAATCATATCAACAGTTATTTCTCCACATTTTAAACATTCTTAAGCTATGATTTAGTCTTGTTTTTCTTTGATTATTTTTATTTCTTTCAACTATGTATTCAGCTCGTGATCTTCATCATCATTTTCTATATCTTACCGATCAATTTTAAAATTACTATTATTTTGTAAGCTATCTCTTCTTATATAACTAGCATTGTTATATGAATTATGTCTACTATCATTTTCATCAATACTATTAGAGCCTGTGCCTTTATTATCTTAGAAATATCTTTCTATAAATGAATCATTTTATTGCAATTTTAAGGCTTTTTATTTCTGCATTTTTCTTCTATTGATTTACTTTATTTTATTATTCAATATGTTTATATCATTTATAATAGGAATATAATCTTATCTAATATCATTTCCCTCTTTCAGCACTTAGAAAAAGCATACCTGATGGTATCCATGTAAGCATGGGAATATGTAGAAATATTAATTGCCTTAAAATAAATAATCTCCACATTTATCACATTTATGATTGGAGTTCACTTAGAAATACCCATCTTTCATTTGAATTAGTTCTTTTTAAAATCGGTCTGACTATATACTATACATTTCCATTTCTTATTATTATTCAGTAATTTCTTCATTATATGCCTTTAAAGAGTCAGATATCTTTCCCTTTTAATATATTTATCAAATATTTAGGAATTAGTATTTAAATTTAATAATTACTTAAAATTATTCAATTTTCATATTTGGGTCAAAAAGAGGTAATAGTTCATCAATTTTTAACTATTTTTCAGGCCTTTCTTCATTTTATGTTAGCTCAATTACTTCTGAAATAGAATATTTATCAGGATTATTAAGCATAAATTTTGCTATTTAAAGCCATAGCTTTTTACTATAGGAAAAATATATAATTTAAAGTTTTTTTTGATAAGATTTTTATTTATACCTAAGCTCTTCTTCCATTACTTAGTTTGCGTTTTATTAGGCTTGTTCTAACATGCCTAATTCTAAAGCTATATTAACTGCATCAGTCCATAAATGCATCATACTGTAAATTGTAATCATACATTCGTACATTTAATTATTTTTACAACTTTGTAATGCAAAATCAAGATTAAAATTGGTTTAGTAATTATTTTTCAAGTTATTTTCTTCAACTAGAAGATATTCTGAAAGCTTTTACTTGTTCTTTTATTCGCATAAAAAAAATATATGCATTATGAACACTGGAGCGATTATTGATTTTTTATTTCATTAAAGTGAATTCTAAAATATTGACAGCTACATATTTCTTGTTCTAAAATAAACAAAATTTTTAAAACTATTATTACTAGCTATTTTAATTTTATAATAATTTGATATGAATTAAATAGTTAAAGTACTTAAGGGATATTAAACAAACTAGAAAGAAGAAGAGTAGCATCAAATTTTTTTACATATTTCAATAAATTTTCAACTTTTTCAGGTCTAGTTCTCATTAAAATATGAGAGTATTTGTAAAGAATTTTAATAATCTCTTCTTTTTACAGTTTTTCTATATATTGTATTGCGATATCATATTATTCTTCATTAATATTGTGGGTAATTACCATATCAAGTTTATTTCTTAAAATATTGGTTAATTATCTATATTCTATATATAAATACATGTTAAATTGTTAAATGCTTACTTTAACTCACAAAATATATATTTAAATCAATCAGTCCATGACTTTGTAGTATTTAATAAACCACTTATTCATCAAATTATTGGTAATATTTTTTCAGAAAACTTAATTAAAATTTAATTATTATATAATTTTTAATATTAAGATTTTTTTAAATCTATATATTTACTCCTTAATTTTTTAAAGGATTATTCCATTTTATTATTACAGCTGGCTCATTTTATCTTAACTTTAACTATTCATACTCTATACACTTTTCTTTAACTCAATTTCTATTTGTAAAGCTTATTATACCTAGTAAAATTTAATATCATTTAAAAAAAAGAAATAGTCTATTAAAATTACTTTTAGCTATAAAATCCATGCAAGTAAAATAGAAATTTAAATTTAATTTCCATTGCATTATTCAATTTATTCAAGCCATTATAACAAATAATACTCAATTGCTTTTTGACTTTTCAATTAGTTTTTGTTATTCATAAGTAGTTTTAAAAAAACCTATTCGAACGGCAATTCACATTCCAAACATATTTTAGCTGCTTATAAATATTATTGTTGCTAAATAAGATAGTCTGCATATAATCTACCAGCAAACTTTATATAAATGAATTAATAAAAATGAATGCTTATATTTAATTTATCAATATTACTTTTTATTAATTATCACCTGTTATTTTGCAAGTTTCATATGCTTTTTAATATTAATTGGCTTCTAAATAGACTTTCCTATTTATATAAAAATTTAAAATTGATAAAATTATAAATTTCATTTTTTTATTTACCATACTCCAAAGTCTTCAAATTCTAACTCTATTTTTCTAATTTCTTTTTCACTATAAATCCAAAAGCAATCATTAAATTGATCTTACTAAAGTCCTAAAAGTTCTCCCATTTAGGATAGTTCTTAAAAATGTACAATTTGTTCATTTATTCTTGAAAGAATAGTTATACTATCTCTATGCAAAATATAATAGTGGAATTAAGTTATTCCAATATCTGTTGGCATTTCACGCATCTTAAATTCAATTTATTCTTTGTCTTCCTATTGTTTTTTCTTTTAATAATTGTAGTATCCCATACTTTTTAGAAGAATATAATCCATTTATTCCTTTCCCTAATTAAGAAAAATTTATAAAAATAAATAATCTGACTATGTAATATTAGTATGTAAACTTTATTACATCTGGAAATTTAATATACATCAACCCATTCCCATTTGTAAAGAGTAATGAATGGGCCCTGGGATTTAATTAATTTCTGGAATAGGAAATATCTAAAAAACTTGTATGAGATTTTATTAAAGGAAGCTCTGCATCATTTATATTGTCTGGGTGGGAGTAATTTTATGAGAAGATTTCATCAAAAGGCAAAATTTTGGATTCGTTGTGAAAAAAAAAAAATTGAAGAATGAGTTGTTACTAAAAGTAATTAATGCTTATCAAAATTCTCTTAGTTAAATAGTAAGATTTTGATATTATTTATGGCTTTTTTAGAAGATATCTATACCAATTCTTTCACTGTAACGTTATCAAAGTCAGTATCTTATTTAAAATCGAAATTCACTTAAAAAATTTATCCTTCATACTTTTTTATTAAAGTAATAATTATAAATTTTTAGCTATATAATTGTAATTTACAGTTCCAATAATCATATTTCTTTAATTTTGATAAGATTTAATATCCCTTTGATCCCAATCTCCGCTGCATATTTGATAAGGAAGTTGGGGAATATATTTTATTTATTCACTCAAATGGTGAAAATAATAATTTACTCCATTATTGCAACATATTACCATATTTTCTCCCTATGAGTCAACAATAACTCTTTTTTAAATTCAATTAGATAATTTATTATAATTAAATATTTTTTATTAGTTTCCGTATTTACCTTTCAATCCCCTACACATCATCTT
The DNA here is from genome assembly GCA_037039885.1 of Miamiensis avidus. Classification (NCBI taxonomy): domain Eukaryota; phylum Ciliophora; class Oligohymenophorea; order Philasterida; family Glauconematidae; genus Miamiensis; species Miamiensis avidus. The sequence continues at coordinate 421,089 of JAWVGU010000025.1, forward strand.
TAACTTATCTGAAAAATTTTTTTTCAACTTATCTTTTATATGTCCAAAAGTTTGTGTAATTTTCCCTTAAATTTTATTTATAAATATAATATTATATATAGTTTATTCATAAATAATTATTATTGAAATAATACCTTTTATTTCAGGCAATTGATATTCTTTGCAAATACTATCTTCTTCATTTTATTTCCATCTGAAAATTCTGTTACTTTCTGATATAATTATTACTATAGATTATCTTATCTCTATTATTTTTATACGCTAACTATCAGGATATCTAATATAAAATTTAAGCAATACTAATATAATTTTGTTAAAAATATAATAACTATAATAACACACAATGTTTTTATTAGTACTTACCCAGAAATTTGCAAGTCTTTCATCATAAAAGGAGTTACAATATCTTCATTTAAATTTTCAAATCCCCAAATATCATCATTATTTTAATTTTCAGATTCATTATAGAGATATTATCCTTCATTGCTTTTCATGAATATAAATTATAAAGTTTATGATTTAAAAATAATAAAGTTTCTAATATTACCTGTAATCCATTACTCTTTTTTCAGGTAAATTTTAAATATTAATATTTATTGTATAATGTAATAATTATATTCTATTGAATAAAAATCGTTTTGATTATATTATCAGAAATTAAGGTGATAACTATTTATTGCAATTTATGATATATTAATAAAGGTAATATTAGGGTTCTTTTTAAGGCTTATATTATTAAAACTAGAAAAAGAATAAATTATATTAATGAAAATACATAAGACAACATTTTTATAAATATATTATAAAAATAAAATTATCACTTTTAAAGTTTTTTATATTTAATAGAAAATGATTAGATTTTTATTTATATATATAAGAAGTTGATTTATATTTTTAGAAATAATACTATAATTAAGATTAATACTAGATTTAAAAATAATTTATTTTAAGATAATTATTAAGAAATAGAAAATTCTTTTTAAAATAAATAACAATAAATATTATATGGTATAAAGTAGACAGACAAAGAAAGAATTAAAGAAAGAATAAAAGCAGTAAATAAAATAAAAAAAACTTGGAGCAAAAGCAGATGCTTAGGAACAAGTCTATGGATGGACAAAACTAGTATATAATTATAGTGGAATTATCTAATTATTTAATTATATATTAATAAAAAGGTTTTTCATTTGGCTTGTATGTGGTTAAATTTCTGGGTAATTTCATACACAATTCAATTAAATAAAGAAATAACATTATGGAAACTGTATAAATAATTTTTGTTTATGACTAATTTGACTGAAGTTTTGGTATTTTTATATTTTGTATCAGCATTCATCAAAGATTTAAAAATATTATTTGGCTCTCATTTCAAATCTCTTGATGACGAATAAAAAATGGATTATATTGCATAGGGATTTCTACATTAACTATTCACATTTGTAATATCTCTGGCCTTTTTGTCTGCTATGGTGTTTTGGACTCTTTTTAAAATAGACCCAAAATTAATATTTAGAAATGGCAATGAACAGTATTCTATGATTTGGATTATTTATATGCATGGGGGTATGAATAAAAAAAAAAATTTAATTATTACCAACTTATATTATTTATATTACTTTGTTTCCTATAGGAAATTTCTTATTAATGATTCTAGAGTTTTTGCTGTCATTTAGAAATCTACCTTTAAATTTAAAAAGTAATTTTATTTTTAGCATATTTTTATTTTCCATTTATGCTCTTCTTGTCACCTAATATTATTATGCTTATGAAAGATATGTATATCCTTTCCAGTCATATGGATTTGTAGCAACACTATTACTTTTTTTTACTGGGGCTTTAGTTTAAAGCATATTTATCTCTCTTTTTAATTATTACTATTTTGGAAGCAATATAGAGCACTCCAAAGATATGTGAATAAATAATTGAATTTATTATATTATTAATATATAATAAAATAAGGTCTTTAATAGAAAAAAATTTTATATATATTATGTTATTTAAATTTTTCATTTGAAGTAATCAAGATTTATTTTTATATTTATTCAGTTGCTTATTTGCCTATAAAAAACTTTGTATATTCATAAAATTATTTATTTATAAATAAAAATAGAAATCAATTTTTTATATGAGCAATATTTCATTGAATAGCAATATATCATGAGAATTCTTATTAAAAAATGAAAATATTATCCTAAATTATACATTTTTTATTCATATAACAATAAAATTCGAAAATTTTACGATAATTTATTTTTTAATTAGTAATTATAATATACATTTGTTTATTAATATTATTATATTAATTAAAAATATTTATAATTTAAAATATATATATTTATATGAATTAAGTTATCATCGATTTTAATTAGGAAGTTCTTAAATTTCTATATCTTATTAGGAATTTTCTTTGGAGTGCGTATTTTTAACTTCAGTTTATACAATATTATTTTATTCTACATTCTCTAAAGTATTTTGTGGAGATACTTCAGTGATAGACTTGTTATTATTTTTAAATTTATGTTAGAGCCAGTATCCAAAGAAAAAATTACCATAAATAAGTATAACAAGTATAATTAAATATACATAGGAAAATATACTTTTATAAGTTATAGGTTTGTAAACTATTTGTATAATTAAAAAGTAGAATTCAAATAAATAATATTAAAAAAAATTTTAATGTTTACCAGGTTCATCTGCTAAAGTAACTGCACAATTTATTATAAAAGCTATTAATATAGCAATAGTAACTAATATTATATGGTTTTTTTTATAATTATTATATTTAAAAAGAACTCAGAATACATGAAAACCATCCAAATTCCATGGTTTGAAAAATTTGTAAATGAAGGTTTCCCAGGAATTACTGTCCAATACATTATTACTATTGGTAGTTAAAATGCAAAACCTATTTCAAAAGCTATATATGTCCACTTCCATAAACTATTAAAGTATATTTAGTTTTTATTCAATTTATACGATAAAGCTTCTGTCAGTCCGAATAAGAAAAAAACCATTACACTAAATGCAGATCTATAAAATATATTGTTTATTAATGAAAATATAATTTTTATTATTTATATATAATGTTATTTTGTATGTACTGATGGGTAAGATAAATAAAATATTTTGAAATTCCTTCTGTCACTATGTCATATATTATTACTCCCGAACTCCAAATGAAAGCTATCAATCTTAAAACTATTAAAACATTAACACTAAATCTTTTAGAAGAAATTGTCTCCATTTTTGCCTCTTAATCAAAAAAGGAAAAACTTTTATTTTATTTTGTATTTTTTAATTATTTTTCCTCAGGGTCATTTTTTAAATTTTTAATCATTCTTGCTATAAATGTTTTTTTTAATAAAAGTTGATATTTTTCACAGAATTTTTACTTTACTATAAGTTGAATTATTACATTAAATTAATATGGAATTAATAAGTATTAACATATATATATAATATTTGTGATTATATTTTAATGATTTTTATAAAAATAACTTTGCTTAAACTAATTTTTACGTTAATTTAGTTAATAACTCAGTAGTTTAAGCAATATGATTGAATAATTAATTTTAAATTTAATAATTACGTTAGTTTAGCTTACAGCTCTTCCGTTAAACGATATATTATAAAAATAAATTAATATATCTTAATTTCTATATATTGTTAACTCATATAAAAATTTATGAATTAGTCTCTAATATTTTTATTCGCTTTATATCTAATATTAATTTATTGGTAAAATATTAATATCAGCTTGCTAATTATTGTAATTAATAAATTATTTATAATAAAAATAAATGAAAATTTTAAACATTAGCTTTTTAGCATATAAAACAAGACATAATAATATTATTATAAATTTTTAATAGGAGACTAAAATATATTATATATAAAATGTCTTTTATAAAACTTAGTTTTTTTTAAAAAAATAATTTTTATATAAGTAGAGCTTATAGCTCTCAAGTTTAAACATTATGCTTGAAAAATAAATTATTAGTGATTTTTTAGTAATCTAAATTAAGTTATATATAATTTAAAATATAAATATTTATCTTTAAAATATAATTTGCATTTTTGAAAATATTATCAATTTAATTTAATATTTTTTTTTAATTTTTTAATATATTACATTAAATGAGTAGAAATTAAAGAAAATTAATAACAATTTTCTATTATTTATTATTGGAATATGGAATTTTAAAATTTCTTAAAAATAGTGATATTCTTAGGATTACTTATATATTTAGGATTTATATATAAACCCAAAGTGACAACTTTTTCTGTAGAAGTAGAAATAAAAAATGTAAATATAGTTGATGTGCGAGAATGCATATCAAATCATTTAACTCGATAAAGATTATAATTGGTATTTCATCCAAAATTTTAAGATATTGAAGTAATTTCAGGCTCTCCTGACACTTAAATGAAGTTTGTTATTCATTTAAATTCTAAATGTAAATGAATATTTATATTATTTAATTTTAATTTTTAAAATTTGATTTAATATCTAAAAGATAATATAGATATAGTAACAATAATGACTAATGATAAAGACAATGACACTATAATTTATAATTCAGAAACCCCTTTAGCAAATACCGAATCAAAATATAAAATGTATTAATATAATATGGGAGAAAGTAATGAAGATAAAGTTTTGATAACCAAATCATTAACAGTGGAATAGCCTTTGTTTATTACATTTCTGAATTATTATAGTGTGAAAAGCTATAGTTAAAACTTTTTAAATTAAGTAAAATAAGTATTAGAACAAGATAACTAATTTTGCTACGAAAAAAATAAGTAAAATTCATATGACTAACCTGATATAATTTTGCCGTAAAAATTGGAGTAAACAAAAAATTACAATGATAACAGGGAAAATAATGAAATATCCCATCAAATAAATAAAATGCATAGAATGAAATATGATGGAAATATTGGGGGTTTAAAAAATTATACATTTACTAACAAAACTAATAATTAATATTTTAATAAAAAATAATTTGATTTATGAAGAATATAATGAAAAAAAGTTCATTAAATTCGCTTGTTTATAAATATAAACATATTATTTAAAAAACTTATAATAACGTAGAAAAAAGGGTATATTACTATTTTAAAATATATATAATAAACAATTTTTTATTTCGCAATTTTAAAGTTCTAATTAAAAATAAATAAATAGAAAATCATGACCGATATTAGTTACTATTTATTCTTATTATGATAATCATATTACTGAATATTTATTTATTTATTTAATAATATTATATTTATTATTTTAATAATAAAATGTATTTTCAAATTTATATTTAAGGTAAAGGGGTGAACAGATAAGGGGAAAAATACTGAAAAATATAATATTTTAATTTATTCATTGGTTCATTCCATATTTTCTTAATAAGCCTATTATTCATCATTTTATTCATGTACATCTTCATCTTCAGGTGCTTGTTTTGCATAGCTTTCATTTTGGTTTCTAGACATTTTATCAGATTGATCTTATTCAGTGATTTTTTATTCTTAAGGAGTATCTTACTAATGTTATATAGGTTTAACATGTTCTTGCACTTTTTAAGGTTATTATTATTTTGAAGAATGATCTTCCTCATCTTAAGGATAGTTACTGTTAACTGCAGTTCTTTCTTAATAGTTTTCATTGTTACTATTTACCAACATATTTTTGTTATTGGAATTACTAGCTAATTTATTTTAGTTTTTATAACTATTTTCTTCTACAGCTTTCGTAGAGTCCATTTATTTATTGTTGGAATTTTCTTTTTGAGATATAAGTTCTATTCCTATCTCCTTTTGAGGCGAACTTCCTCCAGTTCCATTTGCTGATTCTTTGGCTTCACCTTTTAATGGTTATTAATCATCATCTTCTTAGTCTTCATCTTCTTCTTTTTCATCATCATCAGCTGCATTATCATAAATTTTACATTTAAAAATTTTTCTTCAGGAACTTGTTTAATTATTATTGAGTTTATGTTTCCAAGAAGGGCGAATCCTATACAAATAAGCCATTACTCTATTCTAAGACCATAGAATGAAAAACAATGGAAAGCCGTTCCTCCGAATGTAACAACAATGATTTAGAAAATAATGATTATTGCAAGAATTATTCCAAATAGGTAGTTTCTAGTTATCCCTTCAAATATATTCAGTTCATCTCTAATTATAATAAAATTAAATTTAGTATTTATTTGTATTTTAGTTTCTAAAATAATTAATTAATACCTCAACTTTCTAGCATTTAAGAAGTTGAATAGTTAAAATAGTACGAATACGTTGAAGATATAGGTAAAGTGTCTAGAAGGAGTTTAAAATACTTTAAATATGTGATAATATTCTTTATCAAATCCCGAATATGATCTTAATCTTCCAGAAACAACATAATCCTTACTAGAATCTGAAAATTGATAAGAAAAGGGGTGTCTAGCTAAGTATCTAAGTGATTCATTAGTGGCTCTCGATTTTTCACTTAAGGTATCTGAATAATCCTAAATTAATTCAGGGATTTTATCTTTGAATTCTTTACTTTCCCACTCAGGTAGGAATTTTTCTCCACCGAAAGTTAGTAACAATAAGACTAAAATCTATTAATTTATTTATATATATATAATTAAATAAATCAGTTTTTATGATTATCAATTAAATTTTAGATTGTTTACCTATAATAAGGCCTACCCAAAGATATGTTTGGTCATCTTTTTTGAAATAATATATTAGTTTCTGTTGTGGGGTGCTCTTTACAGTAATGCTTCAGTAGGAGGTTCAGTAGCTAGAGCCAATGAAGCGAAGGTATCCATAATAAGATTGACCCTAACATTTATATTATTTTTAATTTATTTATAAAATTATATATATTACCATAACATTTGAATAGGAGTCAAAACTTCTTGTTTAGTAATGGCTGCACTAACTAAGGTAATAGTTACTGCGACGACATTGACAGTGAGTTAAAACTAAAGGAATTTTCTAATTGAATCGTAGATATTTCTTCCCCACATAACAGCTTTGACAATTGAGTTAAAGTTATCGTCAAGTAATATGATATCAGAAGCATCTCTAGCTACCGAAGTACCAGCAATACCCATGGCGAATCCTACATCAGCTTTTTTAAGGGCTGGGGCATCGTTAGTTCCATCTATTTAAATTATGATGAAATTAAAGTTAAAAATGGAAATCAAAATAATTACCTCCAGTAACAGCAATAACATGGCCTCTTTCAATAAGCCCAGTTACTAATGCATATTTATCTTCAGGTCTAGATCTAGCCATGACACATAAGTGAGGGTAAATTTTATCAACTAAAATTAATATAAATAATTAATAAATATTTTATTATTTTATTATTTATTTATTATATAAAATAAGATAACTATATAATTTACAGGCTTCACCGTTTTTAATTGTGTCAACTCTTATTTTTTTCCCTTTAATTTTAGCAGTCTCTTTATCTCTGGGACAATCACAGAAATAAGTTCTACATTTTTTACATACTACTCCTCCGGTGAGTTTAATGAAATCAGGACCTTCAATGACAAGATCATCTTTATTGTTTGCGTTTATTATTTTGCATTAGGCAGCAATGGCTCTGGCTGTATCTTTGTTATCTCCTGTGACCATTCGGACTTTTATTCCTGCTTCAAAGCATTTTCTAACTGCCTCAGGTACTTCAGGTCTTACAATATCGGCTATTCCGAAAATAGCAACAAGAGTTAAATCACTAGTTTCAATATCATACACACCCAGCTGGAATTGTTTTTAACATTTTTAATAATTATAAAAAAAACATAAAATTCAAAGCAATATTATTTTTCATTACATTGTCTTTGCTTTCCAAATCTTCTTTTCCATTGAGGTCTTTGTATGCCAAGCAAATAGTTCTCAAAGCATCATTAGCCATTGATAAAATAGCTTTTTCTACTATTTATTTCTGATTTTCATCTAGATTTCTGATTTCTCCTGTTTATTTATGTATCCATTTGGTACAACTCCTCAAAACCATTTCACTAGCTCCTTTAACCAAAATTCTTTATTTTCCTTGAGTCTGTATTATTTAAATTTTTTAATATCAAATTAAATTTATCAATATGTGAATATTCATTTTTTACTTCGATAATAGTACTCATTCTTTTTCTTGCAGAAGAGAAAGGGAATTTTCTTACTTCTATTTCTGTTTTTCTAATTTCTCTGTAATCATATTTGGTCTTCATTAAAAATTTGAGAACTGCAGTTTCTGTTTTACTTCCCTTTTCTTCAGGATGCATTTAAGCTGAACTATTGACAGCAGTTGATTACAAAAACAAAGGAGTAAATTATTAGGACATGTAGTTTTCTAATTAATATTGAGCTTAATCAGGGAAAGTTACAGTTTCACCATTCCACCACTATACCAAAGTCATTTCATTTTTCGTTAGTGTTCCTATAAGCATTAAACATAATATATAAGCAAAAAATAAATAAATTAAATTGTAATATTTAAAGGAATACCAGTTTTATCAGAACAAATATTGTTAGCTCCTCCCATAGTTTCACAAGCACCTAATTTTCTGACTAAATTTTGATCTAAAAGCATTTTTTTACGGAATAGGCGAGAGAAAGAGTGACTGCTAAGGGCAATCCTTCAGGAATAGCGACAACCACAACTGTAATTCCAATAATGAAGAAATTAAGCATTTCTCCAATATGCTCTTTGGCTTTGAATTCGTCTTCATAAATTCTTTCAATTGTAAATCTAAAAATTAATATTAATTTGTTTAATTTTAAATAATAATTAACTATTTTTTTTATTTTAAATGTACCTAATAAGCATAACAACAACAATGGCAATAGAAGAATAAAGTCCGAAAAGTCCTATGTCCTCAGCTATTTTTTCTAATTTTACTTCTAAAGGAGTTTGAGTTTTTTCATCATTTCTCATTAAGGCCTTGATTTTTCCTAAACAAGAAGAGTCTCCTACCACGATAACAACCATTAATCCTTCTCCAGTCAAAGTTTTAGTTCCGGACATAATCACAGGTGAAGAAACATCATGTTTTTCTGCAGTATTTTTACTATTTTCAGCAATAATTTTATTTCTTTCTTGAATACAAACTGGTAACACATTTTTTTAACAGGATCTATTAATATTGAAGATTATATTTTTAAATTAATAAAATATTTATTTTAATTTTTTTAATTACCTGTTTCTCCTGTCATGGCAGATTCATCCGTTGTTAGATCAGCAGCATGGATTACAATACCATCAGCAGGAATTTGCTTGGAAAATAAATTAAGCATTAATTAAACATAGTTTTTTAATAAATAGAAAATTTTTTTTTTTATTTTCTCTTTGTATACTTGTTTAATTATATTAGAATCAGTTATTAATTGTGATAAAATTATATAATAAATTTTTATCTCAAAATAAATTTTATGATTTATGAGTTTAATTATATTAATTTAGTAATTTGGAATACCAATTATATAATAAGCAAAAATTATTATTATTTTTACCATTCCTTCACTCAATTTTATAATATCTCCTGTCATTACGAGATCTTAATGAATAATCTACTCTTATCCACTTCTTATAACAGATACTACGAGTCTAGAGTCGGAAACCTAACGTAAATTTAAGTTTGTTAATTATATAATATACTAAATTTATATATTCGAATTATCAAAGAATTTTAACAAAAAATTATTATTAGACTCTTTATTTTATATTATTTAATTAATTTCTATTTATGTATTAAATTATATATTATAATAAAAGTTTAATGAATTTAAAAATAAGTACCGAATTCAAAACTTAGAATTACTTTTCTTTTTAATAGTCATTAACAGCGGCTACTAAGGAGCAAACCATCACAGCAACTAAAATAGCGAAACCTTCAATCCAGGACTAAGAATAAATATATTTATTATAAGTTATAAAAAATATCAAATAAAGTCATAATTTTACCAAAGGTCTTTCATGATCATCAGCAGTTGACACTTCGATAATAATGGAAACAAAGGCGGCAACTATCAAAATTTTGAGTGTGAAATCATTGAGAGCATTAAACAAGAGAGTGCAAAACGAATTAGGTGGAATCTTATTAAAAATTAATAAATGTTATATAGTTTAATTTAAGAAATAACTTATAAGTTATAAATATTAATTTATGTTTGGATATTTTTTTAATTTATTTTTTACCTTTAATATGGAATTCCATATTAAAGATAAAAAAAAACGTTATAATATCTTTTAGATATAATTTTTTTGATTACAATGGGCTTAATATTATTTTGGAAAACTTCATTTCTTTCATCATAGTCGGAAATTCTTCCTGGCATATTTTTATTGTGTCTAATTTCTTCTTCAGTACTGAACTCATTAGGTTACCATGGGTCACATTTCAATCCATTTTGAAATCTGTGAAGAGATTTTTTTCCACATACTGATACCCTCCCAGTTCTTCTAAAAGATCTACTTCTTAAGAAAAAGTTCTTTCTTATCCTGCAGAAGATATCTATAATAATTAAGTGTAATATTAGATAGGGATGATTTTAATATTATACGTCGTTTTATATTATATAAAATAGATATCATTTGCTATTTTTTTAATATTTACATTTTTTTTATTTTTATTTTTCCAATTTAAATGAAATAATTTTCTATTTTTCGAAAAAAAAATTTAAGAATCTCGAAAACTACTGTTTTCAAAACTCTCTCAAAATCTGCTTTAAGATGAAAGCAGTAAATATATTACCTTAACCAAATCTTCTAAGGTGATTTTAAATTTCCCATTGTAGGGAGCTTTTATTTCCTATTGGTTTTCTTGTTTTTTCATTATTATAAAGAATTATTTAATCAATCAATAAAATAATTATATTTTTATTATTGATTAAAATTATTAAAATATAATAATTAATATAGTGAAATGGGTTATTTATTATATGAAGTTATAAATATAAACAATTGAATTATTATTATTACAATATAATTAAGTTTTTAATTATTAAATATTATGAGTTTTTTTTGCTTCTTAATTATATAGCTTGTAGTTTAATAAGCTTTTATTTGTTAAATAATTTTTTCTTTTTGATTTATAAGTTAATTGTTTCTTTTTCCACTTTTTAAATGATGAATGAAGAATAATATATATATATATTAATAATAATACTGAAAATAAATGTTATTAATTTTTTTCTAAAAATTTATATCATTAATATATTTAAAAATATCAATTTTATCATTTTATCTTGATTTATAAATTATATTATATATTAGAATAAATGATATTTTTAGTTTTAAAATAACTTTATTAGTATACACATACATAATGCACATTTTATTTGATAAATTTATTCACCCTTATTTTTCTTAACATAATAAATATAATTAATATTCTTTATTTTTATTATTTTCTATAATTAGATACTAATAAATATTCTTATTAAATTATCTATGTAATAAAATTTTTGTTTTATACACTTATTATATTGCATTATTATAATATTTTACCCCATTATAGCTATTATATAATTAATCTTTATATAGAAGTAAATATATAAAAATTATTTTAATATCCCTATCTATTAAACATATATTTTTATACAGTAATACTTATTTGCATACATGTTTTAATTATTTTGCTTTTATTGATATTACAATACTATTATACAACCCTTAAATACTATCCTATACTAATAGTAATATTATTATATAATATTATTCGAAGATTGAAATTTTGCTAATATTTTTATTTTTTCTTAAAAAAATAGATTAATCAATTCTATTTTAAGTATTTTTAGTAATTAAAATTTATTTTTTTAGTATTTTATGGTTAATTTACCAAATTATATATATATAAAATAAATTATACTTTATTATAAATTATTAAATGATTTGTATATTTTTATTTTAAAATATAATAGTTTTTGCCTGTATTATATAATCAATTTGAAATAAAATATTTTATAAAAATAATCTCTTGCTTTTTATTTTCATTCATAAAAAAAATCTTAAAATAATTTTATAAAAATTATTAATACCAATATTTAATTTTAATTTATAAACCCTGCAATATAAAGTAGTATTTTTTTTTCATATTAATTTCACATATTTGTTTAATTATCCTTAATTTTTATTTTACAATACAAGAATAAAATAGTTAGTTAGTATATAAGTAATTAGAAAAAGAAAATATTAAAAACTTTAATTTTTTAAAAAAGTAATCATTAGAAAAATATCATGATAAGAAAGTAATATATTACATTTGAAGAGGAAGAGGAAAATACCTAAAAATTTTTAGAAAAATTGAATAAATTTAAGTAAGCTTCAAAAACCTTAAATAGAAAACAAAATAAAACACACATAAAATTGAATGGAATAAGGAATTTCAAAGGCTAGAAAAAGAAGAAAAGTAATTAATGAGGGAAATAGAAAATGATATGATAAAAATAGATAACTGCTTCAGTGAAGAAATTAAGGAAAATAAAATTTTAGAAAAAGAAAAAGAAAGTACTTTTTATGGGTTATATTTAAGATATCAAGAAGACTTGGAAACTTTTAACAAAAATTTATGGTATTAAGTAAGAAAAAATAAAATATTAATAATAAATAAAATATTTATATATTTTAATTATCAAATTTTTAATTATCCTTATGTAGGTAGAAAATTTTTAAGTAATTGCTAGTGATGCAAAGTTTAGTTTTTAGTAAGAAATATAGTAATCTAATAAAATATCAAGCAAGAAAATACAACCTGCCGTGAAAACTTCAAATTTTAAAAGTAATTTGAAATAGAAAATAAAAGATACAAAAAAATATTGGAAAAGAAGATATTGAATAAATTGACTTTTTAAGATAAGAAATTGGTTAGTTTTAAAATAATTAAAATTGATTTCTGATGAAGAATATGAGGTTATGGATTTAGGAAAAAGAAAAGCCAAACTAGTAAAAGGGCCTATAGAATTAGATGAATTTTCGGAGGAAGATATTAAGAAATATATCATTTTAGAGGAGGAAGAAGATGAAGAGATAGAAAGTAATCAAAACTAAAATAATTAAAATGCAAATATGAATGAGTTTTTAAATGACGAATAAAAGTTAAGGGAATTTTAATTGCAATTTGAAAGAATAAGTGAAAAAGATACTTCTGGGATAATTAGATATTTGGGACTCAACAAAGAAGGAGAAAATTCTACTTTGGAAGGTGAAGAAACTTTAATTATAGAGTAGTATATGAAAGCTTTAAAATTTCTAAAGCAAAGGTAATAAGCAATTTATTTTAGTAAAGTAATAAAAATGGAAAATAATTCAATAATATTTAGATATCAGCTTGAAATTAAGCGAATTTTGTAAGATTATTATACTGTAAAGTCCTCTTTTGAAGATGTTATCTTTATACAAAATAATATAAACTTTTAACATTTTGCTCACATTTATGAAACATATCTTAAAAAGTAAATAAAAAACTTGTATAAATTAAGTGTATATATTTTACTAATAATAAAGGGGTAAAGACAGGGAGTTTTACATGTAAAGACTTCAAATGCATTTTCCAAATATTAAAAAAAAAGAATTAGAAATAGTTGATTAATAGTTATAGAATGAACAATTCAAAAATTAAAAATTATCTGCTTTGTACAGAAATTATAAAAATGAAAGGAATGATCTTAAACATAAAGTTGAATAATAAGTATTAAATTTACTTAACATAAGAATTTAAGATTCGCAGAAAAATATCTAGAAATTAAAATCGTAATTTTTGTTTAGAAATATATTAGCATATAAGTTCTCATATTTAATTTTTAATCCATAAAAAATTCAGGGAATAAGAACATTAAAGATTGCATGATGAACTATAACTAAAGAAACAGCTGTTTCAAATAAAATAAGAAAAATTTAAGCTTAATAAATGTAGTAAAGGGAAATGGAGGAAATCTAAGAGAAAAGAAAATAATAGCAATGGGAAAAACATACAGAAGACAGCAAAAATAAGGCTTTAGTATATTCTAAGGAATAATCAACTATATAACAATAAGAGCTAGTAAATTAATAAAGAAATGCACTACTTTAATAATAAAAGGTTGAATTTAATAATTTTAATTGTTATTCAATTTTCAATTTTAATTACCTTAATTATAATTATCTAGATTAAGGAAGATATAATAAAAAATGCTCCAAATGTTAAAAATAGACAAATACATAGCTATTAAAAAATATAAGAATAAATAAACAAGGTAGAGTAAAAGTAATTTATAAAGGAGTAAAATGAATTTAGAATAAATAAAGCTGTAAAGAAATACGATTTTAGACCTTAAGTAAATAAAATATGAGTATTATTTCTTTATAATTTTATATTTCTTATTTATATCATAGGTTGAACCAGATGCTAAAAGACTTATATAAGACACAGAAGCTGTTAAAATTAAAAAATGACTAAATTAGACAAAGCAGATAAAGTAGATATGGAAAGAGTATAGGGATTTACAGTGAATGATTTAATGAAAGATATGAGATATAGACTTGGAGCTGCCTTATAAGATGCAGGTTTACAAAATACTAAATATTCAAATTAAGTTATAAATGCAATGTCTCATCCTATTTAAAATAATGTTATTTTTTGATTATATAATACTTATATTAAAATTATAATTTTTTTTTTGTTTATATGTACTGCTTTAATTAATTTATAATATTTACTATAAGAATAAAAGAAGGGAAATAAAATTTAAAATTTGAATTTAATTAATTACTTAAAAATATTCAAATGATTAATTATGAATATACTAATAAAAGGGATTAATATTAATTCAAACTTAAATATTAATAAAATTAAAAAAAAAAAAATTCAGTTTGTCTACAATGTGGCGAAACAATGAATTACAATACAGCCAAAAGATATAATTAGATATTGCATTCACATTAATATAGTTTTTCATTCAAATACTCGCTTAATTTTTAAATCATTATAGCCCGATTTAGTTTTTAAAACATCCATTGTCTTTGATTAGTTTTTAAAATACAGGAATATTCAAAAACAACTCCTTCAATATAAGACATGGAAAGCCAGTAATCTCTAGGGTGAATGTAATGAAATGTCTAATTATATCAATTAAGATAAATATATTCGTGGATTACTCCGGAATTATTTATTGAAAATATTCTGTCAAAGTTTCAAATAAAAAAAAAATGAAAATCATTTAAATCTCAGATCATATAAATTAATCATAAATAATTGATTATGCCTCATTAGTGGAATATCTGGTTTATTATTAGTTCAAAATAACAAAATATAAAACATCTTATAAATATATATAAAATATAAACTTAATAAAATATTATAGATCGTGCCAGGATCTCTATATATAAAAACAATCAATAAAAATAAATCTATATCAAAAATAAAAAATGAAATAAAATATAAAAAAAAAATCTGACCTGATTAAACAAAAATGAAAAACATTAAATATAAATATCATCAACATTAATAAATATTATCAAAGATGATTAAACATTAATTAATATTAAAAATTTACTCATCATCACTAAAAAACAAAAAAAAAGCTTAAACACTGTTATTTTTATCAATTATTATTTAATTTGTTTGATATTGACTTTTGAAATGAAATGAAACGAAATGTATCAGAAATATCTTATAAGTCTATGTAGAATTCTTAGTAGAAGACCTTTTAAAGTAATTATAAAAATTTGAAGGGATCGAAATTTTTATTTACGAGACTAAATATAGATTCTCTATAAATTTAACATAAATTAAAATCATATTTATTTATTGTTTTCGTTAATGAATTTATTAATAATTAGAAATAATATAATACATTATTGCTGGTTTTTAATACAATTATTTAAAAGTTTATTTTTTATAAATATAAATAAAAAATAAAATATTAGTTCTTACTAATTTAATTTAATTATATTAATTTTTTAAATTTTATTATAATATTGTAAACTCATATAAAAAATTTATAATAATGTTATTATCTCTTGTTTTATATTAGCTCCAAATTTTTATTTTTAGGAGCTTATATATATATATTAAGAAGCTAATATTTAAAATTTGCATTAATTAATATTATAAGTAATTAATATTTCATATATTAGCACGCTAATATTAATATTATCACTCAAAAATAAATATCAGGTATTAAAAATATAAAATTATTAATGATTAATCCATAAATTTTTTATATGAGTTTACAATATTTTAATTATTTCGTATTTAATAGTTTTATTATCTATATTTCAGATAAATATTTAACTATTTTACCAAACTTATTATATATTAATTTTTAAAATTTTTCATTTTTATAACTAAAATTTTATTATATATTATTTTGAAAACTTTTAATTTTATAACTAAAGTTTGATTATTTATAAATAATTTAATTTTTAAAATAAAAGATATTTTAGTAATAAAAAGAAAATAATTTTTTTATATATATAATATATTATATAATTGAATTTTACAATAATATAATATAATGTATACTCTTTTATTTATTAATCTTTTTTTTATAATTTTATAGTTAGATAGAATAAATTAAGAGTTGCAAATGCTATTAATCATAACTAATAAATTTTAGTAATAAAATTGCGCAAAAATTATAAATAAACTCTTATTAATAAAAAAACTATCCACAATATTAATCTAAATAAAATAATAAAATAATAACAAATAAAGTAAAAAGTTCATATCATAAGTTTTTAAAGAATCTCAAATGCCAATACTTAGTTTTTAAATTAAAATAATAATAAATATTATGATGCCATACATTTAGTGTTGATTAATATCTTCACGCCGATCAGTATGTATCAATAAATATACAATGTTATAAATAAAATATGATATGATTTAAACTTTAATTGTATTCATGACTATTCCTTTTTTTAAAAATAAATTAATTTAAAAACACTTGTTATGCAAATCCTATTATTATTCTCATAAAAAACCAGTTTTTAAAAAATCCACTAAATATGATAAGAAATCAGAAATAATGTCATTTCAACATTCTATTCACTTTTTAAGTAGTAGAAAAATAAAATTCGAAAATTTTGAGAAAATAATTTGCATTCGCATACAAGAAAATAAAATTTATAAAATCATTTTTACAATATAAGGGATGTATAAAAAATAGTGCCAATGCTAATTATATATATTAAAAAATATATATTTAAATTTTTTTTCAAAAAAATATCATTTTACAAATAAAAATTATAATATTCAACTTATATTATATATAAAATGCAGTCCAAAATATATAATAAATATAATCAAGTCTAATAAAGAAAATTATAATATAATCAATAAAATATAGAATAAAATAATTTAATCTTACAGGGTTAAATAGCATGATATAGACTCTTTAGTCCAATATTATAATAAAAATTAAGAATAATGTTAATATTAATGCAAGTGTGCATACATTATAAACTTAATAGGAATGGGATTTATTTTAATTAAAATGATAAATAAAATTAATAAAAAAGTGTGTTTCAAAATAAAGTCAATTTTCGACTATTAATAAAAATAAAATAAATTTAGAAAAATATTTATTTTTTTGTAAATAATCAAAATTATTTTAAATTTTCATTTATAACTATAAATATAAATATAAAATGCAATAAAAAACATATGCTCCTGTTTCTATTGAGGAAGTGAAAAAATTAAATAAACCATCAGATGATTTTTTGTGCTCTTTAAAGGCAAACACTTACAATATTCAATTTTTAGCATTTAAAATTAGAGATGTAGATACAAAAAAAGTTATTTTTGAAATATAAAGAGACCAAGAAGAAGAATAAGAGTCGACAGAATAAGGGGCAGCAAATGAAGAAGACAATATTGACTTAAATGATGAATTTGATGATCCAGAGTATAGAACAGTGCGTAAAAATTAAACTATAAAGCCATATTCATTTTGATATAGAATGATAATTATAATTTATTGAAAAAAGGATATCATTTTGGACCAAACTTCTTTTAATTATAAAACATTGGAACTACATTAGAGTTTTCTGTTGGAAATAAACCAGTCAAGAATTTAGTTATGATAGAACGACACTATTTTAAAGATCATTTGATAAAATCATTCGAATTTAAATTTCCTTTTTGTATACCAAACACAACTAATAGTTGGGAAAGCATATATGAATTACCCCAAGTAGCAAAAGATTTATAATAATAGATGATAGACAATCCTTGGGAAACCAAAAGTGACTCCTTTTATTTTGTTGATAACTAACTTATTATTCATAATAAAGCGGAATACAATTATGAACCAGTTTAAGAATATGACGATGATGATGAAGAAGAAGAGGGGGAATTAGATACAGATGAGGGAGATATATCTAGATAATCTTAAAAATGATATTAATTTATAATAAATACACAAATGAATATATTACATTTCTGTAAAGAAATTTATATATATTTTTAAATTTCGATTTTTTTATTGATATATGCGAGAGTTACTAAGGAAAATTATAATTAATTTGTTCTATATAATTATATAATAAATTATTAAATAGAAGATATATTTTACTATATTAAATAGTAGTTTTATATATATATAAATTGCTTTAAAAAATAATTGTAAATAACTTATATGTGAATTGTATTTATAATTTTCTGTATAAATAATTATTCGTGTATTAACTAAAAAAAAAAAAATCGATTCGTAAAAAAGAAATAGGATTTTTCCCAAAAAATTAAAATATATTTTACATTAAAAATGCAAGAAGAATAAATTGATTTTGAAAAAGAAGTTGCTGAATTTACTAAATATAATTTTGTTAAAGATATAGAATTTTCTAATAAGAAAACTTAATATATAGAAATGAAGATAACAACATTAGAAGATCATATTATCTACGTTATATGCTCAACTTCTAAGGGAATAGAAGTAATTTTATTTAATTGATTCATAGATTATAAATATAATCATCATTTTAATAAAGGTTTAACAAAATAGCAGCATATTAAAAGAAAAATTAAAGTTTGATACGTTTGAAGGATTATTAACTACTTATTCCTAATAGTATGAAAAAAAATTTACTAATGATTTGAATTCTAGACTTCTTTAAATATAGAGGCTATAATAAAAAGAAGAAGAAGAAGAAGAGAGGGCGGATGATTGAATATTTTTTAATAAAATAACCAAATAAAAGTATATTATATATAATATTATTCATAAAAATAAACAAAAAAATATATAAATTATCATATTGTTATATATAAAATTTAGTTTTAAAAGATTAAGGAATTTTAAAGTTAATTATATTTAAAATATATTAAAATAATATTTTAATTATAATTATATATATAAAATTTTTAGAATAATAATACATTTATAATTCTAATTTTAAATATTTATAACACAAGGTGCAATTTAAAATAAAAATTAAAAAATTAGAAAGATTTTCTATGTAATTAATATTTGTTTTTTAATTAGGTAGTAAAAAGTATATATTTTATAATACAAAATATCTTAGTTTTTTAATTTTTAGGAACATTGGGATGAGAAAAAATATATTTCAATGTTAATAAGAATTAAATCTGAAATTCCCTCTTTTTAAAAAGAAATAGGTAAATAGTCCATTTTCACATTAATTTTATTAGTTTATAAGAATTAATGTTAACAAATTTAGAAATTTAAAATTAATAAGAAGAAAATGAATACTTTTAAATTTATAGTTAAATATCAAGATGATTAAACTAATTTATATAAAAATATATAATTAATTTTTTATTATACATTAATTTATTTTATAAATTCCATTAAATTTTGCGAAATTTCTTTTAAATTCTAAAGGAAAAGTTACTAATTATTATAAGTCTAATTGAAAGCCTCGATAAATTATAGAAAGAAACGAATATTTACTAAATATATGAAAAAAGATATATAATAAATTTTATTTAAAAGGAAATTTATAGATTTTTAAATAATCTTAAATATATAAAGAATAATTGAATATTATGATAATTACACTATATTTATAAGGTAATTTATAGATTTTTTAAATAAATTTAAATTTATATAAAGAATAATTGAATATTATGATAATTGCACGAAGTGATTTGTATTAATATATATATAATAAAAATAAAAATATTTATTTCATGCTTTAATTTTGACTTTTCCTTGAAGATAGAATAACTTTATTATTATATATAAATACTATATTGTAAATACCTATAAGATATATGAGCTAATATAAAATTTTAAATATCTTAATTTTTATATCTTATTATTATTTTCACTGCTTGTTATTATTAGACACTCCATTTTGTTCATTTTAAAGCTTTTAACTCGTATAAGAAAAATCAATATTACAATTTTTATAATTAAAATCTTTATTTTCACATGGCTTCATGAAAGTCTAAGAATGTGTTTTTTTATGCTTAATAACTGATTTCAAATATTCTATCATACCTCCTCTTTCATTTGAAATATAGTACATTACAACTCCGTCAAAAGTAATCACCGCTCCCACACACAAAAAAACAGTTAAATAAAAGTCAGGAGCAGAAAAAATTCTTTTTGAAGTTGAAAACACACTGAAATCTTCTATCAGAGAAGAAATAAAAATATATAAAATATAAGATAAAAAAGAAGTCACAAACATTGTTAGAAGCATTAGACTTGTCCAATACTATGTGTGTAGCAATAACTTTAAATTAACTATAAAAATAATAGAGGTGTACATCGATATACTTAAGAACTATAAATATATATAAATATATAAATAAATAAAAATTATAAATTTCTATGTATTTACCCATATATCAGGAGAATAACCGTATTTATCAGTAGATTAGTCATAATGAATTGTAAATATATGAATGAAAAATACTAAAATAGCATGAACCATTCCCTAAAACATCCAAATAAAAAAGTTTTTCAAATTAAATATTTGATTTGTTTATCCAACATAATATAATTTGGGATAAACATCCTTTAGCTTTTTTTGATTTTTAAACATAATACTTAATTGTTGTCTTTCTTTGTTAGAAACATTTGGTCCATTTAAATTTAAAGCATATTACATATCTGATTCAGTCATTTCATCATTTTTTTAGGTCTTTCTATTTTGAAATACACATCTTATTCTGTGATTGCTCGCACAATTAGAGGACATGCTGTAAAAATTATATTATAGAGAGTGATATACCAATCATCAAAGATAGTTTATCCTGAAAAAGCACAGTAGAATGAAAAGTAAAATTAGGGAATAGTGAAAATAAAGTTCTTATAGAAAAAATAAAGAATCATTTCGGAAATCCTCAAATAAGACCATCTAGTTTAAATTAATAATAATATCTTTAATGCCTAAAATAAAATTATATATTTAGTAAATCACCTTCCGTGTACCAAAACAAGTCTCCATAATTATTAGAATTCTGGCAATGCATAATCAGAGGATTAAACAGCTCTCATTCCTTCCTAGCCATAAAGTCCAACCCCAATGTGGGCTTCTTAAATCATATTAACATCATTAGCACCATCTCCGATAGCTAGAGTAATTTTATTTAGTTTTCTTTTTACTAATCTAACTACTTCTGCCTTTTAAAACAAATTTAAATAATAATCTTAAATCCATTTTAATATAATATAGTAATTTTGTTTTGTATTACTTTTTATTTCGGAGTAGCTCTACAACAAACAACAGCTTCACAATTTTATATTATTTTAATTAATTTTTCAGAAGAGTCATCTTTTTCTAAAACACGGCCTAGATATTATCCTTCTATCAGTAAAGCCTTACTTATTTTATCTTTACTTTGCATTATTTCCTAACATTCTTTAAATTTAGAGTCTAATTCTTCATTAATAGCTGCTGTGGATGTCTCTTTTTTTTGATTCAATAGTGGTGTAAAAGTCATAACTCTAAAATCTGGCTATATTAATTTACATGATCTAGCTATATTTTCTGCAGTTTCCATTTTGTCCTATAATTATAAATAATTTTATAAAATATATAAAAATCAATTATTATTTTTTACTCCTGTTAACATCCAGACCTTTATTTTGGCTAAAAGCATATCCCTTATTGTTTCAGGAACATTTTCTTATAATTTATCTTCGACAGCTTGTAAAAATAATTTCAAAATTTAATTATTGTAATAAAAAGTATAATATATTTCTATATATACCAGTGGCTCCTAAAAGGAATAAATTTGTTTCTATTTTTTCTCCAAGCTTTGCTATAGCTTTTTCTCTATCTTTGACATCAGCTAACGCTTAATATTCTTTTTAATATTCTACTAATTCATTTTCTTCAATAACTCTCATCGCCAAGAGTAAAGTTCTCAGACCCTTTTTAGAAAATTCATTGATATATTCTAAGACTTCAGCTTTATGTTGGCATTATTCCGTTTTATTTAGCCTATCTAAAATCATATTATCTGCACCCTTTATATATAGTTTTATAATTCCATTATGTCTTATGATGACAGACATTCTTTTTCCTGATAATTTTTATAAATAAAAGTCTTATAATATTTTAATTTTATATTTTTACTATCTGAATCAAAAGGGAATAACATTAACAAGTCTACTTTTTATTCATATCCATCTTTGTTGTTTTAATAAATAGTGTTCCACAACTGAAGAGAAATTTAATTAGATGTCTGTTTTTAAAATACGAATCCAAAATGTCTAGCGATATCTACTAAAGTAACTTCATCTGGGCTGGGCCCCTAATATCTTAAATCAGATCTGATGATTTTAGAATCTGTTTGGATACACTTATCATCTTAATCATTTTACTCAACGACGCATTCGTGACAGGTAGCCAACAACATTAGTATTTCTTAAGCCATTTCTAGTAATTTAATATTTTAATATTATACATAGAATTAAAAATAAATTTGTAAAAAAGTGATTACATTATCTGTTTTCAATTGTATACATTATTTTCGTATTATTAAGATTTTTTATCTGAAAGGGATGGAAAAGCTTTGAAAGAAAGTTGCTCTATATTTCACTTAATTCCTTAGTTGATCCCTTAATATTCAATAAGTCTACAAGAGTATTATCTATAGTATTGACTTATATTTCTGACATAGTATCTACTACTTTTGTTGGTCGTTTCTAAAATGTCTTATGACTGGGTCTTATTGCTTTTCTTTTTTCTTCTTCTTTTTTCTGATAATATTATCAGAACCCAAAATATCAAAGTTTCCAAATAAGTCTCCTCCTACCATCAACAATTTGAATTCCATTAAATTACAAGTTAGAGTTCCAGTTTTATCACTAAAAATATACTCTATTTATCCTAATTCTTCACTTATTGATGTAGTAAATACTTTAGGTCCTCTTTATTTGCTTACACAGTACCTTTATATCATAAATCATATGCTATAATATATTTTTTGATAATATTAATATTAAATTATACATTTCTTCATCCCATTATATTAGAAATCCTTATATTTGTTTTACAATTTCTAATGAGACAATCAATGATATGGGAATCATTGTATTGTTGAGTACTAAATATGTGAAAAAAGTCAATACTCCAACTAATCCTCCTCTTTCTCTTTCTTCCATATCTCCATCATCTAAGTACTTATGATCTTTAAAATATAATGAAGTCCAAATCTATTAAATAATATTTAATAATGAGAATTTATTTAGCCAACTTAATTAAATCTTAGGTTACTCCTGCTCCCAAAGCTGAGGTAAGTGAAACAAGAATCTAGAATAGTAAAATTATTAAAATGAGTTTATTAGTTAAATATTCAATATTTGATTATTTGAATTTTGATTTATCAGCATTTTTCATAATTTTAGTATCACTTCCTGTATAGCAAACTATTCCAATAACCCAATTAGTATTTTTTAATTTACTACCTCTCAATAAGAATTACTTAGAGTCAACCAGTATCTTAAAAATTATGTTATATTTATTTAGTTGTACTTATATTAATTAAATTACTTTTTATTAATTTTATTAGTTCTCATTAACGCATAAAGTCCCTTCAAATTTATATAAGTCCTAGTCGGGAGGGATACAAGTAACTTTTCCTTAGATAATAGGTACAGAATCATTTGCCCATTTTAATGTTTCTTGCATAGCTCCTTTGGGTTTTAAGTTTTTCTCTCCATCCAAAGATGATGTTTCTATAAAACATACTCCTTCATCTGATGAAGTTTTTATAACAATAATGTCTGCAGGAAAAGTTTCATTTATTCCAACTCTAACAAAATCTCCCACTTAAACCTTTTAGATAATTATTACTTTAATTATAATATAAAATGACTAAGCTTCTAATTTAATTTACTTTGCTCCATAAAACAATTTCAAACTCTTTTCCGTTAAACACTTTGCAATTTGAAGAATTTAATTCTACATCACTTCTGTGTCTTTATAAATCTTCTAAACCTTCCCTTACCATACCTGCATATTAAGGTTTAAATAAATTTTGTTAATAAATAAGTGTATTTAAATTTTAAAGTTACTTATGGCTATAACAAAAATTAGAGGAGCCCAAGCCTATCAAATAATAAAAATAAGTTATTCTTTTTAATATATATAAATTATTTTTAATATATCAAATATTATTGAAAGAAAAAATCAACTATTAATTCATTTTTTGAAATTTCAAATAGGAATATATAATTTTAATATTTAATTAATATATTTTATTTTCTAAATTATTTATAATTTTTATAATTATAATATTTAATAAATTTAAATATTATGTAATTTTTTTCATTGCTTACAACATTTCCATAAATAAATAACAATGAATTGGATTGTAAATAAAGTATATTTAAATTCAAATAATAAATTACAGCAAAAGGGTGCAAGGGAGATATATCAGGTATAGATTGTAAAATTGCAATGATTAAAAAGTATACATTGGCATATCTTTTGAACTGTAGGAGTAAACACTTGGGGAAAAAGTTGAAAACGGTGTATTTCGAAGTAGTGATAAAATTTTGCTCGAATTTTGATTCTAAGTTAGCTCCTTACTTTCCAAAAATAAACTTCCTTTGAGGAATCTCTATATACTTGCTGGCCTTTCTAGAACTTCTGGAACCAGCTTACGAATTTTAAATATCCTGTTTGTCCATAAGTTTATTGAATTATTGGTTTGATTTTTATTGTTTTTTATTGTATTCTCGTTAATATTTGCTTGTTGGATTGTATTATGTTATTTTTTAATTATTATTATTATGTTTAATTCGCTGTATTATTGCTTATTTGTTTTTTCGTTTTCTTCAATTTTTATTCCTTTTTTATTATATTAAATATTGCCTTACTAATTATCTCCTTTTCATTTAATATATTATATAATTTATAATTATGCAAATACTCTCTTTGAATTTATGTTTGGGAGAAAACTTGAATTTATTTTTTGTAATATTTTAATATATTTAACTAAATAACTTTTTATGTCCTTATTCTATACTTAATTTACATTTAATATATACTCAAAAACTACCCCCCTTGAATATCAAATAATATAAATTTATATCAAAGTAATAGAGTTAATTATTATGATAATTAATATGTGCTGATTTTAAAGTTTTTTTAATATGAAAAATAAATATATAGCCATAAATGACATTAATATTGGGTTCTTTATTTTAATTTTATAGTTTTATTATATTATTTATATATAGTCAATTAAATATTTTAAATATTAATAATTTTAATTAAATGAAAAATATGTAATTTAGAGAGAAAAATAATTCGTTATAAATAATATATTTGATTATTTTATTTATTAATTAATCAATAAATAAATTAATTTATTTAATTCAAATATATTAAATTTTAAACAATAAAATAACAAAACTATCATTTATTTTACCTTCTATTTTAAATCAGTCATTAATGAAAGAATTTAATTCAGTTTTTAAACTACTTTATTTGGTTTTTAATAATATTCTTAATGTTAGTCTTTTCTTAAGGTTTCAACTGCATTTTGATATTATTTAAGCCATCGATAAATTTTTTCATTAACTTATCACCTCCAATATAATTATATATTAAATAATTAATATAATAGTCATTATTATTATAAATGAAATTTATATATCATATATTTATAAAGTCTGAAAAAATTAGCTGAATTAGTTTTTAAATATATATATAAAATGAAGAGTTATTTCAAATTATAGATATAAATATTATATTAATTAGATATATAGATATTATAAAAATAATATTAAATAGATTTTATAATAAAAAATAAGAAAATTTAATTATATTAAACTAACTACATTAAATTCTGATAGTAGAATATTATTGTTACATATATTTAATAAACATATTATTTGAATGAAAATAATCAATATTAAAAGATAAATATTACTAAATAGTAAAATATTTTATGTATAATTCATGTAATAATAATAAATTTACAATAAATAATAAGTAAAAATTAAAAATTTTTTCAAATACATTCTTCTTTGAGGATTTTTTTACATAATCTTTATGACACATATTTTTAACAAATTAATAATATTTTAAAAGATCTTTTGTGTGTAAATTATGAATATGTGACCAAAAAATTTTTTGCATTCTTTTTTATTCTTCCTCATCTCCATTTATTACTTTGTTATTTTATTTGGAATAATAATTTCTACTAGTAGAGAGTTTTTTATCTACACTATATGAATAGCGAGATGTTAGAGATTAAGATATAGGTTAATGTTATTCTTTTTAAATTTGTTTATAATTATTTTTTAATATATTAGATATTTCAAATTATCTACCTCTGCTAATATCTTCTAAATTAAATTATTCAAAGTTTTTTAAAAGGTGGATGTCTTTATCAGTTATTGAGGATGAATTTATTTCTAATTTTAAATCTGAAATAATCTAATTCCTGGTTCCATTACCAATTTCTTAACTTTAATAAATTTTATTTTATTTTTTAAGTACAGAATTACAATTATCGCCAAAAGATTTGTTCATTTTCATTGTTGGTTTCTATATTAATATATTATTATTGGAAATAGATGATAAAAAAGTTGGCTTTTTAGATATTAGATCGCTTCCTTTAAGAGAACTATTGCTTTTATTGGGATGGTATGGTTTATATATCCCATTAATTTAATTATTGTTTAATTTCATTCCTTATTATAAAACTTTTTCCTCATTTCCATTATTATATATAGAGCTAGAATTATTTTTCCCATCACTGATAACTGATTTGTGAAGAATTGAAGATGATTTTTGTGGAGAATTAAAGGGTTTACATGTTTTGTAATAGGATTAGTTTGTATATAGCTTGTTCATTTAATGATTTTAAATACCTTATTCTATAAAGCTGAGTTATTGTGGTGATTTATTTTTTTATTCCCCTTAATCATCTAGTTTTTATTAGAGTTTAATGCATTTTTTATTTTATTATTATATTTAGAGATTTTAATTTTTTTATTCCATTTATTATAAATTATTGACTTATTCTTCTTAAAACTAACTGTTAGAAATTTTTTATAATTAATTTATTTAACTTCCGTTTTCATATAATTATTATTGATTGTTATTATTATCACAAATATCATCATTACTTTTTTCTTGTGATATTTATTTGAAATGATTTTATGATTTATAATTATCTGGATGATTTTAATCTTTAAAAGATTCATCAGGGGATTATCGGTCTATAAGACTTAAATAACTCATAATTTTTTTTCTATCTAAAGGAGTTATTGGTTTTATTTAATTAATCAGATCCATGTGGCTTTATTATATATTAATTATGTCTTTTTAATCTTCAATAGCTTTATCTAAAGATTATTATATTTTTCTTTAAAACTAATCAGCTTGTTTAATTCTTTTTTCTTAGCTTTAATTGTTGTTTTAGTATAAATTTTAATGTTCCATTTTATCTATATTTTAAGACTACTGTAAATCTGTGTTATTCTATTAAAATTTTATTTCAGGTATTTATTCAATATTTTATTATTTTACTATATTCTTGTTTTGAATTTATTAAATTTTAAAATTATCACTGTTTTACAATCCTTGA
Organism: Miamiensis avidus; assembly: GCA_037039885.1. NCBI lineage: Eukaryota > Ciliophora > Oligohymenophorea > Philasterida > Glauconematidae > Miamiensis > Miamiensis avidus. The sequence continues at coordinate 449,093 of JAWVGU010000025.1, forward strand.
TTATGTTTGTTTTAATTATCAGTTACTTATCTAATTTTATGAGGATATTCGATATTTAATTGATCATACTCATCAACATTACTTAAATTTAAATCATTTGATTTATTTATAGATTAATGAGTAGAGTTTTTACTTTCTGTTTACAATTATTGCTTATGTAATGCATTATTATTAATATCGTCATATGGAATGCTTATAAATTATAAAATTTTTTCAATAGAATCAAGTTATTAATATTACATTTTTTATTTTTCAGATTAAATTTGATTAGAATATTCTTAATCTAATTCTTACTATATTTAAGAATTTTATTACTAGCATAAATTCTAATCGCATATTTATGACATATAAACCTAATTCTATGACTAGTCATTTTGCAATAAATTGTTTTAATCTTTATCTTTTTAAATTTCCTTTTACTCCTCTTACTTTGACTATTATTAGAAATATTAATAGTTTTTAAACTGGTATTCAACATTTTAATTTTAACTTTTTGATCTTATTCATTTTAATCATCTTTTTAATATTATTATACAATTTTCTAAAAATCTTTATTTTCATTAATATGATTATGATTGATTCTTTATACATCATTATTACTATATTCATTAATGAATGGAATAGCTTATAATAATTCTAGACTGTTTTAATTATAATTGTTGCTAGGAATCTATTTTATATAATTCTATTACTAATTTTTAAGTTGTTGTGTAAAATCATTTTCATTTTCTTAATTATGGCTATTAAGTGTTTAATTACACATATTCTTTCTACTGCTCTTACTCCTAGAACTTTGAATATTATCGTTGTTTTTATAGTTGATAAGAGGAATTGAGGATAAGTTAGGGAGAACTTTTACTTCTTGGGTTGATTAGTTATTTTATTACATTTTTTGTTAATGAGTCTAATTTTCTACTCTATATGATAAATTATGAGATTCATTTATCTCATTTTATTACAATGAATTATTATTATATTCAGGCGTTTCCTATTAATAAGAACTGCATAAATTCTAGTTGACTCTATAACTTATAAGAGGAGGCAAATCACAATCATCAGTTTAAATAGCAATTTGTGATTTTGTTTTTCTATGTTTTTCAGAAACTTGATTCAAAGAAGGACAAAAGTGCTTTAAAGATAGTTATACTTCGTAAAAATTCTCCTCTTTATTTAATTGGAAATTTATATCTGACTTATTAATAAAATTTTTTATCAAGGGGTCTGCTGTTTTATAATTAAGTATGAGAGATTATTTCTCTTATGGAGGATATAATAAATCAGGTGAATTTTGCATTTCTGTGCGAATAAAAAAAATTATACACTATATTATTGTTTTTATTTTTAAATATAAATTATTTTTATTTTTATATTTCAATGTAGTATTTTTATTTTGATAAAGGCAAAAAATAATAAAATTATTGGACTTTTATTTATTGCTCGAATACAAGATTTTTATGAAGCTAATATAATTTAATAAATTACCAAAATTTATTCAATATTATTATTATTTTTATGATGTCTATTTTTTATTTATATTCTAATGAGGAAGTAAAACTAAAAATCATATTTTTATTGTAGATTTATATTGGAGAGTTGAATTACTGTTTCTGATAATATACATATTTTTACTTACTAAACTACTATATATAAATTTATAATTTTTAGATTAAATATAAAAAGACATAGATAAAAGAAGATTTTTTTATAGTAGTTTCAAGAAACAACTCCTGAAAGCCATATAACCATATTAGCAATTAATTTATCTGTCCCTGCTAATTTCCAGAAAATATCATAACTTTAAGTGGAAAAAAAATTGAATTAACTAATAAGAATTTATTGAATAATAATTATTTATTAAAGTAATTTTTACATTCTTGTCATACCATTATCAACTAATATTCTTCCATGCACTTTGTTTTATTCGGAATATAAAATTAAAGGATTGTCTTCAGAATTGTATGCAAAAATTTTGAAATCAGGGTGTATATTTATAGGATGGCAAATTGTGTTTCCTTCATAGAAATTGTTTATTCCATAGGCAATAGAGTGATGTCTATTAAAATGAGACATATCGGCCTCATCTCCAGCATATATCATTTGAGTTCCTATATAATCCCCAGTCAATTTCATTCCAGTGAAATATTTTTCTAAAAACATATTTGCATGAGTAAAGTAAGGATCATTATCTGCTCCAATATACAAAGATTTTTTTCTATATTTTAATAAATTAATTGTATTTCAATAATAAAATATTAACTAATTATTGGGTTTACCTTCAAACACAAATTTATGTAATGCTGATAAAAATTTATTTTCATCTCCATTAAACTTAAAAGATGCTATCATAAAGCATATATCGTAATTTCCACTTTCTAATTTATTACTAAACTCATCAGTAGATGGTTCTATGTCTAATTAAAATCCAAAATCTCGTATTATTTACATATTTTAGGTAAATTCTTCTATGAAATTAGTTCCTTCGTGGAATACTCCTGCTAATATTTTAAAATCTTCAAAGGCTTCCTTTTTACCTAGTCAAATAATATATATATTACTATTAAAAATAAATATTTTATATATTATATATCTTTTTTACCTAATTTTATATTTTTGTAGTTGAAGTGCTCATCTAATTCTTTTTCATTGTCACACTATGCTGTATTACAAAATTTTTCTAATTTTAAATCCTTTGCCTTTTCTCCATATATTCCTTATGTAACGTTATTAGTTTTTTCATTTTTACTTACTTCTTTTCTTTTTGTAGCAAACCTAAGATGATATATTTTAAAACTCAATTTAATATAATATTTAAATCTTAATCTAACTAACTTTTACCTAGGCTTTTTCGCTTTCATGGGTTCCCATTCCTCTTCTTAGCTGGGAATGTATTCGATTTCAACTTTATCATAAGAATGAGCTGTAATTGTACTGAAAGAGTAAGGGTGCTTTTATTTTTCGACTTAAGGAATTTCACTTTATATAGCTTAATTGGTGTTTAGATTCGTAAACTCAATTTTATTTTCTGAATAATTAACTTTCATTAAAATTTTATGACCTTTTTAAATTCCAAAGTCTAGATAAAAATAATAAATACTCATTTCACCTAATTAAATTTTTTATAAATATGGTAACTTACCAACTTTTTCAGCTTTTACACCCCCTTTACATAGCCATCCATGGGAGGTTATGAATATACAGTTTAATGGCAATACTCTGAATTTAATACTATATCCTGAGTTTACAATACAGTGTTTTTGTACTATTCTATGATATTTTTGTTAGAATTATTATTAAAATATTAAACATTGCTCTTATATATATTACCCAATCGCTATACTATTATCATCTTATTAAGTCTATACATTAAAAGAGCATTATTATTCCAAATTATATAATACATCAACTGGTCCAAAATCAAACTTAACAATTTAATATTTTAATTTTAAAAAAAATATATAAAAATAATATTTACTTTAGTATAGACTTTATAACTTCCTGTCTTTATAATTACACTTCCATCATCTTATTTATTATAGGATACTTCACCATCAATCTCAAATGTTTCTTCTATTTTTTTGGAGGTGTTTCAGGTTTAACTGGCTCAGGTATCTTTTCTACAGGCCTCTCAACAACTTGTGTGACAGGTGTGGGTTTTTTCTTTTCTGGCTTGGGCTTCTCTTTGGGTCTGGGTATTACAACTACAGGATCTGGTTTTTTTACTCTTTATCTTATTATAATGATATTATAAAATATAAATTTTAAAATATTATGATTTTATTTTATTTTATTTTTTTATTATTTGGTTAAAATCAGAATATGCATTTTGATGTATTTCAATTTACAAACTTAGAATATTCAAATAACTAATTGGAATTAAATAAAAATTTGAAATTAGAAATTTAATAAAAAGTGAGGACTTTTAATATTCCAAAAAACTTATTAAATAAAACTATTTGTTTATATTTACGATTGTAGTTTTTTATATTTATCTTAAATCTATTTTAGTTCTTCTTCTAGCTTTTTTGAGTCAGGAGTGCCATTTTATTGATGTTTTTTCATATCCCAATAAACTATTTTTTATGTATCTTCGAACTAAATTCGTTTCCATCCTGGGGGCCCATTAATTGTATCTAATATAATTTGTTGTATTTCATAATTATTCTGCACTTCTTTGATATTAAGACCTAGTGTTTTTATTGCCTTATTTACTTCTTTTCTCCTAATATCATTAGGATTTAAAACCATGAGTTCTAATAACTCTTTATGCGTCATATCTTTGAGCACCATGAACTTTTCTCCTTAATTATTGATTTTTATAGTTTATTTTTCTCCAACCTTTTTATGATTAAAATATTTGATACAATTAATTAGTATTAAGAATGATATGATTATTAATATATAAAAGCGAATAGTAATTTTTTATAAATAATATATTATTTTTTATACCATAAAATTTGCAGCCATTCCAAACATTTTATTAGCATTTTCCATATCTTAGTCAGCAGACTAAAAATATTAAAGATTATTATCTTGAGTGGCTTTACTCTTTACTGGAGATTTCGATTATTATCCGGCTATATGTTATCGGAATTATTTTTATTTCATCTACTATTATTTTCTAAAATTTTCTTTAAAAGCTTTTGTTTCTTCATCATCAGACAATGGCTCCTACTTTTCATAAGGTTAAGGATTATATCTTGAATTAAAATTTGAATTCCAATTTTAGTCTTTTATATCTTTATTTTTAGAACTTGCTCTTTTCATTTTAATAAATAGCTATTTTATTTTTGAGTATTATTGTTCTAATATTATGTTTATTAAATATTTTTTATTTATTTAATTAATTTTATTTATAGTATATTAAAATTAAATAAAAAGTATATAAGAAATTTTATCATTTTAATTATTATCATCATTAAATTTATCATTTTTTAAATTTAATTAAACAAAGCTCTAACCTAATTTAATATTAATCTGAAGGATATAATTTTAGAAAATATATCATATAATAAAATTGTTTAAATTAAAGTTATTAGTTTATTAATATACTGGTTTACTATAAATATTTTTAACTTTTTTATAGCTTTATACAATATTATTTTATTCTAGATTAAAATATAATAAGTATATTTTAAATTTTTATATAAATAACTATATTAGAGTCTATTTAATTTAAATAATTACAAAAGTAAGTTTAATTTGGATCAATGTCGTTATATTAAATAATAAATATTAATAGTAAAATTAATATGTAGCTCGTAGATAAATAAATAGATAGATAGATATAATAATAATAATTTATAAAGTATAGTATATTTTTATTAAGAAAATAATATATTCTTAAAACAATTGTAAATATAATATATTTTTCTTTTAGTTATTATTGGTAAATGAAAATTAGTTAAATTATTAGAGAATTTTTAAAGGGAAAATTTTTATATTAGTTTTTAGCTTTTTTAATTTTAATATGCTATACTTTCTTTTTTCTCAAATTTAATTATTGGTATTATTTGAAGATGATATTGCTTTAGGAGTATAATTATTTTTATGAGCCATATTCAAATGCGTATTACTTTAAGACTATAATTTTGTAGTAGGAGAAATTCCTCCTTATTACAATAATTCGCTGTTGCTATTGTTTTTATTAGAGGTTTGATAATTAAATTAAGACAATTATTTCGTTGAATTGCCTACAGAATTTTATTTCTAAATATTAATAATATTTTCAACATTTTTAAGTCCTACAATAACCACAGTAACATTATCAAATGATTTACGCATCATACTCACTTTCATTACATTTTCAATAGCTTTCCCTACAAACTCATGATGATTTTTTTAACCAGGTGCTACATTCCAGCAGCAATTTACCATCTCTTGATTAGTCAATTTATCAAAAATACCATCACCTATTTAATAGAATAATATTATGAATGATATATATTGCAGTCTAAAAATTAAAATAATGATAATACATGCTAAAACAATAAAATCATGTTCATCCTTTATTTCAAATTATACTATATCTGGCTCAGCACTTATAACATTCTTTATGCCCCCATATTTAGCCAATTTAGCTTCAGAGTCACCTATTGTTCTTGATACCTATTACATTAAATTTTAATCAAATAAATTAATTAAAATAAAAAAAGTTTATAAGTTTTTCAAAATATTACTGCTAACCTCCCTGGTAAAACTCTAAAAGGTCCCTTTATAATTTGTTAAACTCCATTTCTTCCTCCAATCCCAACAGGAATTTATGATCTTTAAAAAATTATATTTATTATATTATTCATATTTTTATATATTTTAACTAATCTATTATTTTACTAGTAAATTTTTCCGCCTAAACTTATAATTCTTTATTCTTCTCCAGGCTCTGATGGTTTATGCTTTATTTTAAAAACATAAAATTAAAAGATAAAAAAAGATTTATAAACTATATTGTATATATTCTTTTTTACATCTGTAGTCAAATCTTTGACTACTTTTCCTCCATTTTCTGATAAAACTGCACGTGAATCTCCTAAATTTACTGCATAACACATATTATCTTATTTCAAAAATATTTATAATTTTAATAACTTTTAATATCGAATAATATAAAATTTAAAAAAAAAATTACCAACTAACATCACTACAACAGCACAACTTCCTGCTTTATCTAGACCATTTGGTTAATCAGCCTTTTCTGTCCAAGCACTTTCTGCCTTTTCAAATCCTCTTTTAATTGCTTTGTAGGGAGAACTTGGGAAGAATTCATCTTTGATGATCTATATAAAAAAAATATTTTAAAAAATAAGATTTAAAGAATATAAAAAAAAGGTACGAAATAATGAAGATGGTCTCTCAAAAATTCTGCACAGGTTTAACCACCATGACCATCATAAATTCCGAAAAAAGAACATGTGGGCCAGTATGGTTCATTTAGTTTATTCTAAGGCTTCATCATGTTCAATATTATACTGACTCTGTCCTCATTGTAATTTCTGACTAAACCTTAATGAGTATTTGCAGAATAACAAGTTATGATACCCAGATTTTTTGTTGAAATTTTACTGGATTCAAGTGCTGGAAGTTAATCCTAAGGTAATAAGTCTTCTTCATTATAACTATTGTTATTATTATTATTGTTGTTGTTGTTGTTGTTGTTGCTATTTGAGTTATTATCTTAACTTTAATTAACACTTTCCATTAACTTATTTGTTTAATTTCCTGCGAAGCTACTTTACTTAATAGTTTGATTGGTTTAAGAAGAAACGATGGGATAGTTCCTTCCTAAATAAAACTATTGGGGATTATTGTTGCTATTATTAGAATTACCTTCTTTCGGGGTTATAGCTTAGGCCTAGTGGGAAGATTAAGGTTTTTAGATTTAATAAGCATTATTACTAGTATTTAGTGGCGATTTTCCAGATTCTCCTTGGTTATTTTATTATTATTATTGCTGCTGCTATTATTGCTAAATACTACTATATTTTAATTGCGAGTTTTTAACCTATTACTAGCTTTAGTTGCTTTATTACTATTGTTGTATTCCTCTCAGAGTAGCAGATGTAGAGCCAGATGTATATTATTAAGTATTTTTCATAGAATTTTAAAGTGGACTCCTCAAATAAGAAGCTGATAAATTACTAGACGAAGCTCCATTTTTTGGTGTACGAGATTAAGTCAGACTATGACCATAGTTATTATTGCTTCCGTTGAGATTGATGCTATTTGTTGCAATTGGCTATTAAATATGGGATGTTTATGACTGATATCCTTTGTTTTTGAAAAAATTGTTAATAAACATTAAAAACCAAATTTATATTTAAATTAAAAAATAATAGATTACCTTGTTTGATTATTCTATTTAAAGATTTCCGAGAAGAGATTAGCTTACGCTAGCCTTTAGGAGTAATGTCTTTATGCTATTACATATTGGGAGTCAAAGGTCCATTGTTATTATTAGAAATATTGTTTGAATTTTCGTCGTTTTAATCATATGATTAGTGATGCAATCCCTGTTGCTATTAAAGATGTAACTAGCTATAACTAAGAGAAGAAGAATTGTTATTTAAAGATAAGCTCTATTCTAGTGGAGGAAACTGGGTTTCTTTTTTAAAAATCTTCTTCTTTTAATCAGGAGCTGTTGTTGTATAAGAAGAACCTCCATTATTATTACTGTAGCCATACTAACCTCCAAGTGTGGAATTGCCATTATGTTAATTGACTCCATTGATTTTAGGTTTGTGAGAAGATGACAAGTTATTTGCATTCATTGCGCTGCTATTATTGTTGGTTTATGATCGAGATGATAAAGAATTGGGAGCAGCCCCTAAAGACATATTGAGATTTCCACCCGGTATAGAAGAGCTCATTTCGTTTTTTACACTTTGGTAAGCATCTCTATAAGCTTAGTGGCCACTAGCATTCTTTCTGGCATAATACTCATTGGCCACCTGGTTTTGCTGAGTTTTAAATGGCTACTTTACTACAATCCGCTAATTGTTTTATGGAGTTAAAAGTTAAGGTTATTATAACTATTATTATTGTTATTGATGCTATTAAGAAATTTCAAAATTTTTTTTAAGCTTTTCAGTAAAATTAAATTACTTTGAATTATTGCTGTTGCCATAATTTCCAAATTCCTAATTTTGACTTAAAGGAGTGTGTTTAGGAGTGAGCTTATCAAGGGTATTAGAAAAATAACCCGGACTTATTGGTGCAACTATTCCATTTTAACTATTATTCCCATTATCATTATGGTTATTAGTGCTAATATTATTATTAGAACTGCCATTGCCATTACCAGAAAATACATATTGATTGTTAGTATTGGTGTTGTTGTTTCTTTCTGTTAAGTACTTTTAATTTAATATTTTGGATGATTTCATATGTCTGCCATTATTTTAACCTGCATACATTAATGGTTCATATCTTTTTTGGAAATCTTTTTGATTTGCCAGATTATTATTGGATAATGAAGATTTCATTTATTTTTTTTTTATTATTTTCCAGTCGCTACTTACCTTAATAATATGTATGCAGGTGGTTTGTTTCTTATTATTAATTAACTAATAAAAAATTATTAAATTAATAAGTAATTTAGTTATAATTTAAGAGATGTTATGTATTATTGGGTTTTAATAATATTGTTTTTTCTTGAATTTAATCAATCCATTAATTAAAATTTATAAATGTTTATTTTTTTATTACTAAAATTTAAATTTAATATATATAAAATTCATATAATAAACGATAATATTATTATATGATGGTAATTAAGTAGCCAGCTGAAAATAGGATATTAAAAATAGGAAATATATTTAAAGGCTCATAGACCATATTTTGTTTTATATTAAATTATATCATATTTAGGAATTCTATTCATCATACAATGAGTTAATATATATAAAATACATAAATTATTAATTCTATAAATGCTTTTAACTTAAATATAGAAGCTATAGTGTTTAGTAAAATAATAATTAGTCCAGATAACCATATAATACCATTTTAACTTATAATTTAAAGACATAAAAATAGAGTAAATACAATAAATTTCATATATTATTACATAATAAAAAACAATTCATAATGTTATTTCTATTAAATAATATAAGGTTCCCCACAAAATAATGGTAGTTTAGTATTTTAATAAACAATAATTTCGATTTTATATAAATCAGAAATTTTAAAAATTTTTAAATTTCAACAAAAATTTGTATATTCTATAAACCATTATTTTAAATGAAACTTAATATAAATATAGTTGCAAATTGATAATATTTAAATATAGTTTTAATATAAATATTCATAATTTAAAAATTTTAAAAGAAATCTGTAAATAAATTTTTAGAATTACATTATATTTAAGTATAGCTCTAAACATTATTTATTTTAATATAGTATGTAAAAATAATATAAAAATTAATATTTTAATTAAAATTATCATATTATAAATATTGTAAATGGATATTATAAGAAATATTTTTTAAAGTAAATAATAATTAAACACTATGAATATAAATATAAACATATTAAGTTTTCTTTGTTTTATTGGAGTGAAATCTTGTCACAAATTAATTTTTAGTAAACTTTAAATATAGGTATTAATAAAAAGTTAATTTTTTACACAATAAGTATAATATAGTTTTCTACATAGTTCTAGGAAAAATTAAAAAAACAGAAATTACTTTATAGAAAATATTAAATTTAAATAGAAAATTTATTAATTTCATCGAATAGTTATTTATTGCAAATAAAATGTCTCAAGTAGCAGAAGCTTTAGCATAAAAAATAATAAAAACTTTTACCTTAAAAGATTTGGTTAAACACAAGCATACACCTTACAAAAACTTATATGAATTATGTTCAATTTATCCGAATTAAGGTAAAATTTTTAGATTATTTAAGAGTATTAATATCTATATTTTAATTCAAATATACAATTAGGAATTGATTTCAAAGTTTGGAGAAATACTTGGCCATAAAACTCTTATTATATAATAAAAGATACTAAATTTAAAGTAATGAATGATAAAGAATTTTGATAAACTTTTATTTATATTTATATATAAACTTTAAAATACCATTCTATTTGTATTTCTAGGATCCAAGTCATGGAAAGGCTTATGGAATTTTATTTTGGGAAGGTAAACAATAGAATTAGGTTCCTGTTTATATAAGAGGGGGTAATAAAAGGGGAACATGGAATTATGAAATAAATAATTCATATGCGATATTAGATAATGGAATAGAATATAAAAATGAAGAATTATAATTATATAGGAACTACAATAAAAAATAGAATGGAGACAATGTAGAGTCCTAAGAATGAGATAATTTAGCGATATTCTAATTATTTAATTCCTCTTTATTTAGAAAATTAACAATGAAAAGATAATAAAATGATACTTAATAAATAATGCAATATAATAAAAGATTATATAAGTTCTATGGATCAAAAATGAAATAACATTTTTTTGGATTTATATTTTTGTTTAAAATTAAATTTAGTGATTCTTTTAGAATTAAATTAGTTGCACTTTTTATCTATACTAATTTTTAGTAGATATACATTATTTATATGTGAATCACTTATATTAATTAATTTATAGTTAAATATTTAATCCTAATTTTTTTAGCTATATACACACTTAATAGCATTACTACTATTATTTATTATTTCAAATTATTTTTATTATTTAGCTACTTTTTTAGCTATAAGACTTCATAATAACTCTCTTTCACCATAAAGTTTTATATTTTTATTTTAACTTAACTTATTATTATAGTAATAAAAATTAAAATTAGACCTAGCAATTTTTTAAAAATCGCTTTCAATTTTTGTCTGTCGAATTATTGTTGTTGGCTGGTTTAGATTTTACCTAATAATAATAGTTATTTAATGATCTGTAAAAATATATTATTTATATGTATACTTTTTTTAGTAAATCCTCACTATAGTGAGTCATTTCTTAAACTTCTTTTTCATCCTCATCACTAAATCTTGATCCCTTTTTCTTATAAATTCTAAATCCATATACTCTTGGTACATATTAATAATTAACTGTGCTGCATTATATTTCGGGGCAAGTCTTTAGTATTATATAAAAAGTTATTGCTGTATACAAATAAATAACTTTTAGAAATAATAACATACGACAAGTAGTAATTATGGGAAAGAACATCCAAAATAACATCCATCAATATCAGGACATCTTTTCTTAGGGATATATACATCTTAGCATTTAGGACAATATACTTTAACTCTTGAAGTTCGCAATTCCTCACTCATTCCAACAGGGATGACATTTTGCCTCTCACAGAGGACTCTAGGACAAACTCCAAAATGTCCGAGTAAATATTTTTCTTTCATCATTTTGAGTCCTTATTAAATAAGAAAATTGTATTAAAATATATATATATATTCTAGTCTTATTTTTTTACCTTTGGCTGTGGTTATAAATCTTGCATGTATGAGACCATAAATGTCTGTAGCTTCTTAATAAATTTACAAGTATCTATATTATTATGTTTAAGTATAAATTAAAGAATAATAATAAAAATAACATAAAGATAATTATTTAATTTAGCATTTATTTGTTTTACATTTATATTTTGTTTTAATATTTATATTAAAATTATACACTTTTTATTAAAAAAATAGATATATAAATATACCTTTCATCTTCTAATTCATCATCATCCGGAATATCAGGAGATAAAATCATTTCTATAGCCTGACTAGAATAGAAATGTATAAGATATAATTAAATTTAAACTTTTACTCTTTGAGTAAAAAGTTATTTAATTATATTTTAAAGTTTACTTGTAGTGATTAAATTTTATTTTATTCCATACAAGTTGAACACATCTTTTATAAATTCTTCATCAACTTCACAGAGGAAAGAATGGTCTTCAATCGAACAAAACCAACTTATCCATCCCTATCCAATATCGGACCCAGAAGAAGAATTATCTGAAAAAAAAATAATGAATTATAATATTTTTATATTTTCTATTTTAGTTAATTTGATAGAAATTTATTTTTAGTACCTGACATTTTATGCTTTTTTGCTTGATTATTTATCTGTTTATATGTGAATTCTTAGTCGCTTTTAAAGTGATTGAATGATTAATTAATAAATTAATTAAAGTATATATTAATATTAATATCAATCATAAATCTATAAATTATACCATTCTAAAAAAGAAAACATAAGAATTATTATGTTCAATTTGATCATTTTAAAATCAGATTCATTGTATTAAACACAATGAAAAACTATTATTATGATGAAAATAATTGAGTATAAATTTTATTTTTAATAAAAATCCTATTTTCACTTTTTATATTATAGTATTAAGTTGATTTATAATTAAATATATAATATATAAAAAGATGTAAAGATATAGTAGAAGAAAAAATTAATATTAAAAAAAATTTCATAATTATGTTTTTTATTTATTTATAATTTTTTTTTTAAAATAAATGAAATAATAATTAATATTAAATACCCATAAAAGTGAGTAAGTATTAGTTAAAGAAATATTTTTAACGATTATATATTGTTTAGATTCAATTAAATAATAATAATTAATTTGATAATAGATTAATTTTGAAAGAATATAAAATAAAATATCAGAAAGTAATTCACTAATAAATTCTTATTCATTTTAAACAATAATTGTCTAGAAAATAAATAATTTAGTAACTTATAGATTATCATGCAAAAAAATCGTGTTTAACACTTAGAACAATAATAATTACACTCAGATAGACCAAATTTGTTCCATTCTGCCAGGTATCAAAAACCCTTATTTCAAGACTAAAGCGAATCAGAAAGTGAAGAATCGAGTACTGATAGATATATAGAAAAGTAATAAACAGGAAACATTATTATTTCGCACAATTTTTCATTGAATAACAATACTTATAATAATAGTTACAATCTTTAAACTGATAGTACCACTGTAACTCCAGTAAACAACAACAATAACAGCAATATTATAGTTTCCAATTACCTCAAACAATATTAGAAGTCATAATCTTAATCATAATTACCTAATAATAATACTAGTAATAAAAAGATGGTTGGGAATTCTAATTAATAAAATCAAAAAATTGAGTAATAAAATTATTTTTAAAATTAAAATAATTTTTGAAATATAGATTTTTTTTTAATAGGAAATAATATTATTGTATAAATCATACCAATAAAAAAGCTAAATATTGGAAACATGAAAGTTAAAATTAACAGCTTATTCAGTTTTAAAAATAATAGACAAATTAGCTATTTACACTATGTTCTAAATGTGCAGTTGAATATGCTGTAAAAGGAGAACACATTAGCGAAATTGGATCATCTGAATAATAATTCTCATAAATACAACCATAATAATTTTTATAATAATAATAAGGAAGCATAGAATAACTAAAGAACCAATTAGTAGGAACCTATGAATATATATAGTAACAGGAATAATAATAAAATCATCAACAACAACAATAATAAAATGTAAAAAAACAGATATAGTAGAATATATTAGAAAGATGTAGCTTTTCTTCTTTTGTTTCGGATTTTTAATCTTAAGAAGATTTCGGTATTGGATTTATGGGGAGTAGTAACAGTAGCAATTAGAATAATAGTAACAGTAAATGTGATGAAATAAAAAAATAAAAAGAAGAAGAATCTGATAAATTAAGTAAAATTTTATATATAAATTTCTAAAACTATACATTAAATATATTTTTATTTATATTATTTAGAAGCTTAAAAGTAAGAATAGCTGAAACAATTTTTAGAGAAAGTTAAGTAAATAGATGAAAAATCAAATTAAAAAAACACTAAATTAGCATATTTTTTAGAAACTACAAAAGAACATTATTCTTCTCAAATGGAAAAACTGTTATTGTTTTTCAATTAGTTCGAAAAATTAATTTCTGAATAAAAAAATGCTCTTCTTCATGAGTTAAATGTCTTGTAATGCAACCATAAGAGAGAAATTGAAGCAAATATTGAAACAATATCAAAAAACTAGAAAACAATAGAATAATATCAGAAGGAAATTTCAGAAAATTTAGAATCCATAATAAATTTAATGGAAAAAGAACCTTTTGAAATGATTTTGAATAGTTATCTTAAAAAAGTTGAAGAAATAACTTTATTTCTTAATTAAGAAACTCCTAATAACTTGCAAAAATTACATTATTATGGGGAAGAATTTGGACAAGAAATGCTAAAAAAATAACTTAAAACTCTTTTGCCATATGTGAATTAATTCCCATTTTAAAAATAATTAGCTGATGTCGAAGTGGTAAAATAATAGTAATTATACTAGAATATGAGTTGTTAAGAAAAAGAAAAATAACTACAAGAAATAATTCAAGTGGAAAATTGGAATGCTTTGACTGATAGGGGGGTGAGTGAATCCTAAAAAATAGAAGAGTAACAAAAATTAGAATAGGAAGGAAATATATCTTAAAAAAAGGAACTTAAAAAATCTACAGATAATAATATAAATGATAACGATAATACTTGTGACTTAAAAAGAAAAAGCAATGATATCAACTTCTAAAAACAGAAATAATTGGTTTAAATATAATAAAACTCTCCTGTGATGAAGATATGTTAAACTCCTAATTCTAAACAATAATAACAACAAATATAACTATAATATAAGAAATAAATTGGGAAAAAATTAAGTCAATCTAAGTTAGAAAATTGTGAATAATAATAATAACAAAAATAAGAGACTAAAAAATAAGATCCTACCTCCTCTAAATTCTCAAATTCTAAAAATACAAACTGTAATATGAAAAGTGCAAATACAATTTTATCTAGTAAAAGACTATCTTTAACTTCTAGTCCTTCTATTAGTACTATGTAGGGTGGACTATCAAATATTTTCCTTAAAAATAAATAGTAGTAGTAATAGTAATAGCCTATACTACAAAGGAATTCTAGTTAGAAAAATATAAAATAATAATATGCTAATACAGCTATGAATTACAACTTTTCGAAGAAAAAAACGATGACAGAACTAAATAATACTAATTCAAGTAGCATAAATGCTATTTCTCCTAAAAATGGTGTTTTTTAAATAAATTTAGATATAATGAATCCCTTATCTGCTACAAGTTCAATTGCTGGCGGCGGAGCTTCAGCAAATTCAGGTTTACTACATTAATAACTGCTTCATTTATAGGGTAGATAAAATAATCATTAAGTATTCGAAACAGATTATGACAAAGAGGAATATAAAGAAATAGAAGAATAAAAAATATAAAATGGAATATAATAATAAAAATAAAATAAGTAGTGCTCTGAAATAGAATAAAATAATAGTAATTAAAAAAGCAACTGTAATATCAACAACAGCAACAAAAAGAAACAAAATATGTAATAAAGATCTTTAAGTTAAGGTACCCAGTAAATGAAAAATATATAGAAATGTTTTACGCCTATATTGCCAGCTAAATAACTTAATACAAATAATAATACTGGAAATACATTAAGCTACCAGAATGGTCTTTCTTATAAATCTTCTGCTTAATAATTATAATATTATCAACAGTAGCAGCAGCCCTTTCTAAAATAGAACAACAATTTATAAGACAAAGAAAATGGCGGCAATATTTGTAGCAAAAATAGCAGTAGTCTAAAAATAGGGCCATCTTTATCTTCTATTAAAAATTCATTGTAGTAAACTCCTAAAGAAATGCATAACAGCCTATAAAATTCAGCTAAAATAATGGGTTTAAATAATAACGGAAACAGTCATCATAATAACTTTTTTGCATCCTAAACATTGCCTTTTGTAGGTGGGTTTAATTCTTGTTCAGATGCTAATTAAAATTTACAATAGTAGTAGTAATAAAATATGAACTCTAACTTAGCAAGTACTAACAGTCAGAAATTCTTAACAAAAGACACACCTAATGGTGGTGGGAATAATAACAATAGCAGTAGTATTGTAGGAGTGCAATAGAAGAAATATGAAAATTCAGTTTATATGAATATTCTAAAGGGGATGAAACGCTCTCCAGTTCTCAAAGATAAAATATTTTTCTGAAATAACTATTTACTATATATAAAAATACAAATAAATGCATTTATATATAGTTTTATACATTTTCTATTTTATGGCACTAGACATATAAAATAATTCATTTTATTTTATTATAAAATCTATATTATATAATTATATACACATGTATATATATATAAAATTTATAAAATATAAATATTACTTATTATATTTGTTATTATCTAATGTAAATAAATAAGGATTCAATTTAAATTATTGTTATTTTATTTATAAAGTAATTTTTTTATTATAGCTAGATATTAACTACTAGATTTCCTCAATTGTTACTAATAAATAACGAAATTTTCAATATTAATATTAAACTATTTTAATATATATATATGATGAAATTTTGAATATTAATTTTTGAGAATTTGAGTGATTAATGTGTTAGAAATAAAAATAAAATTAATTTTATAATAACACAATATAACTATTATAAAGTAGAGAAGACTAATAATAATATAATACAACTATAGACATTTTTAAATAAGATAGAATAAAAATCAATGAATTAAGAAAATTCAGAAGAATTTGATCCTAAGTTCGAAGAAATTAAGCCATAATCCTAATAATAAGGCCAAGAAAGTCAAATCCACAGAATGAGGTATGCATAAAAAAAAATAATTTTAGTAAGAATTAAATATAGTTGATAGATTAATTTAAATATATCATTAAAAATAGGCTCTCTATAGACATTCATTCCATAAAAGACTAGGATTTTAGAGGTATAAAAATTTATTATTAAAAATATGAATAATTTATAATAGCATTAATATGCCAATTAAATAAAAAATTTGATATAGGATCAGTATATGCTAAATACAGTAGCAATCCTTAATTGAGTATATCACACTTCAAAACAACTCCAGTTTTAGAAATTCCAAATGTGCGTGTAGAAAAAACCTTTTAAAATAGCTTTAAATCTTGTACATTTGAGACTGATAAAAATAAATTGTATGAACTAATGAATTCCAGTAAACTAGATGTAGAAATATGGCATTAAGAAAGACTCAGCAAAGACATTATGATTGGAGTTTGCCAAGTTGATTTCAGCGTTTTACTTTAAGCTCCTTTGCGAAAGACTTCAACTTCGTAATTATTTTGTTAATTTTTATAATTTAGTACAATAAAATATATTATTTTAGATACGCAAGAGTGTCAGATCAATATTTATCTATTGACGAAGTCGATGAATATAGAAAACCTTAGTAAAGAGTAGGTTTATTGAGAGTAATTATTTATTTGGAAGATATGGGTCCAGAAGCAATGATAAAGATGAGGGAAAGAGATTTGGGCATACCAGAAAATTCTTCTAAACTATAAGGAGACTAAGGAGAATATCAATAACATGTGTATCCTTTACCTTCTTAACAAATTGATAAAGTAGATGATCCTGAAAAGCAAAGAGTACTAAACGAAATGAATTCTTTGGAATATAAAATTATATGGGAATTAGAAACATGGAAAAAAGTAATCATGGATCTATTATTTATAATTATAACTATTTCATATTAAATTTATCATAAATTATTTATTCAGGCAGAAGAAGCTAAATTCAGAATTCAAATAAAATAAAAAGAAGCTGAATATCTTTAATAATTGAGTGAATAATACAAGGCTAAAGACATGGAAAAAACAAAACATTTCAAATAGGCTGAAGCATCAATTTAATTATTGGAGAAAAAGCTGAAGGAAAAATCTCAAGAACTTAACAAAAGAGAATAAAAAATATTGCTAGTAGAAGATGAATTAAGAACTAAATTTTAAGGTATTTTATATTTATCAAAACAATATTAAATAATAAATTGATCATTAAAATTAGAAACTGCCAGGGCTGAAAATGAAAAATCATATGAAGTAGATAGAATAAAAAAACAATCCAAGGAAATGAAGGGGGATTATGAAAAAGAGAAAACAGCTTTGAAAATGTAATTAGATGCAGCATAGATTAAAATCAAATAATTGACGGAAGAATTCGAAAAATACAAAAAAGAATAAGCGAATTCACCTGTAACTTTGGTCAAAAATGAGTTAGGGTAAAAAATTATTGAAATTAAAGAATTACAGAAAGAATTGCAAAGGGAACATGAAGTTAGAGATCAATATAGAGTCTATTATGAAAAAATGAGAGCAGAACTTGTAAAATAAAAAAAATGCATGAAGAATACAAAGAAAAACAAAACTAGTAGCAAAATTTATCCGTTGTATAGCTTTAATAGGAAATTGAAGAATTAAAAAGACAGTAAAAGGAGAATTTAGTACCTACAATAGGGCGATTTACCTAGTTACAGCATTAATAACCTTTAGAATAAAATTTTAATAAAAAATATAGTAGTAAAACAGAAAATATGGTTAAAAAGAACTAGAATATTAAGATGATTAGGATTAATATCATGATGTTTCCTATTCTTCCTAATAATAATAGTAAAATTATGCAGAGTATTAATGGGACAAAAGTAATTTGAATGAATTAGAAAGACTTATTCAAGAAAGAGATTATTTACTATAGACAGGAGACTATTTAGAAAGTGATCCACTTATATAAGAATTAAACCATCAAATTGAAGAAATATAACATTGAATTAAAATAATTTCATAACTTTTATTATATTTATAATTTTTATATTTTAAAATTAATTTAAAATATTTAAAGTAAATATTAATATACTGATCTAATACTTCTTATTAATTAATTAACCATATGGTTGTAATAATTACGGTTGCCTATTTGTATGTTAATTTTTAAATTAAAAATCAAAAGTTATTAAAAGCCACAGTAATTATATATTGTTTTATTATAAATATTTATAATATAAAATTTCATCCAATTAACAAGGAATTATAAAATTAAATAAGTTAATTAATTACATAAAAAATAGAAATTGAAAAAAAAGTACTGTAAGAATAATTAATAAATAATAACAAAAAAGTTATTATAATAATTACCAACAACAACAACAATAACAATAACAACAATAATTTTTATTTTCTATTTAAATCTAAAATAGAATTAAAGCTAGGAAATACTTTACCTAATTTTAATCAATAATTATTTTGTTACTAGTTAATTCAAAAAATTCACATTAAAAAATACTACTACAAATAAGTAATAATAATAATTATTAAATAAAACAATAAAATATATCTCATCATCCAATCAAAAACAAAAGTTCAAAAAGGTTTTAAAATGTTTAATGATATTGAAGATGATATAAAAGATTTCTCATTAGTCGAGCGAATAGTATTTAAATCAAAACTGTGTCTCTACAACTTAATGCATGAGTTATTACAAAGCTAAATGTATTCTCCTCTATTTTACAAATTGATCATTTTCTTAGAAACATTGTAAATGTTGTACTTTTCCCTGTTCAAAAAGCTGCCTTTTTTATGGCCAACAAGTGCTACTAATGTGATAAGGTAAATAAATATTCAAATAGAAAAATTTAAAATTAATTTGTAAATTTTTTAAATTAAATTACTATTTATTTAGGAGCACAGTATAGTATTTATAAATTGCACGAATTTTAGAAGATGGTAACGAGTCAATTTTTATTGCAATATTATACACAGTTTTTTCAATTTAAATAATAATGTTTGTTATGCTTGCAATTGTAATAATAAAAATGATAACTACAGTTCATAATTAGTAATCTGTTTTGTTTGTTTATGCTGTAAAAGGACTGTCAATTTATGCACTATTTTTGAATACAATTTTCACTATCCCATTTTACAATATAGTGTTGGCCACTTTATATTGTAATGAAGAGTAAAAAAGTTTAATCAAAAAATAATAAAAATTATTATACATATAAATTATATTTTATTTTATAATATGCATTTAGAAGTGATATTCATAGAGATATGAGCTGCTATAGCGGAATATACATTTTGCATTTTTCTATTGCAATTTTTACATGCATTGCATTGTTAGGATTTTCACTACTCTTTATCACATTTTATATTGATATAAACCCAAATTCTCAGATTCCTTTCGCATAATTGAATTCCAAAATTAATTACTTAAGGTGAATATGTTATTATTAAAAATATAATTTTATTCTTAAAAATTTATTTTAAAAATTACAACAGACTTTTGATAAAAATATTTTTGCCAGCATATGTAACTTTTGATTATAGTTCTTAGATCCCAAAAATATATATAGTAATTGTTACCATTCTGTATTTGCTAGTGTTAATATAGAGATTCATTTCCCCACCATTTTATAACCGATCTGTGTATAATATGGCAGTTATATGTGAGAGTTTGCTATTTTGGATAACGTTTTGTGTTCTAATTCACGCATTTTTAGATTTTGGAAAAGACATCGATGATGTAGGTATTGTTTATACAATTATTGGATGTCCTTTGGTAGTCTTACTTTCCATATTACTTATAAGTTAAAGGTATATACAATTTATTTATATATATTTATTTTATTGAACATTTATTTATATTTTTTAAAGAAACTATCATCTATTATAAAAACAAGTAAATAGCTTACAAGTGAAAAAGAAATTTAAATTTACATAGTTTAGTTGATTTACTTGGTTCAAAACTGTAACTATACTGAAAAATATTTGATGATAGAGGCTGTTGTGAAATATCATAACAGGTATTTTGTTTATGAATAATATTTTCTCTTATGCTAAATGTAAAATATTAATTTTAATTGGATTTTAGATCATGTTTGAAAGGTTCAGAGTGTGTATGCGAGGAAATGGTCAAATAAACTACTAAAGAAGGAGAAGAAGATATCAAATAAACAAGAAAACGACTTTTCAAATTTGTTTAAAGGGTTTTGTAAGACGAAATGGTAAAATTCCCAAAATCTCCATAACTGTATCTTCTAAATTCTTACATTTTGAACTAAAATTTGACGAATTAAGTAATTAAAAAAAAAAAAAATAACTAGAAATACTTTTTTATTGAAAAAAAAATTTTTTTTAGTTTAAAGCATTATATGAATTGATGAATGCTGCAGAGGTTAAACCTAATATTTAATAAGAATTTTCCATTTTCAGATATAGGAATTTTATTGAAGAATAATTAATAGATAATGATAATAAGAGCATCGAAACTAAGGGAATGGATGTAAATGTAGTAATAAAATTCTAAAACAAATTTGTTGTTTTTTAATCGGAAATTGAAAAATGTGTAAACTTATACCTTGAATTCTGGAGAGAACTTCTTGATGAAAATCCAGATATTTTAAAATTAGAGCTTTTAGGGTCT
Source organism: Miamiensis avidus (assembly GCA_037039885.1). Classification (NCBI taxonomy): domain Eukaryota; phylum Ciliophora; class Oligohymenophorea; order Philasterida; family Glauconematidae; genus Miamiensis; species Miamiensis avidus. Next base: position 470,910 of record JAWVGU010000025.1, read on the forward strand.
AAAATTACTTCGATTTTAGAATAAATTCGAGAACTTTTCTAAGGTCTTATTGAAATGAATCCAAACCATATGAAATGTCTTACAACATATGGATACTTCCTTAAAGATATAGTTAATGACGACAATGAATCATCATAAATTATTGTAATTTAAGTATTTTTTATATTATCTATATTCATTGGTTTATTTTATAGGAAAAAATGGAATATGTTAAGAAATCAGCTCAGGTAAATACTCAATTTGTGGATGATGAAAGACTTAAATATGGAGAAAATTCGAATACTTGCATAATCAACTGTTCTGGGTAAATAAACAATGATTAATATATATTAAATTAATTAAACATAAATAAAATATTAAGAAATAAATAAAATATGGGTATGATAATCAATTCAAACAATGAAATTCAGAGAATTTTGGGATTTTCTAAGGAAGAACTTATTGAGCACTAAGTGCAGCGCATAATGCCAAAAATTTTTGGTGACTTCCATGACCAGTGGATGGAAAGGTTTTTATCTTCTTCTGAAGGCAAAATTATAAATACAGAACGTGTTGTTATGGCATAGAATAAGCAAGGGTACGTAGTTCCCATAACTTTGATGATAAAAGTAATTCCAAACTTAAAAGAAGGCATTCAATTGGTTGGGTTTATCAACAATTTCAAAGAATAGTAGATAGGAGGAGGGATTTAGGAATAAGAGATACATTATCTTATATATAACACTATAAATTAAAATATTTTGGGAATTAGTTAGAGTTGTTATGATCAGTTTGGAATTCCTTCTTCCCTTGTTTACGGAAATTCAAGGGACTCGAATGAATTCACTATAGACTAAGTTGGTAAATATAATATTTAGACTAACTAATAAATATTGTTTTTTTATTTAAATTTTTTAGCACCTGAAATCGATATGCCTGGTCAAAATCAGGAAGAATTACTATAACCTCAAGGATGTCTGGTGACTTTTGACACAACTTATATTCAACAGAATTTTTTATTGTAAGACGAAATCAATAATTCAGAATCAGAGTAAGACTACACAGATGAGGATTTACATAATATTACAAACAATAATATCTCTAAAACAGGAATAAATAACAACCTGACTGCAAATTTAGGCAAAGATTAGCACAACAATTCCACATAAATCAAAGACAGCTATTCAGCTTCAGATCTAAACGCAGGTGAAAATGAAGCCGGAGGTGCAGTCACCACTATGGGGAAATCTAAAAAAAAATTTAAAAAAACCAAAGTAATCTTATCAATATATATATATATTTTATTAGATTCTTAAAACATTTAATTTTATCATAATTTAATAAATATGAAAGGTAAGAGTACACCTTGAAAGCGAAGAGGAATATGCTCCCAATGTGAGAGTTAGAGTGTTGAAATTTTTGGAAGTAGATGAAAATACACAATAAAGCGCATTTTTTGGAGGTAAAGTCAAAAGTTCATCTTCACCGTAAGGCAATATTGAAAAATCTAAAAATATTGCTTCAAACTTCTACTAAACGGCTGGGAATACTTCAAATTAGCAAAAATTAGGAAGGGGTAATAATATGTTAAAGAAATTGTTGTTTTAAAATCAAAATACACTATTATTTTTTAATTATTAGATATTGATTTAGAAGAAGACTTAGAAGATATGGAAGATGAAGAATACTAATAAAATTACAATAATGGTAATAACAAAGCCAGGAATAAGAAAGAAGAAGAAGAAAACTAAAAATAAAATGAAGATTTGAGAAATTTGAATGACTTCAAAGCTCTCATTTCTAAAAAAAGTGTTCCTAAATCTATTGATATTTTAAAAAAATCTGTTTTCGCAATGCTGCTCATTATTATAGCACTAGCTAGCATCGATTTATATTATAAGTCTGTGTAAAAAGATGATATAAAAGAAGGGGTCAAAGCCATAAACTATTCTTACATGAGACACAATGAAATGGTAGATATTAATTATGTGACAAGGAAAATCCAGCTTACTTCTTCAAAAATAATGCCCTATAAAAAGGCAGGTGATACATAGATTTATAAAAAAAATTTTTAAATTCCCATACAAATTTATTAATTAAATAGATGAACCAGCTGACCAAGCAATTGCTGAGCAGAACAGAAAATCTAATGTAAGTTCACTTCAAGATTAGCTTACGAAGCATGTAAGTAGTTTATAATCTCTGGAGTTCAAGGTAATAAAGGCTGGTATTGCAAGAGATGATAGGAAATCAAATCCTAAGAAGAATTAAAAATATTCAATCAATTTCTAGCTCTAAACAGGTTGAGAAAAATTTAAAAATTTAGAATCCGATTACATAATACAATAATTTCTATATTTTTAGGTGAAACGAAAGCCTTCGATCATGTTTTCACTGATGCTGTGTTCTAATATATTACAGCTGCAAGCGGGCTTACTAATGCTACTTACGCATCATTTTAGACATAGTTTACCTTCGATCCAGCATTAACAAATAACAATCAGAACTAATTAGTTGACAGTTCACAGAAAAATCTTTATTTCGTTAGATAAAATGGGTAAATAAATAATCAAGAATTTCCTTATAATAATTTATTTAAACTACATAGTTATATGAAAATAATAAAATATTTTATACATTATAATATTTATTAATTTTATTTAGGTTGTTTGTTTTGCGGGACGGAAGTACTACCATCGCACATGATTTCTACAAATTTTATTATGATATGACAAGTGATATACAGAAGAAATTTATGTATATAATGATAGCTGCTGTTGTTTTCATTTGTATAACTCAAGTATTTTTGATTCCAATAGTGTTTACTGTGCATAAAACTAACAACAAAGTGTTGTCTTTATTTGGAATAATTCCGTCCCCAGAAATAAAGTCACTGGCTCATAATTGCGAAGCTTATATCCAAGTGCACTTAGAAGACTAGTAAAAAGCACATTAGTAAAATAATTTACAAGTTAAAAAGTAGAATGGAGATATTTTACTCAATTAAAGTCAAAATAACATAAACGACTAGTCATAATAAGAAGATAATTTTCATAACAAAGTTAATGAATCTCATATGCCGATTATACAGGAAATTAATGAGCTTGAAGCCAAAGAAAATTAAAAAGCCAAAAAAGAAAGCACCCAAAATAATAAGCAATAATCCCTCATTTAACAAGATTTTACACCCATTTAAACAGCCAAAGGGGGATATGAAAGTCAAGCTTAGACTGCTAAGCCGACCGAACGGGAGCAGCTTTTTAATTCCTAAGGAATGAGTATTAATAATAATAATGAGAATGACACCATTAGGAATGAAAAAAACGGAAACACCACTACAACTAAAGATGAAATGTCACTTTTAAATTAAAATTGTAAATAAAATGTTTATTTGTCTATTTAATATAACTTATAATTTCATAAGAGAAACCATTTTTAAATAGAAAAAAAGAAGGCAATCAACCCTAAACTAGAGAAAGAACTCAATACTGCTTTTGAGTAAATAGAAGAGTAAGTGTAATTAGAATTATAGAAAATAGAAGAAAAAAAAGTAAAAATATTTCAAATATACCTAAAATAAAAATATATTTTTATATGTATTAGTAATAAGAGGAATATGATGGAGAAAGATCAGATAAATTGCTTAACTATTAGGATGGAAATAAAAAAGTGTATGTCATAATATAATTTTCAATTTTTGCATGTCTTTTCATGGGTTATTTCATCATGAACTTCATTCTAGAAAATCAATTTTTGAGTCAATTAAAATCGGTCTACACTCAGCTGAGATACGACTGCATTAGGCCGTCGTAATAAATTTAAATTTTAAAAAAACTAGTTTATAATTTTTTTAATATGACTTCTTAGCATATTGAAATACAATGTCCTTTTTACCTTAGAAGACATGATAATCGGAAGTCCACAGTCTTATGGAAATGAATCGGATTTAAGGAGATATTTTTATAATTAAGTTTAAGAAAATGATAGATAATTATACTAATCTTTCAATGACGACTACCCTTCCGCTTTTTCTTAATATTAGAGTATGTTTGACAATTTGAATTATAAATCAATATGCAAGTATACAAATAAAATTTAAAGTTAATCTGAATGTACTACAATATCTAATGGAATGTAAACAACTAAATGAATTAAAATTAAATTTTTCTTTTTTATTTGATTAATAATTAAACTATTAGACTCGAAAAGGGGCTCAGAATTGCTATCGTTTCCCTGATTGATGAAACTTCGAAAATAATATCAGGCTATCTACAAGAAAGAACTGATCCAAATAAAGCTAAAATAGACATTGCTGTAAACACAATAAATGGTGATAGTGTAAAAATTATATTCAATATTTTTAAAAAGTACTATATTAATATTTTATTTCAAATGCACAGTTTCTATCAGTTGACAAGCTTTTACAATATATAATTCCTGCGATGATTCAATTGAAAGATGAAATGCTTAAAAGGACAGATGATATGTTAGATGATATGAGCAGGATAGAAACTATTAAATTTTTAGTGTTTTTATTTATTGCACTACTTATTTTTGTAATTGTATGGTATCCATATTTAAAGAGTTTGAACAATAAAATTTGGAGAACGAAAGGTATGCTCAATATGATTCCAATGGACATAATCATGAGAAATGAACGGCTTAGATAGACAATGAATAGTGGAGAAATTACTGATGCTGTTAAGTGAATATCATATTTTTTCGTAAATTTTATATAAATAATATGATTATAAAGTGAAATAATACTAATAAACTATAAATTAATTAATTATATAATAAATAGAATTTATAGTATTATTATAATTATAATACAAATAATAAATAAATAAAAAAATCATCATTTAGAATATTTATTTATATATTATATAGTTTTTTTTATATATTATAATTTTTAGCATTAACAATTAAAATTTTTTTTAAGAAATTATCTAATTTCAAATGACAGGGTAAGTTAAAAACAGAAAATCAAAATTTTATCAATATAAATAAACTTATTTTTTTAATTTTATAATATATTAAAATATGCAAACACACAGTACTCTAACAAATTGATGTATAATATTCAAAAAAACAAACAATAAAAACTTCCAAGCAAACAGTAGTTGTAAGTTCTATTAAATTCATAATTTTTAATTTTCTACAATTAAAATTAAAATAATCAATAAAAAGTTGATTTATAATAATATTATATTATTTGAAAACAAAAAATAAATAATATAAAAACAAAATATACCTAATACTAATTAATAAATATAACTTAAATATTTAACATATTGGAATAAATGAATAATTACTCAGACGATCATCAATAATAAATGATTTAAGAAGAATTACAGCATAGTATTTAAAGAAATTATGAAGAGAGGTTAGATAGTAGTTAATTTATAAATCTCTAAAATATTATTTTAAAATTTTAACTTTTTATTTATTAGACTGTAGAATATAGTTTTAATGGTTAAAGACACTTGCTTAAAGTTGGAAAATGATGAAATTCTAGACACATTACGCCAAGATAAGGATTTAGAAGAATTTAAAATTTAAGTAACTCAAATATAAACTAATCTAAACCAATAAAATATAAAATAAATATGATATTGCAAATTAAATAAATATAATATTATATGAAAAGCGAATTCATGAAATAGTTAAAGATAGTTTTGCTTATGAATAAGAAGAGTATATTGACAAATTAATCCAGTAAAATGCGATTTTAACAAACCAATTGGGAAATTTTTCTTATTAATAAAAGAATGTCAATTTTTAAATGGATGAGGAAAATATCATGTTAAAGAAAAAATTATTGAGTTTAGAATCATTAATAGAGCAATAATAAGCCAATTCTTAAGTTTTAAAGGTAAAATTAGATTTAAAATATGAGTTACATATTTATTTATTTTTGTAAGTATTTATTTAAATATTTAGAATGAGGCCGAAAAAGCTAATCGTTAAAAAAATCAGGAAAAACAAAATTTTGAAGAATTGTTGGCAATGAAAGAATAAAGTCTTTAATAAGCAAGTTCTTTGTTTCAAAAACAAATTGTAAGATTGTTATTACTATTAAAAATACTGAATTATACATATAAAATTATATAAAGGATAATTACAGAGAGGAAATTGATGATATAAAAAAGATAAATTAAGAATTAATAAAACAAAATACTGCAAAAGAGGATACATTACGTAAAATAAGTGTATGGAGGGAGTAGTAGGAATAATCTGAATAATAAAACTAAGAGATTGAATAATAGTAACTAATTAATTAATTAATTAATTATTATATTATTAGTTACTTTTTCAATATAATTACTATAGAATACAGAAATTGCTATAATAAATTGAAGGATTGCGATAAGAAATTGATAGCAAAAATAAATTTTTAGTTTAAAAAGATAATAGAATCCACTAGCAGTAGGCAGAAAATGAATAATTAAAACAAAATGTGCATTCATTGACTCTCTAAGCTAATGAAATGTAAATTTCTAATGAATAGATGCAATAAAAGATAAAAAGAGTAATATAATAATACTAGCTTTCTTTGATATAAAAATATAATTATTATATTTAAATCGATTAAGTTGAATGAGGTTGATTTAAAAGAGTCTGAAAATAAGTTAGTAAGTGCAAAAAATAAATACAAATCAAAAAATATGGAAATTATGAATATAAACAGTGATGTAAAGTAATAATAACAGGCTTACTAAGAAGAAATTAATTTTTTGAGAGAGGAGCTTGAAACTACTTAAGAAGAACACTAAATCACAATTTCAAACATGAAAAGAGATATGAAATTGATTAAGGATCAATGGAAACAAAAATGTGATGAATTAGAACTATAAAAGGCTAAAGAAATAGTAATAACGAAAGCATTTAATATCAATATTATTTTTAACATATTTTTAGAATCAATTGAAATATATGCATGCAGAAGAAATGAGCTAGTCAAAACTATCATATCAAAGACTTTCGGAAACCATGAAAAATAACAACCACAGTTATGGCAATTAGAGCAGAAGATCAAGCATTGATGCTTTATAGTAAGACTTCAACACCAATAATAATAATAATGAAAATAATAATGAGAATTTCAATCCAGAAAATTTCGTCACTAGAAAGGCACATAATCTTGAACTTTAAAAAGCAAATTCGATGGCTCAGGACTAATTAGAAGCGAAAATAATTGAAATGAACAAGTAACTCAAAAATAAGGCTATTGAAATGGAAGACGCATTAGAAGAAATGAAGTTAAAATTAGAATAAGAAAAAAAACTTGCTAAATGTATATTGAGATTTTATTTATTATATGCTATGATTTTTAATTTTTTTCATTTAAATTATAATTGAAATATTTTTCCTTAGAATAAAACGACAAATTATAAAAGTTTTTAGATGATAAAGATGAAGAAATAGCCATATTCGTGTAAGAACAAAAAAGACTTCAGAAAATAGTTGAAAAAAACCAAAGCACGCTAGATTCTGCCTATAATAAAAATGCTGTAGCTAATAAACTTAACTATATATTAAGTTTAAATAAGCATATATAAATTTTATTATTTAGGACTTGGAAATAGAATTAGAACAAGAAAAGGAAAAGCAGAAACTGGGAGATATAATTCTAAAATAAAAAGAAAATGCAAGAATAAAAGAGATTGAAGAATTGAAGAAAAAGGAAACCAGCCTTTAAGAAACTATTTTATAAAATACATAGTAAATTGAAAAATAAGATATAAAAATTGGACAATTTTTACAGATAGAATAGAATTTGAGACAATAACTAAGTAATTAACAAGAATTTACAGCTAAATAAGTGCAAGATACCAAAGATCAGTATGTATATCAATTAAATGTGTTATAAGAAGAAATACAATAATTGAAAGAATAAATTAATGTAAGAATTATATAGGTTACAATTATCTAAATATAAATTTAATAAATTATAGAAAATGAAATTAGAAAACGAAGAAGATAAAAATAAAGCCCTTAAACATAATGAATAACTCTCTTTATTAAAACTAGAGGATGAAAAAAGAAAGAATGAAGGTCTTCTAGATAAACAGTAGCATTCTCTCACTCAACTTCAAGCATAGTTTTAAGAATTATAAGAAAAATTATCAAACGAAAAGAAAAATTGCAAAAGTATATACAAAATTATCAAAAATATACAAAAATAACATAAAATAGTAATATTTAATATAAAAAATCTAAGGTATGGAAGATAAATAAAGAAATTTGGAAGAACAATTGCATGTGAAAACAAATTAATTTGAAGAATTGAAAAGAAAATCAGAGTCTTAGCTGGCTAGTGTAAAAAGAGAATAAAAAACAACTTTACACTGCTTAATTCAGAAAGTACTATGATATTTTATATAAATTAATAATGAAATAATTATTGTAAAATTTGTGTAATTTTAGTTATAAATTGTGAAAAATGAATAAAAAAGTATAAAAAATGTGACTGCTCGTGAAGTTGAGAGTCTGAAAAGTGGCTTTGCTTAAATGGGAGAGGATATTTTAGATTAATAAGAAGCATATATATGTCATTCTGAAAAAAAAGTGAAGGTAAAATATGAGGCAATGTTCGAATAATTTTTAGAAAAAATACATATTTTGGAACAGTAAATGGGACAAGAAAAAGTTTCTATCTAAAACTATGAAAAAGAAATGGAGTTTTTGAAAGAACAGAATTTAAGTTTAGCATAAGATTTAGAAAATGCTAATTTTGAATTGGCCTCTTAAGAATAAAATCATAAAAAAGAGGAGTTTTCGTAAAATAAATAATAAAATAATAATATAAAATTATAAATAAATATTTTAAAATTTTTAATAGATTCGAATGTCAGCTGAAGAAAGCACAAAATGATTTCGAAGAATTAAATAAATTCGTGTAGTAGCATTTGGGAAAAATTAAGAAAGAATCTGATGAGCTAATACTGAAAGTGGAAAAGGAATAAAAAAAGTAAAGTAAAAAGGAATTGAGAGTTCTTTATGAATAAATAGATTAATTGAAAATTTAATAAGCCAAGGCACTCTAGGATATTGACAAATAAATGAATCAATTGGTCAGTGCACAAATTAAAGAACATAAAAATAAAGAAAATGACTTCAAATAAAGATTTACAAAACTTAATAAAGAATTGTCTTTAAAAGAATATGATGTTCATTAAAAAGATTCAGTAATAATTATTCTACTTATTTTAAAGTTTCATTATTAACAAATATGATTTTCTTAAGGAAATAGAGGAGTTAAGAAAAAAAAACAAAGAAAGTACTCAGGAATTGGAAAATCTCTAAGTAGAACACAATTTGACATTAGAAGGTTTTGAATAAAAATTGTAAAGTTTTCGTGATTTGGTGCAAGTTGAATAATAGAAGTAACTTTAGCTGAGGATATCAAAAGATAAGTAAATAGAAATGCTAATGCAGAAAAATCAGAGACTGTAAGAATAACATAAAAATTATAAGAATATAAATAATAATATTAGCCAAAATAATGAAGACAACTTCAGCATTTTTAATGAAAAATTTCCTCAAAATATGAGTTTAAAAGATTTAAAACCTAATTAATTTAATAATGCAGATTCTAATTATTCAACTCAAAACAATTTCAACAAAAACAACCACTATTTGTAGTAGTAGTAATAGCAAAGTAAATCCTTATTGACAAAAAATAATTCTCATTAAAATTTGCGCAGCAACAGCTACGGACTGTAATTATAAAATAATAGTTAAATCAGTAGCATAAATAAAGTAAATGGAGCCAATAATAATAATTTAAATACTAATAATATCAGAATGCTTGATACCAATCAGAGACATCATACAAGCACAGGAACAAGCTAGGGAGGAAGGCCTCATTCCCTTTCAAGATATCAAAATGAGTCTCAACTGGATGAAATTAACTAAATGCTGTAAAAAACATATGAGGAAATCAATACAAAAAAGTAATTATTTACACCAATTTAGCGACCAGAAAGAGAAGTATTTAAAAAAAATTGAATATAGAAAATTTGATATTTAATTAATTAAATTAACATTGAAATAAAATTAATTATAATTACCGATTTTTTAATTTTTTTTTTTATAAACTTATAATTATATGATTTTATAAGTACTTTACAAATTATTATTATATTTATTATACATATTTAATGTTCAATAATAATATTTCGATTATTTAAATTTATAAAATCTATAATATTATATATATTCTTACAAAATTAATATTATTTCTGTCACTCTTACTTATTTCCTTGACCCGCATTTTAACTTCTATATTAAGATTAGATTTTGAATAGTAAGGAGTTTAATTGATTTTAGTCTTTGTCTTCAAGAGGAGTATGGGCTTCAGATTCATATTGCTATAGTAGATAATCCTATAAAGGTAATCATAATATTGTAATTATTAAAATAGTATTTTTAATAAATATACTTACTTAAGTTAAGTTTTCTTAGTTGAATTACTATAGTTTTTATTTTAATTTTTTATTTCTGTCAGCAATATTTTGTTCTTTTTATAGAATTAATATTGATTTTTACATTTAATCTTAATGTCTCTTTCTATCTTTTTTTAATTTTTCCAAATTTATTTCTATTTCTTAAATTTCTTATGGTTAAGTTTTCTATTCATAAATGTTTTCTCCCAATTTAATTTGATCGTCTAGCTATGCAATGGCTCTATAATATTAAATATTATATTAAATATAATATAATAATAATTTTAAATATACCTCTTATTTTCCATAATTTAATTATGAATTTGCTCTTATCGTTTCACTTATTATAATTCAGAGCCTATGTTTTCGAAATTTTCACTTAAAATATCATAAAATTCTTGTTCTTTCCTCTACTTGACTTGAGTTGTATTTTCAGGAATTAATAAACTATACTACTGATCATTACCAATTCCTTTATGGTATTATTAAAAGAAACGTTATTCATCTATTTCTCTTTGCAAAATCCTATCTTCTTCGGAGTCTATATCACTTTCTAATTCTCCAAAACATTCCTACACATATTTTTCTTTTCTTTTTCTTTCCTATTCTAACTATTCTTATTCTAATCTTTTTCTTTCTTAAATTTACCAATAAAGTTCTTATGGATCTTCCTTCAGTTTATATATAGAAACTATTTTTTAGTATTTAATTGTTAAATATATGTGCTTTTACTTGTTCAGGGACATTTTGACTTGTCATAGTAGCTGATTGTTCAAAATTTTGAGTAACTTCTCTAGATTATGAGTGAGAGTAATGAACTGATTCGCGAGAATCTTCCATAATTATAGGTTTGAAATTTTATTTGTATGGTAAAATGTACTCTCCTAACCCAGTTTGTTCCAACTCATCTACATTCCTTTTTTTAGGATGCAAGGCAGAATCGAAAAACCAACTCTTATTTTCATCAATTATATCTGATTTCCCCTAATTAGAAATTTCTTCCAACATATTTCTTTCTATTTGCTTTTTTATTAATATTTAGTTATTTATTATATAAAATTATATTCTTTACTTTCTATTTCATATAATTTTAGTGATTTTCTAGAGTTCTATGCTCTACAAACGTTTGACGCTATTGCTTAATATCATTTTACTTATTTTCTATTTCTTTTAACTCCTGATTTGTTTGAAACTGTTCATCTGTCAAATTATGCTGCATTAACTTTAGTTCCTCCATTATATTTTAGAAATTTTCTAATATTTTGATCAGAAAATTAATATGAAAATTAAGTAATAGTTATAGTTTTACCAAATGTTCCTTGCATATTATATAATTATGCTTTCATATTTTACTTGTCTTTATATTCACATTCATTTTGCAATTCTCTTTCTTAGTTAAGTATATGTAATTGTTATTGAATTTTTTGATTCATATTTTTATTTAGGATTTTTCCTATTCTTTCAACCAATTCTTCTTCTTTATTTACATGTGTTTCGGGAAGCTTTTCTACTTCTTTTTCTAGTTTTTTTAAATCTTTAATAGCTTCCATTTCATTTTGAGTTTTCTTCATTATTACCTTTTTTTATTGAATGAAAAATTATATGGAAATATATTATTTTTTAAGTACATCTGGATGATTCATTTCTCTCTACAGTTTTCTTTAATATACAACTTCTTCTACAATATCATTATGCTTTTATTTAATGTGTTCCTATAGCTCTTATTTGAGTTTAAATAATCTTTGGCAGTACATGCATTTATAATCCCCAATTTGTTTCTATTCTTTTTTTATTTCATTTATTTACCATTGCAACTTTTTAGTATCTTCCATCAATTGACTTCGTTTTTATATATGTTGTTTTTTCAATAAATCCAGTCCCTCGCTCATTTATTTCAATTTTTAGAACTGTTAATATTATTAAGTAGCCTCATTAGTTTTTTGTATCTAAATAATAAGATTTATATAAAAAAATAAATTATAAATTCATTTATATAATTTTAAAATAACCTGCAAAAAATTAAAATGCCTTAAAGCTGCACAGCTAGCCTAATGGATTTTATAAAACCTTTAATAATTTATATTTTCTTCCTATAAATCACCAAAATTTAAATTGGATTCAATAATATTTCTTATCGCAGGTGTTAAAGCTTGTATGTCTTATAATTGAGAGAGGTCTATTCCATCTAAAATTAAAATTATAGTATTTTATAATTTTGAATTTTAAATAAATGTATATAATTATTTAAATAAAAATTTTGTTACCTATTAAATGCAAATTCATATCTTTTTTATTTTAAAAATTGTCAAAATGAAACTATTTGTTCCATAATTTAAGAGAATTCCGCATATTTTAACTTTAAATATTCATAAAATGACTATTATTATTATGTATTATACTTTATCTTTAATACAATTATGAGTCCTAGATTTGTGAATGAACCAAATCAAGATTATTTAATTATGATTAGTGTTACTACTATAAATTCATGAAAAATTATATATTTAAAACAAATTATAGTATGTACAGGTGTTGGGTTTAAATATTTTTATTATATATGTATTTTGATGACTTTAATGTTTACTTTTTTAATTTTTGTGTGATTTATATTAGAAATTAAACACTTTAAAATTACTTGTGATAAGCAAATAATTCATAAATTAACTGTTGATAAACAATCAAAACAAAAAATATTATATCATATTCTAGATAATATTTACAAAATTGAAATTTTATTTAGCATATATATTTGTATTAAATATAAAAAATAGTAATTAAATAAATAATCGTGATAAAAATGTTTAGTTTTTTTAATGCACTATTTATATACCTCTAAGATTGTAAAATATATGAATTTATTATATAGGTAAATAGTATTTTTTCTTATTAATTAATATGCAAACCAAACAAAGTAAAATATATAAAATGAGTTTTAATTAATAATTATATATACATAATAAATAGGTGATTAATCTACACACTAAATAAATAAATGACCAAGCAAGCAATCACTCACTCAATAAATACATAACAATAGCAATTAAATAGAAAGTAAAAAATATGAGAAAATTACTTTAAAATTCATTAAAATTCAGTAAATCTTAAAGCCAAGTTGCTAGATATTACCATGAATCAAATTGTGGAAGAGCATTAATGGGATCTAGCGCAATTTAAGAACCTCCTAAAGATTATTTTAAATATCATTATGTATTTGAAGTGTACCCTGATGCTCTCAGCGGATTCAAACATCACAAATAAGACCCCTTTGTAGGATAACACATTTTTGCATATGAAACTTGGGAATTTTAATACGAAGGATAATGGTGGGATATTGGTAGTTTGTTCTTTAACTTCATGTATTTCACTATGCCTCTTTGGTTATGGATGATTATCCATTATGATAATAAATAAAGTGCTGCCAGAAGAGGAACTTAAAACAAACCTTATCACACTTAGGGAGGATTCTTCCACTTTTAAACCTATGAAGGGTATGAAGATCCTATTATCTAATGAAATGATATGCAATTTAATTGAAAATCAAATTAGGAATAGCGAATAAATTTATTGATAAATAGACTTATACGATAGAAAATATGAAAATGATTTTATACATACCTTAACCTGCGATTTATTATAGAAATATACTCAATAATAGCTCGTCATTAATGTTTTTAAGATAAAACAATAGTATTAAGCATTAAGTCATCATTTATTTTCTATTGAGTTCTGTTTATATTATATATTTACTATTTATTTGCAAAAAGAATACTTTACTTATATGTTTATTTATTGAAATCAGTAAGAAAAATAGAGAAAATTTGTATATTTCTGTTTTAGTTATTTAATATCCTATAGAATTTTTTTTTTTAAATATTTCAAGGTCTACTTTTTTTATATTTTTTATAAAATATTACAAATATTAGTTATTTATACACTTTAATCAAATAAATAAAAATAATAAATACATTATTTATAAAATATTAATTAAATTTAAATTTATTTAATTTTTTAAATATTCCACTATTATATAGATATTTTTTTTAAATTGTTACATTTATTCTTCATAATATTAGTAGAAGTTTCAATCAATATATAAGAATTGATTTAGGATGTGCAGTCTTTATTATTTTTTCAAATTACTATTTTTCTTTTTGAGGTAAGAAATTATTCCTATTAAATTAAAATAGAATTAATATAAGATTTTATTTAATTTAATTTAATTTTTTTACTAAAAATCAATTGATAATTTCTAAATAAAGTTCATTTAACTTATATAATCTGCTAATATTAATATTACCTAGAATCCAATTTTATTTTTTCTTTAAATAATTATGTATTAATTAATTTATATAATGATTTCTTATATAAATACTTAAAGTATAGATGTAGCTCTCTTAAATTTCTCATTTACTTCAAAGCTTTTCCAAATTCCCCAATCCCTCTCTCTCCAAGATAATTGTTACTATTATATATTTATTATATAATATTATTTATATTTTATCTCAAATCATATAAATATATTACTGCATTTCTATCCTCAGTTATTAAAGATTTGTCATTTATGAAAGCCCATTACCTAAATCTTCGCAACCTCTATAACCAAGGGCTTTATGACTAATAGAAAAATATTAAACAATAATATGTTATTATACCATATGTTAAAAATATAATTACGTGAACACAAGATTCATTTATTTTACTCTGATAAATGAACACAAAATTTTTTTAGATCTTATCCTGCTTTATCTGTGATACTATATGTATAAATAATGCATATTTTTAGTTTTCTTTATCATAAATATCAAAAATTTAATTATTACTTAAGCATTAAATTCAAATAGTTTAAGTAGGGGGTCTTTATTAGACCCTCACCAAAATCTTTCAAGGCAGAATCATCTAAACTATATAATTAATGGATAAAAGGTATTTAATAAATAAAATTTTGAAAAAAATAGATATATATAGTTTTACAACATATCAAGAGAAAATCGCTCTATAATATACATATATGCTAAACCTTTAGCGAGTTCTTAACATCCATGTTCACCCACATTATTATACCTTTATTATAATCATCATAAATAATAATTTAAGAAAACTAAAATGCAAAATTTACTGCATTTAAATTGTAAGATCAATTAAATTATTCATATTTGAAAGTCCTTACCCAAGTTCTAAGCAAGATTCATTTTAAATTTTATTATTTCTATGATATTCAATATTTAAAAAATATATTTTTTTTTTTAAATATACATTTTATATGATATACCTTAAATCCAAAATTAAAGTTTTCACCTATTTTAGTTCAGCAAACTTAGACCCTAGTTCTGAGTAGTCTCTGTTTCTTATATTATTGTTCCTATAGATTTAAATTTATTTTCAATATAATAAATGAATATAAATTTTTTTACATTAATATTAAATGTAAATAGCTAATCTTCTCCATCATAGATAATCCCTTCAATAATTCTACACATCCTAAATCTCCAATAAAATTTTTACTATAAAATTAAAATAGATTGAATTTAATAGTTATTTTCTTATTGTATAATATAATCATACCTTAAATCTAATTTTAATTAACTTAATTTTTTCATTTAAGATAGAGCCATTGCTAATTCTGTACTTTCTTAATACCCTATATTACTTTCTCTAATTTATAGGGAATAAAACTTTTTTATTTATTTAAATATTTTTACTAAATATAAATTACTGCATCATTAAATTAAGACTTATTAAATTTTGTAATTTTGCGATATTGTTTCCCAATTATAAATATCCCATATAGCTTTAGTTATTCTAACTATAATATAATTTTATTTATTGAATATAAATCAATAAATCTAAAACATATAATTTGCTTTACTTTAAATCTAAAGTCAAGTGAGTTAAGTTAATAAATGGAATAAAATCTCTGAGTAAGCGAGGATTATCATCTTGAGAAAATCTATAAAATTATGTAATATCTTATAATTGACTTATTATGTTATATCTTACTTATATGAAAGTTGTAAACTGTTGATAATATTATTTTGACCTAAATGTTATAAATAAAAAAAGTCTTCTGCTTTTTTTAAATCTATTTTTATTTGTTTATTAATATAATTTAAAAATATTTTATTCTTTATTTCTTTGCTAATCTTATTTTTATACTGTCTCTGGATTAATAAAAACCATTTAAATAATAATTCTTTTGAATATAAATGTATATTTATTTCCCTTATAATTTATTAACTCACCATATTTTGAAAATTCTAATAAAAAATTAAAAGTTAAATTAAAATAATTCATTTTGCTATAAAAATATATATAATTAAATTTAAAAGCTTTTTTCATAATTATTAATATATGAAATATCTTCTTAACTAAACATTCATAATTATCGCTTACTTAATCTATTTATTTTAATATTTTTAATTTGAAAATCTTAAAATAAAATATAAGCAATATATGATTTATCTATTTTCTTAAAGTTCATAAACATATAAAAAACATTAATATTTAATGAATATTTTCTACTATTATAATTATTATATATAAAATATATCTAAATCAATGAGCACTATAATAAATTTTAATATTATAAGAAAGAATTTAAGTTATTATTGGAAAGCCTATTAAAAATATTATTCTAAATTATAATTACTTTAGTTTGTATGCATCCCATATATAATTAGATTAGCTTCTTATACGAAAGGAAAGGAAATTTTTTATTTGTTTCTTTTATTTAAACTTATTATATTATTATTTTTGTTGTTTATTGTGATTATTCTGTGGTGTAATTTAAAGTAAAAAAAATCAGGCTAGAATTTATCAAATACGAGAAACTGCAATATTTTAATATGTTAAAGTCATAACATATTCAAACAAAATTATGTTATTTTTTAATTAAAAGTATTTAATTTATTATTAAATAAATTAATATGAAAGTATGAAAAATCATATTTTTAATGATTTTATTTCAAATTAAATATTTTAAAAAATATATAATATTTTCAAAATAAATAATTATGCTATATAAATTCTTTTCATAATAAACTCTCATATAGACTTTAAAATTATATAAAATAGAATTAATATATATTATCTTTTGAAATAATAATGATTGAAGGCTTATTAAAAATGATTCATTAATTAAGTATCAATTTATATGTCATTATTTTATTATTTTGATTATATTATTTAATATTTTTGATATATGTTATTTGTTAATAATTATTTTTATCTATATATATTATATTTGTTTTTATATTTATATATTGTTTTATAAAATAAAGCTTTTGAATGCTTTATTTGCCTTAAGGGGTTTTCTGCATTTATAAATTATGATATTTCTTTCTTTTTCTAGTTATAAGACACTATGTCCAAATTATGACTTATAAAAAGAAAAAGAATGTGATTAAAAAACTGTATCAATTTATTAAAGCAAAGGAGTTCCCCTTAAAGTAAAAACCTACTAAGATATGGAATCTTTCAGCCAATAACCATCATTTTTTTATTTAAAAAATTCAGGAAATATATGATACTTTTTGTTGAAATGTCAAAATTAAAATTTCATTTTAAAAAATGGGTCATTGCATTTGGAAAGACGATTCCTATTTATCTGTTCAGCTTTCTATCATCAGTTTTGATGAATTTAATAAATTTTTATAGAAATTAAATTTTTTATTTCTTTTAATTGATTTAATTTATTGTTTAACTATAAATATTTTAATTTAAATAATATAAATTTGAATTTATCATTAACATTATAGAGTACTTATTATTTTTTTTTTCTCAATAAATACTAAAAAAAAATAATGAAATTTTTTAATTAAAATAAATATCAAAATTTTTCTAATTATATAGTAAATATATATATGAAAACAATTTAAATTTTATATTAGACTAGATTTAAATCTTAAATTCTTATGTTTATTTATCATATATTATATATATGAAGCTTTTATAATAGCTTTAATAATAATTATAGTTAATAATTATTTATTTGACACATGAATATGTGTTTTTGTTTAATACTAATCACCTTGTGTGCTAATATTTGATTTCCAAACCTAAATCTCCTCATTTTATATGAATGAAAATATTTAATATTAAAAAAAAATAATAAATATATAGAATAAAAAGTAAAGTAACCTAAATATATAAAACATATAAAATGGAAAATTATTTAAAAGATTTGCAATTAATTTTTAATCTAATAAAAAATAATTTTTTAGGAATAAAAAATAAATATATTGTTCAAAATATCTATGAAAAATATGTGCCAAAAACTATTAAACACTAAATATAGATGCAATACTGCAATAATAGAAATTTCTATTTGGCAAATAATATAAGTTTACATCTAAAGTATATAATTCCCAGAAATACTTATTAATATTTATATATCTTAATTTTGTTTTAATATTAAATAGTTATTCCTCTTAGGAAGAATCTTATAAAGAGGCAATTTAATATATAGGGACTTTAGATAACTTAAATGAATTAAAACTAGTGTAATAAAATAAGTATAATAAAATTACATTTACATTAACATATTTTATTTATAAAGATGGTATATTTACTTAGAGAATCATTAAAGGTTGTTATTCTAAAATATCGGAAAATTAAAAAAATTATAGAATATAGACATCTCTATTAGGTACTAATTATAAATAAAGAATTTATATGACCTGTATCATTATATTTTAGCCCATAAGAAAATAAAGATTATGGATATGGGGAACTTTGTAAATATTTGGAAAATTTACCAGAATTAGAAACCTTGAGATTAGAAATAAGGTAAATATAAATTAAATAAAGCTAATTTTTGTTATATTTCTAAATTTAAAGTAAAGTATAATTTGAAGAAAACAGCTTAGAAATTCTTGGGTAATCTTTTAAAAACATGAAAAAATTAAAAAATTTGAAATTATCATTCGGGTAATATACTAAATATATTATTTTAACATTTTAAATTAATATTTTATATAAGACATGGTGTTCTCGGAGTAAAATAAATCTAAGTTTTATCAAAATATATAGAATAAATGGATTAATTATAATTATTAGATATAGATATTGCGTAAAATGAAATAAAATTTATTTTATTAACATAAATAAAATATTTATAATATCTTTAGATTTACCTAAGTTGATAGTGATTATACTATGTAATTACGAAATATATTTGAAAAATTGGTTTAATTAAAACATATATCTCTTCACCTCCGGTATTCTATAAATCTACTATCATAAATTTATACAAGTTGTAAGAATAATTTAGTATTAATTTTATACTATAGAGAAAGTAAAATAGGAGATACAAATTTAACTGTATTAGCAAAATCATTAGAAAATATATAGGGTCTTAGAATTTTATCATTAGATTTTGAGTAAGGATATATATAAATATCACTTAAGCTAAATAGTTATAAATTAAATTTTGTAGAGAATGCGGAAATATTTTTTAAAATGGTGTATCAAGTTTAGGAAAATCAATAGAAACATTAAAAAATCTAAATTCACTATATTTAAATTTAAGGTAAATTAAAAATTATATATTAATTATTTATAATTTATAAATTATAGTCGAAACAGAATTACTTCCTAAGTATATGGTTAATTATAATAATCAATTTTAAAATTATAAGGTTTAACATCTCTGAATCTAAATGTTTCGTAATTTAATTTCAGTTTTTTATATTAAATTTATATTTATAAATTGAAAAAAAAAGATACAATCCAATTGGTATTGATGTAAATGCGACATTTTCTTAAAAATTTGATTAGTTGGAAAAACTAGAGAGTTTGGTATTGCATTTTTGGTATTTAATAATATCAATTAAAAAATTAATTTTTAATAAAATATCAATTTTTATGTAGGTAGTGTAAAATAAATAAAAATTCATGTAAAGATATAATGGAATAATTGGAGAAGATGAAACAACTGAAGAGTTTAAATTTGATTTTAGGGTATTAGTTATTTTTTATATATTATTGAATTTTAAAAAATAAAATTTTTAAAGACAAAATGAATTGTAAGGTGATGATTGTACTATTATTTCTGACTCTTTAATAAAAATGAAAAATTTAACTAGTCTATAACTAAGAATATCGTAAAATAATAAATTAATATAAATATTTATTATCAAGTTTTATTTTATATTAGATATATGAAAATTGAGGAATAGGGATTAAATATATTATACAGAATGTTAGAGGAAATGGATAATTTAACAAACTTAGAAATAGATTTAGCGTATATTAACTCTATATAAAATATAATGTGTATTTTTAATTCAGATTACATTTTAAATAAGATATACTAAAATTGAAGAAAATGAAAATTATATTTTCCCTATTTCATAAAAATATCCTTAAAACTTAACCAATATTGATCTTACTTTCTGGTAATATTATTTTGATATACTTTTTATAAGCAGGGTACAAATAAATTTTTAAAATTAGTGGAAACAAAATAAGTAATAAACTATTAAATTATGTAGAAGAAAGAATCTTAAATATGAAAAATTTAACTGACATATCACTTAGTTTTAAGTATATATCTAAAATTTTTATATAAATATAGTATACAATTAACATTATTATATTTTTATCTAGTATGTATTCATTAGTAGGGATGTCAGAAAGACTAAAAATGTTTAAACAAAAATTATTATCTAAAAACCCTAAAGTGAGATTATATATAAATTGATATTGTGATCTTAAAAAAAAGAACAGCTATAATAAAATTTTAAGTATAATAATTTTATTTATATTTTATAAAAGGTTGATATTTTAATTTATATATTAACACAAAAAAAATACTATTTTTATTGCATTCGAATTAATTTTTCTATTTATTTTATAAATTGTAATTAATTAATTAATTAATTAATTAATTAATAAAAAAGTATATGAGCTTAAAAATTGAAAGAGTGAAAAATCTCATTATTCAATATTACATATTTAGTGATACCTACTAAGTCTTATTTTATTTTAGAAAGGTTCATCATATTTATTAATTTTTTTTTTTCTTCTTCAATTTTCTTAGATTATATGTGTATATTGTAGTACTTCATAGTTGACGGGTTATTAATTTATAATAATATTACAAAATTAGAAGAAGAATAAAAAGTAAAAAGAAGAATAAAAACATATATTCTTTCAAAGGAATAATATTATAAAATAGAATAGATAAAAATTTAAAAAATAATCACCAAATTATATATAATTTTGACTTAATTTAATATGGAAAAAGAAGAAGACGAAAATTAGGAATTCAAGAAATATATAGAAGATGTAAAAAATTCTATATCGATTCCCTTTATTTAGAGAAGAATAGATGAGGGTAAAGTAAAAGAAGACTAGCAAGAAGAAATAAGAGAATTAGTGTAAGAAATTTAAAACAAAGTAATTTATTATATTTTTTTATAGAGCTGAGATTTTAATCAAAAATATTAATAAAAAAATAAAAAATATATTATAATTTAGGAGGAACAGCTTTAAGGACTAACTGATTTGGGAACTTTTTTATTAGAAAGAACAGAATAAAACGCCAGTATATTCGATGATTAAATAAAAGGGATGGAAAATGTAGTTATAGATTATGAAACTGATTTAGAATTTTAAAAGTAGTCTGTGCAGCAATATAAAAGATTATATAATGAAAGTATGGATAAAATAACCAATTTGCAAGATTAACTGTTAGCAGTTGAAACTGAAGTTGCATAATATAAGCATAATTTGAAATAAACTGAGAGTGAAATGTATACTTTGAGATAGAGTCATATTCAAGCTGAATAGAATATGAAAGAATAAAGTGATTTGAAAAATCTATAAGAAAATAATAAAAAACTTAAAGAAGATTTAAAAAAAAATCTCGAATAAATGCAGACACATAAAAAAGAACTCATGGAAGCTAAAAATACAAGCATGTAATATTAGGAACACTTTATTTATAATAATATAAAATTGATATCTTATCTTAAATTCTTATGTATAGGAAATAATAAGAAAACTTAGAAAACTAAAATCAAGAAATTAGGAATGAGTAGCAAAAATATAAATAATTAAAGTAATAATTTGCTGAAAAAGACAAATACATCTAGTGTTTAGTAAAATAAAACTAAGAACATTTAGAAAAAGTTACAGAATTAACCAAAAAGTGGGAGATATCAAACATTTCAGCAATTCCTAAATCCTCTATTTCTAACACTAATAAACACAATCTAGCTTAGCTGGCGTATTAGGAAGCAATACTCAAAGAAACAAAAAATCTCAAATATTTGACGTAGTTTTAAATACTCAAGAAAGCTAGTAAGATAATTTTTAGGGAAACTTATATGGAAATCTACAGTCAGAACTAGAAGACCTTGGAATTAATAGCAATGAAGATAATTTTAAAATCACAGAAAATAACTTGTAGTTATCATAAAATAAAGATTTCACTCGTCAAAGAGTCAATAGTGCTACTTTTATTAATGGAGAAATCAAAGAAGAAGAAGATGACAATAATGAGTAGGAAGAAAACTAAGAAGAATAATATTAATAAGATAATATGCAATAAAAATAATAAGAAAACAAATAAAAACAGACAAAATTAATAAATGATTAAGAAGATTAAGTTCATAAAATAATTTTAAATGATGAAAATAATCTAAATTGCTCAGTAAATTATGATGAAAATCCCATACTAACAAGTTCAGGAGGTAAAGATGTTCAATAATAACAATAGTAATAGTAATAAAATGTTAATTAAAATCTGTAAATTCCAATTATCAACTTAAGCTCTCCCAATAAAACATATACAACAAATGTTTAAAATACTCAAAAACTGAAGGAATTAATTATAAGAAAAAGAAATACAGCCACAACACACTCAGTTTTAGAACATCATCACCACCATTAACATAATAGTCATAGTGGAATGGATAGTTCTAGATAAAAATCCTCATTTTCATAGGAAAAAGTAGGAGTTGAAGTAGAAATGTAAATCTAATAAGAGGAATAATAATAGTAGTAGTAACTAACTAAATAGCAACCTATAGTCGCTAGAAGAAGAGATCCCTACGAAGAATTTTTTAATCTTACTAGTTAATGTGTGAAATTAAATTCACCATATATGGATGATATTATTGCAATTGACACTTCTTATATGTATAAAGATGTAAGAGAATAATGTATTCCGTATCATAAATGGTACAGCTATGTTGAAACTGAATTAATGGCTCAAAGGAATATCATGATTATGAAAGAATCATAGCATTTGAATACAAGCAACTTTTATGGGGATTATGATGAATGATTGATATTTGGATTAAAAATTTTCCAGCTATTGTATTTATAAAAAATGTATCATCATTATTAATTCATATATGTAAACATTATTTGTAAATATTTTTTTAGTAATATATACAATATTAATGAATGTTATTTTTGATGTTTATATATGTGTATATATATATATTTAATACATAAGAATTTTAATCTCTTAAATAATATAAATTAATTATTAATTTCTATATTTTTTATTCATTCATAATATTATTTAAAATAATAAATTCTACAATTATATTTAAATTATATATTATGAAGATTGAATAAATTTTAGATTTTATAAATATGTTTAGAATATTCTATATTATGTGGCAATTATATATTAAATAATATAAAAATATAATATAATAAAAAGATTATAATAAAAAGAGTAAATCTACTAGAATTACTACATATAAATTTTAATATTTAAAAATCTATTTTAATATTATTATATCTATTTAATAAAAAGAGTTGTTATATTTCATTTTAATATTAAAATGTTTCACTATTACATAGATGTTTAAATGTATCTATTTTCTTCTTCTATTTATTGCATTTTATATTTAATATCTTCTATATTTTATTGTAAATCTTAAAGTTATTATTGCTTTTCTGCATTATCTTCTCCCGCTGCTAAAGCATGGTAGCTAGCATTATTGCTTTTTTAGTTTGATTTCTACTGAAAATATAAATATATTTATTTTTAATTAATAAAAATAATATACGATATTTCTAATTTTTACTTGTCCACCACCTTTTCGTTGAACTTGGCTGTTTTAATATCCGTTCTTAGTTTGTTAATTTCTTTGATTAAATCTACGTTTTCTCTGATGATTCTTATGTTATCTTATTTATGAATTTCGTTGTCTTTCTGCAAATTTTTTTTAGCATTTGTACAGTTTTTTCTAAATATTTTTTTTAACTTTGGTACTCGGCTGTGATATCTTGGTTTATTTCTACATTTTTAACAAAGTCTTTAGCATGTGTCTCCTTAAGAGCAATCACATTTAACTTCAAATCTTCATAATTTAATATATGTTATACAGTAGCATATACTTAATTTTTGAAATTTTTAACTTTGCTTTTTTATACTTAAATTCTTTGTCTCAATTTTGTAATATCTTATTTCATGAGTTCCTATTTTTTTATTAAAATTATTTATATTTATTATAAATATTTAATACATTTATTTATTATTTTATTAAACAGATTTTACTTATGTTGAATCAAGTTCATCCACAATAGTTCCCAAAATATTATTAAATTAGTTGAATTCTTTTAGTTTACCATCCAATCTATTGGTTTCTACTTTCATTTTTTGGATTTGCTCTTCCCTTGGAGCTTTGTTCCTTTTTAATTCTTTAATTTTATGATCTAGCACAAATTTGAATTTTTCTAATTCTTGGGCTCTTTTCTTTAATTCATAAATTTTTCTTTCCTTGTCTCCAATTTATTTATCTCTTTCTAAAATCTGAGGAAAAATTAATTACTAATTTATAAAATACATTATATATAATTTACTATTTATTTTTATCTTCCAATCTCATCATGTAATTCTTCTTTTTTTTTTCAAGTCTTGTTTTTTCTTCTTCATACATTTTTCTTTGATCTTCTAGTTCGCTCATTTCCTAGAGTTATTAGTTAATTTTTTTATTTGTGAAACTCACTTCTGTTTTTGCTTTAAGTCCTTGTTCACTTATCATTTAATGTTCAGCTTTATTTTTTTCTCTAAGTCCTTAGTTTCTCTTTCCTAATTATTATATAAATTTATAATACCAGTGAAATGAATCAAAAGAATATAAATAACTTTATTACAATTTCAGCTTTTATTTAAGCTAAAGATTCTTCTTGTTCGGCTTTTTTCTTTTTGATGTCATTCTCAATTTTTTCTCTTTGATTTTTGAGTTCTTCTAATTTTCTTTGAAAATCCATTTCTTATTATTAACCTTCCTTCTCTTAATCGAGCAAAATATTTTATTTTTTTGTATTATTTTTATTGATTTACAAATTATGCAATCTCTTTGCGTTCTCATACTTTTCCAGCTTATATAAATTTCATTAGATTTAGAGATAATATTTAAATAATATTTTTACTTCTTGCATCTATTTATTATTCATTTCGGACTCTAATTCCTCCATTTCTTTATTATTAATTTCCTGAAGTTTATTATATTCGTCTGCATATTTTTTTCCATTTCTTTTTTCTATAATGCATAATATTTAGTTTTGTAATATATTTATAAAAAAGGTCTATTTTTAGTATTTGAATTACTTATTCCTCCATATTGTTATATTCACTTTCTTGTTGCCTTTTTGTCTATGCAAGCTGTTCCCTAAGTTCTTTAACCATATCGTCTTCTTCTTTGGAATTTAGGGGATTTGTAGTGTTGACTTCTAATAATTTAGTGTTTTGATCTTCTTTTTTGTGTTTAAGGTCATCTAAATCTCCTCGAGTGACCAATATTTCCTGACTGGGCTTCGAATAACCAGACGCTATTTTATGACCTCTGGCGTCTTTGTCTTTAATTTCATATATCAAGATGCACCCATCTTTCCCAGCACTTATAAGCCACTTGTCGTTGTGAGTGACTCTGATTTTTTCTACTCCCCTTTCATCATGACCCTGATAGTCTGTGCATTTTCCATTTACAAAAGGGTATAAATAGCATCTGATAGCTCCAGAACTTCTGAGCTCATCTTGGATTCCTCCGAAAAGAACTTTATTCGTTGTGGGAAATGCCAGTGATTGAATGTTATAGTCAACAGGGTATCTATTCATATTTACTTAGGTAGAAGTCACACTTGTCATATCAATATCATAGAGATTTCTATCGTTTCCACTTATTAAAATCTTTTATTCGTCCTTGTCTGAATGACTTCCTCCGAACCCCTGGGTCATTACAACAGAAGAAAATTGAACATCTGTTTTATTTTATTGTATATTAACATTTTAAATTTAAGCTTATTTTATAGTTCATTACTCTTTTAATGTGCATCCATGATTCTCATCGCTGTTTAGTCGTGCTTTAAATCATTGTCAATTTTCCACAAATAAACCTGTCCATCAGTTCCACAACTTGCTAACATTGTATCATCTTTTGACCATACGAGCCCTCTTACTTTTTATAGGTGGGCTTTGAATATGAGGTGGCTCTATATTATTATGTTAAAAAATAAGTTTAAATTATGTAGGTCTTTTAAGCCGCAATTTTAAATTACCGGGTTTTCACCTGTGTAAAATTTATAAACATGAATAACATGGGCATTGCTAGATCCATTTACAGCTGCAAAATATTATCCTCCGTGACTAAATTTAATTTCTTTACAGTTTTTGAATTACGATATTTCTTTATAATGTCTGTTTTTATCCATTTTACTTTGTTGGTGAATATTGATACTCATAAATCTAAGTTTATCTTAAAATGCAACAACAATCTGAAAATATATATTATTATAATTATAACATTTATTGAAATATAAATTATTCTAGACAATAAAATACGTGGAACCCAGAAGGATGGAATGCAAGTGCTAAGGGTTCTTCATTGCTATTAAGATTCCAGTTTAGTTCAAGAGTTTTTTCTTCATAATTCCAAATTTTAATAGTATTGTCCTTTCCACATGTGGCAATAAGAGGTTTTCTTATACATAAATCCCTATCAGAAAAATATTATTTTTATTTTATTACATTCATTTAGTTTGTTTTGATTTTATAATTATTTTAATTACATTGCATTAATTGGACCATGATGAAAGTTTAGTCCTATTTATTAGCTGACTTAGTCATGATCTGAAAATTCATTTTCTTTTTTTAATTTTAAAGAATACATGGTATTATTGGACAAGGAACAAATTACTCTATCCTCACTGTGGGGATTTAATGCAATTCCCATTATTGTTTCATTATTTTGAATTTAAATATCTAATGAGGGTTTAACCTTTAATAATAACACTATAATTATAAAATGTTGATATCATAATAAAATATTAAGTATGTGTTACAGTCATTTCATAAGTACAGTCAAAAGGATCTAAGTCATCATTATTATACCTATAGACAAATATTTTAAGGCCTGAAGTTCCGATTACAAATCCTTTGGAAAATTATGACATCACTGTTATTTGTATATTTTTATCTTTGTATTTCTGAGCAGGAGATGCCTGTAAAAGACATTAAAATTCTGCCTTTTCGTTGCAAACAATTATATTTCCGTCTTTAGCACATACTACCATTATGTTTTCAATTCCCAGCCATCTAAATAATTATTAATTTGCTCAAAATTATTATATTAACTTTGAATATAATATGTATTTTTAGTATTTATTATTACTAGTGACACTAAAAGTCTTGGGTAAGCTCTTAAGGCCCATTCATTTATTAACATATAGAAGTAAATTAATGAGATTTTGCATCTTCATTAGGCTCAGTTTTTCTATAGCATTTGAAAACCTAAATAAAAATAATAGTTTTTTATTATTATTAATTATATAAGTATTAAAATGATGTATGTACCTTTTTCCCTACAATTGAAACAATGTTAGGATCCTATTAGTTAATTTATACTTCTAAAGCTGCAATAAATCCGAGTCTTTAATAACACAAAACCTAAGCTTTTTCCCAGTACCAATAAACTAGCACGACTTCTCCTTCACCACCTGATAAACTGATCAGATATTTTGCTGATTATAAAAATCATAATTTAAATACAATTATGCTATTTTTCTATTGCATTTTAAAATCATAAGTTTACTTTCTTGTAAATTCGTAGCAAATGCTATGCTAACCCACTTATGAATCGGCACTTCTTAAAATACCAAAGCCCTTTTTTTCGCTATAGGGTGTTAACATCGTATATTTCAATTGCTGGCTATGAATATTTATCATCTTTTTCTTGCTTTGTTCCTACTAGACCAAGGGCTAATTTTCTTGAAACAATTAAATAATAAGATTAATTAACTTTTAATAAATAATTTATGTTATTGCAACTATAATAATATCATTTCTTATAATTTATAATTACATATTTAAACTTATATTTTAATACTTAATATAATTTTAATTTGCTTAAGTATTTAAAAATTATTTGTTATGGTTAATATTTTTCTGCAAATTTTAAATTTTAAATATGCTAAGTTATATTTATTTATATTTGTATGATTACTTTTTTGTGGAGAAAGGGTAATGCAAGAAATACCTGTATAGTCAAGAAGTCCAGACAAAAACTATTATGTATTGTCTTTTAGGTCTTGAATTATAGCATGATAACCTCCTGGAAATAAGATTTTTTCCTCATCAATGAAGAACAAGTTATTCTAAATTTAGGAATTCATCCCAAACAAATGCTTCAACTTGATTTGCTGAGCAGATCCAACTGAGGGAATGATACTCATATTTAGACTTTATTATTTATAACTTTTTTGGTTTTTCTAAAGCTTATATTTAACTATGCTGAACTATTATATTTAAAGATAAAAAAAAGATATACAAATAAAAAATTTATTGTTTATTTATTTGTTTGTTTGTTTCTGCTTTTATTCTAATTTAATTTGAGATGTTTTAAAGTTAATTATTATTTTGATTGTTATATTATTTATTTACTTATTTATTTGTGTTGAATATTTAGTAAATATGACAAATAAGCATGGATTTTAAATAAGTTCTTGTATGCTTCTGGTTTTATAAATTTATTTATCCATTTTATTTATTTAAATTATATTTTGTTATATTTCATATGAAACTAAAATATATGAAATATATATATATACTAAAGCAAATATTATACTAATTATTTATTTTTTAAAAATTTGGTATATTTTATAATATACTATAGCTATATTATATCTATTCTTTAATATATTCTTATTTTTATAATTCTATAGATATTTCTATTATTATTATTTTATTTACGAAGAGTTTTAATTAAAAGAACTAGCAGAATACAAAGAATATAAATTTACAAATATATAAACTAATTTTTATATTTTGGTATAGTCATATGGTAAAACAAAAAGAAGATCAAAATCAGAACAGCAATAATTCATAATTTAAGAAATAATAATCTTTTAATGCCTACAAATAGAATGAATCAAGTCTCAAAAATAATTATTAACATTAGTCATAAAATTATTTTAATTATTAAAAAAATAATAAACATAAATATTTAATGCATAAGAAAGGACCAGAAAGAAATTTTAAATAAGTTCCTGATAAAAGAAACGTTACAGATTCAGATTCATAAAATTCTTAGAACTTTGAAATAAAAAACTACTTTTACTACGATGAAGAATAGAAGAAATATTTCACATACAAAAAAGACTCAGTTAGAGTAAATTTAGAAGAATTGCTTACTTAGTAGTAAAATAATCAAATTAATGAATAAAAATAAAATTAAGAATACAAAATAAATAAACTTGATTATTAAATATAGTAATTGCAAAATTATGAATTTGAAATGCAAAGAAGAATTACAGAATATAGGTCCCGATATAGATTTTAAAAATAATCCAAATTAGAGAATTACTACTTGATTTAAAAACTGCCTAATTAAATATATTCCTTTTTAGAAAAAATGACTACATAATCTTCTGCTTTAGATAATTTAAAACCATTATAAGTTGTCCAAGCAAAATGTATGGAATATAAATAACTCTGTGTTCTGATGGCTTTAGCAATTTTAGAAACTGACACTGACTAAATTTATTTTTAAATAGAAATTTATAATTTAAAAATAAAAAATGGACTAAATTCATAGTAAAGCCACCTAACTTAAAATTACACTAATTTAGTAATTTGTTTTGGTTTTATTTATAAGATGATAATGTTTAGAATATGGGCAATTAAGATGAATATGGTTACAATGATAATAGATATATGTCAGAAATTTAATTTAATGGGTAGGTTAAACTATTTATTAGTCATTTATAAAAATTAACTTGTTTAAATGTACTTAATAGTTAGGGGTAATTTTAAATTTAAGAATTATAAAGCTTTCAAGGATATTATAATGAATATAGGTAGAAAAATGAAAGGGAAATGATAACATTTTACAATATTATAAAAAATTAAAATGCATTTTTAATAATAACTGATGTATTTAGAGAGAAATAAATCTATAAATTAAATCTTGGAAGGAATCTTATTGAAAATGTGATTTACTGTGAAAAAAATGATACATTTTTACTTCATAATTCTGGAAATAAAGTTTCTTTATTGGCTAAAATTTAAGAAAAATAATAATATTGTGTAATAAAAACAATTAGTTTTCATAACAAAATTGAAAAATTGCATCTTATTAGTGAAAATTACTAAAAAATTGAAATTCTTGTGTGTTTTCATTAGTATTAATAATAAAATTAAATGTAAATTGTGCAGTTTTGGAAATAATAAATTATTAATAATGACAATTGTGAATTATATAAAGAGAAATATATAATTTTAAATAATAAATTACTTAGTTTATTTACTTATAAGTTAACTATACCACATATAACAAAACTTTACAATTCAGAATTTTTGATAAGTGAAAAAAGTTGTAGCTTTAGTAGGGTTTTTATATGGAATTCTGATAAGCATAAACTATACCAGCATTAAATTAAATTAAAAAAACTTAATGATACATAATTAACTGATTAAATGAAAGAAGAATTTAAAAAATGTAATTTTGAATTAATTAAAGTTTTAGAAGGATTTATAATTGTTTTAACTCGTAATTAAAAAACTTAATAATAACAAAATATATCCTAAGTATAATGTTTCTATTAAACTGAATAAGATATGTTATTATTCTAATGATATTCTTAAATAAATATATTTAAAAAGTAATTTATTATGTATATTTTATGATAAAAATATATCAATATGTTAATTATTATTTTTATTAAAAGGTATTAATTATCATCATTTATATTTCATTACAATTATTAGCCCTAAAAGTTAAGCTTCGAAGGATCAAATGGTTATCCCTTGAAAGGAGAACCTTCAGCATCCCACGCTTTTTTCATTATATCCATTTAGTTTTCTTCCTCACTTGTAGGTAGTCCCATTTATTTCCTTTATTAGTCATACATTATTTTTCTAATGGCTCCCTATAAGTAAATAAAGTTATATTATTTATATAAACTTTATAATATTTACCTATGTTTCTCCATCAAAAGACTCTAAAGGCTTTGTGTTTTCCACTTTTGTGGCATCAATCTCTTTGTCCCCTTTTATCACAGTTTTCCATATATTTTCTTAAGCTTTTTCTAATGTTATTTGGAGTTATCTTCCGTCTTCGATACTCCATAATGAGTCATCTACTTTTACAGGTAAGTAGAGTTCTCCTTTTACAATAGTTTATCCCATAACTTATACTGATAATGAATTGTTACCGATAACAACGTTTCTTTTTAAAAATTATATATATCATCTATAAAATTCTATATTCCTTTTATAATCTATACAAACTTATTACATTTGCTTTTTAGTTGTGTTTTCTGGCAATTGTATTTGAACTGATACATCTTATATTGATTATGACCAACTATACTTATCTGTCTATCCTCCATTATAGGTATTAAATTCTTATTCTCTAATTATTTTGGTACTTTAAGACTATTACTATTTTGTTTATATGTCAGAATTATTATTTTCTTATTTGGAAATTTATTGTTTTTCTTATTGAGTAGAGATTTTTTCTCTAATAAATAAATATTATTAAATTAAAGTATTATAAATAAAAATAAATATTACTATTCTATTTTTATTTCTTAATTTTTTTGACTACTTTATAACTAATTTTTATTTTATTATTATTCTAACTATTTTTTTTATTTTTTCTGATCATCAATTTCTTTTTATTATTGCTATTTATCTTTATATTACTTCAATTTTTCTTAAAATGTTTTTGGGTCTTTCTTAGGCGCTCTTGTTTTATAATGTTCGTCTTAATATTTTGCAAATGCATTTAATAATATTTAAACATTTTATCCGGGAGGAAATCCCATTTTATCCCCGGGATCGGCTTCATAATAAAAATCGGTTCTTCTATACATGAAATTGAATAGAGAGTCTAAAAGACCATTAATTCCACCTGTTTCTTAACAAATGGCGAAATACATTTCATCAAATCTAGTTTATTAGTTCATTTTGGTTTAATTCTTTTGTTTATGTTTTATATTTTTAAATTTTGGTGAAATAAATAATTATCAATTTGTAATGTATTAAATATTTAATTATGTTATTACCGCACAGATCACATTAAAAATTATTATTTATTTTTTATAAAATTTTCATAGAATATTCTTGAATTTTATTTAGTTTTTTACCATTTAATAAGAATGACTCTTTAAATTTTATTAATACTATGATTATCATAAATTTATAACTAATAATACTATTGGTTTTTATGAAATTATTTCAATAATATGAGAATAATAATATTTATAATTTTATAATTACATAATTATGTTAATAGCTTGTATATTATAAGGTTTTAAATCAAAATCTAAGTCTATTTATGATTTATGATAATATCATTATATAACTTTCACTATTACATTTACATAGAAGATAGTTTAATTTTCAGACTTTCATAATCTGTAATAGTATCTTTCATATGTTTCAATTAGTTCTATATAAACAAAAAGATTAATGCATTTTAATACATTAGTATATATAAAAAGTAAATAAAATAATTACTTTCAAACTTTCTCTTTCTTCTCTCTATTAGTATACTTTTTCTTGAAGTCTCTTAAAATCCTCTTTTAGTGCATTAGATCTCGAAATACTTAGTATCAAATGATAATAATTTAATTAAAATTATTTAATTTTGTTAATTTTATAGTCATTTACCCTGTAATCTATTGGTATTATTATACAACTTGTTAGTTCTTATCTTTCATTTCTTTCGCTTTTGAAAGTTCATTTCTCTTTTCATTTTGCAAATGCTCATAATATTCATTTTCTTTTTTTAGAGTTTCATTTTTTTTTTACACAAATTTTAATTTCTCCCTTCTGTGAGTGAGAATTTACCTGATTTTAAAAGAAATTTTTAAATTTAAATTTATCTTCATATAATAATATTTTTATTTACACTGTAGTAGTATTTTTCTTTTTTAATTTATGGAGATCTTCATTTCTTTCCTCTATTTTTTCATTTAGAGTTTAATTTTCAATTTTTAATTGTTCGAAATCTATTAAGTGAAGCCCTTCAGCCAATTCTTCTTTTTTCTTTAAAATTTTTGATTTTTAATCAATGTATTTCTCAACCTCAAATTGTCCAAACGTAATTCTTACAGCTTAAAAATATTTAAATTTATTGATACAAATAAATTAATAATAATAATTTACTTATTTATCTTTTTCAATTTCTTTTTCTTCCCATTCTTCAATTTATCTCTCAGGAATGGGTTTATCATTTCTTGAATGCGCAGCTTTTCTCGCTATTTCTCTTTTAAGTTCCATAAACGCTAATTTGATTTCATTACACTTTTTTTATTTAGTTTACAATTTAGATTAAAGTTCTTAAGCCATAGCATTATAATTTTTTTATGTTTGTTATAGGTCTAATCTTTAATATAACTAATTAATAAACCATTTATAAAAAATATTTTTACCTAATTTAGTGTACATGAGCTAAAGTATTCAAATATTTGTGATCATTCATGGCATTTTCAGTTTATCTTTCAACATAAATTTCATTTCTTGATCTTAATTGCCTGATCCTTTGTTGATGAATAATATTTAGATCCATAAATTCTTTATGTTATTGAATTGCTTCATTAATAGCTCTTTCGAGATCTTCTCTGATTTCTTTCTTTAAACGTTATAAATTATATTAATCATTTTATTAATTTATTAATTTTTATTTTATTTAATTTACATTTGATATAACAGGCTCTTTGTTTTCAGGCTTTTTCATTACTTCTTCTTCCCCTTGCTTTGAATCCCCTTCCTCATCAGAGCCTTCCATTTCTTCATTTTCATCATCATCTTTATTATCTACCATAGCAGCTTCCATCATTTCTTTTTCATACTGCTCCATCTATTATCTTTCTTATTCTATAGATAATTTATATTATGCAAAGTTTTCTATTTTGTATATTGTTAATAATATTATTATTCATACCCTATCTGATTCTCAATTCTTAGTCTCTTTTTAATCTTTCAGCTTCATCTTCTTCCGCATACCTAGGGTCAGGGTATTCCAAACAAGGAGCACTTAGTTAGAAATCAATATATTTATAATTGATAGGTTTTTCTGAGTCTCTACTTTTCTTTCCATAAGGAATAGAGTCTGGATTGATTCTAGTATAAAACTCTAAATATTTACTATATCTAGTAGTGCCCTAGTCCAATTCATGGTTATCTAAAGTAGCTATAAATTCCTTTGTTTATCTATTATATTGAATTTTATCAGGCCCACTTCCTCTTCCTATCTAAATTAATAATAATTAATTATTTATTTATTTATATCAAAGGAATACTAACAAATTTAATAAAAAAAAATATTTACTTCTTTTGAAGTATCTTCTGAACTGACTACTTTGATAGCAAAGAGACCAATTTCTTTTTAATCTTTGTCTTTTTAAGTAGTTTTAAGTATTTTTCCCCTGACCTCTATTCCTCCATTATCAGCTCTGCAGATTCTTTATACCGCTAAAGCTTTTGTGCTCAACATTAATACAATTACAACTTTGTCTTTGTCTAATGCAACTCCGACTCCCACATGATTTATTTCTGGGTCTATAAAACAAAATTATATTGAAATATTAAATATTTTAAAAATTTAAAGATTATTTAACTTAAAATATGTTTTTTTTCTTCAGTAGATTCCAAAAATAGATAACCAATTTCCATAAAATACTCATAGTTTTACTATTCATTTTATTCTACATCCACTTCATAATAAGAAGAAATGTTACATAAATGATATTCTCCTTTAAAATTGTTTTGTTTTATCAGAGTGTCATGGAAAAACTACTCATTATGTTCATTGTCAATTAAATACTCTGCATATTAGTTTGCAATAATGTTTGATAATAATTCTAAATACCTTTGATAAAATTTTAATTTTTATTTGAATATTAACAGTTGTTTTTTTAATATGTATATTTCAACATCTTGATGGTTTTTATTATATTAATATTTTAATTTTTTTACATAGGATCTTGATTTCTCTCTCTTCTTTCTCTATTTAAATTTTCTAACAAATCTCTCCTGACCTTTCTAAGTTATTCTTCTTCGTCAAAGTCTGCTTCCTAATAATATTTATTATGATAATAGTATTAGGAAAATTAATAATATATTAAAATATTATTATAATTTCAAAATATTTAATTAATTACATCACTATCTCCATTCATTTAAGGCTATTACCCACTGTCATCTTAATTTTAATATTACTCACCCTCTTCTCCTTCTTCATAATGTTAATCTTGAGAATCTTCCATTAGTCCTTCTGCCTGCATTTATCTTTATAATTATTCCATTTGCGAGTGTGTTAATTCTTCCCCTTCTTCGTAATCAGACCTTTCAAAATTA
This sequence comes from Miamiensis avidus, assembly GCA_037039885.1. NCBI lineage: Eukaryota > Ciliophora > Oligohymenophorea > Philasterida > Glauconematidae > Miamiensis > Miamiensis avidus. The sequence continues at coordinate 507,168 of JAWVGU010000025.1, forward strand.
GCTTACTGTTCATGTTGTTGATAATATTATTCCATTGCTTGCAATTATTCTTCATCATATTATTCACCTTGTTCATCAACTTCCTATCCCTATCCTTGATTTTCTTGAAATTATTCCATTTCTTCGGCTTCCTGCTGATTCATTTCTTCGTCTTAATTTTCTGACATTTTTATAATTATTTTAATAATTTTTTGTGTTTTCTTTATAGTAAGCTTTATTTAAAATTCTTGATTTTTTTTTGTGTGGTTGCACTGTTTCTTTTTAACAAACTAACTAACTAAATTATTATTAATTGTTTTACTTATTTATTTGATTGTTTAATTGTTTGTTTATTAATTTATGGTTACTTTTTTGTAATTGATGGAATTATTTATTTGTAATAACAATAGGATTAGTAGAGATTTGAGCTTTATTATATCATATCTAATATTATTTTTTAATTATAATAACATATATTATATATATAAAAAATATTTTTTTATTATAGAATAAAATGATATTTTGAGATAAATAATTTGTATTATATATACTAATAGTCTAAAAGGCATAATTTAAATTATAAAATAAACAACTTTTTTGTAAATTTAGTTAAATTTATAAAATGATAATATTATTAATAGTCACTTCTCAGTGGAATGTTGATTTTTGTAAAAATCAGCGATATGATGTACACATCCTTCAATGGTGATTAATAAGTAGCCTGAAATGGAGTTATATGTGTTTCTGTATACAAACGATTAGATAATATTTAGGTATGCAAATAAATCTTAAATTTGTGTTTAAACGACAAAATACAAAAAAATGCTTAAAAAATGATCACCATCGTAGCATTTAGCTAATAGTTATTATCTTTGGAATTCTCTCTCTTCATTACTTTAATTTACAGAAATGTTGGTTTCAAATTTGTAAAACTCTTCTATGCATTACTTGATAGACTCTGATGTATCGATAAAAATTTTCAGCATTTTAATGGGTTCTCTTGTCTGTTCCAATTGTGCCATAATATCCAAGGACTTTTAATAAGGCTTATTAATAAAAATTCGATTTTATAATTACTATATTTCATCATTTCCATTTTTATTTTATTATTCATTTTTATTTTAATTATTATTTAAAACTCGATATATGTAAGATAAAGTCTTATCATTAAGGCAAAATTCTTCAGAAATATTAAAAAACTCAGGAGAAGGGTCTTTAAGTAGTTTCAAATTCTTTTAAAAATTAAACTGTAATTTACTTTCGAGGCCTTATGTGAATTTAAAAACTAAATGAAAAAAGTTATCGTGCTGAAAAAGAATTGAAGTAACGAAATTTGTCAAGTTTTCAATGTTAATGAAAGAGTCTAATTCACTACCAGCTGGATTACTACTTATTGCAATTTCATCTAAAAGATAGTAAACCCTCAGTACTTCGATATAAAAATTAATAAAAATCTTAATTTCTTCCATCATACTTTCGAATTCTTATTATTATGAATTTTCTGTGCTATGTAGATTGTTGTTTTTTTTTTATTGAATGAATTTTGTTATAAAATCTTCTCTTATTTGATATAATGGATTCTGATTGTCCTTTATTTGGTCTTCAATGCATTTTATAGTCGCTTTGTATTAAAATGCATTTTTATAAATAGCTATATTTTTATTTTTCAAAGTTAATTTTTCTTTTAAATTACAATCTTAATGCACTATTTTTGGGACATATCTTTAAAATAAAATTGTCATTTCAATAAAAAAAAAATGTATTTGGTAAATAAATACCTGTATTCTTGCAAAATTTCAGTGAGTATTTCTGTATTTTCTAATAGTTGATAAATAAAATTGTCGATGTCTTATTCCGAAATTCCTGCTTATATCTGTTCTTCTGCCTCAATTTTAGAACACATTGCCACTTTTAATACTTATTTTTAGTTTAAATTATCAATTGTTTTATTTGTAGTTTCAATAGCCTTTTCATAAATATATTATGCCCATTCATATTCTTTATACTCAATAAGGGCCATATACCTAAATTAAAAATATAATAATATATTTATATATTATTTATCTAACTATTTTTACCTTAGGTGTCTTTACCACTGACTTTAGCCTTTTATTTTTTAAGAATCAAAACAGTTTACGTTTGGTATACATTTGATAAAGTCAAATCGTTTTTAATTCTTCTTTGCTTTCTAACTAGAATTATTATTGGTATCTTGCTGACTATTTTATTGTAAAGAGAATCTGCCACTAAAATTATTTTATATTAAATTTTTGCTACCATTATCTTCACCTATTGAGTAATAAGAACTATTTGTAATATTATTACTATCTTAAGAACCAATAATTTAATTTCCCATAAATTATATTTTTTAAATTATGTTGTAAACTAAATTGAAAAATATATTTTCTTTTATTTTAATATATTTAACATTAATTTTAAATAAGAATTATTAAGTTATTGGAATAGTCTTTGCATTCTTTAATAAAATAGGCAATAGAATAAATTTGTTCTGACAAATTATAATCGATATAATTTTAAAAGACAATTATTTTTAATCACATATTCTATATCAAAGCAATATACTAAAAAAATAATTATAAACTAAAAATAAATAATTCTTATATATAAATATTGTGGTTAATTATTTAAAAAATTTTAAAATATTAATCGAAAAATATACGTATGAATGTATTTATTTAATAAGATTATAAAAATCCATAAATTTAAAATAACATTTGTGGTTAATTTCTAATTTTTTGGTTAATTTTACTATAAATATTATGGAATACCTTATACTTAATCAACCATAAAAAATTATATATATATTAGTAATTATATAGAAAAATTAAATTAAATGGTGAAGTTAGATCAATAAAAGTCAATAGTAAGGAAGACAATTAAATTTATAATAGATTTATTAGAATGTGTTTTTATGTTTTTTAACACATTCTATGTTACAATGTTCTCGTCAGTTGAAAGTAACTAGTATAGATATGATGATCTTAGAGAAATGGGCACACAAGGAAGAAACTTTAGTTTATGGAATAATGATAGCAACTAAAATGGGTACGATTAATCTGAAATAAAACCCAGAGATAATATACCACGAGGGCCTCCTGTAATGTTATAGATTTATGCAATATATATTTAAAATTACAATTGCATCTGATCTTTTTCAATAAATTAGAGTGTAAAAAAATGTGTTTTGAGAGGAGGGTGACGTTGAGAAGCCGTGGCATATATCATTTAATTTTTAATAAGAATAACAATTTTTTGAAATCAAGATATATGTCACATAAATTGACTGGAATTTAGCGATCACATCTTTAATGATTTTATTAGAAATGAAACCTTTAAAAATGGATTCTAATAAATGAAAAATAAGATGTAATTCAATCTATGATTACTAATTTAACCAGTTTTTTAGTTTGATGGATTAATAGACATAATATATATATTTTTAGATAGTAGTATATTAAGTCAAAAAAAGAAACAAATTTTAATTTTTTAATCATATACTCTTTTTTATTTTAATTCACTCTACTTTTACTCCTCTTAAAACATATCCACTGAAACTACTGGTTTCCACTACAGGATGAGATCTGTCTTTTAAAACTTGATAGGTTCTCATAAATGAGTCAGTAATTTGCATGTACAAATAATTTTTTTTCTGTAACATAAATTCGTACATACTCTTCAGATTCTTAAATAATTATTATTATAATGTAAAATAATTTTCTTTTAAAATATATACTTCTATGTAAGGAGAGTAGGCGCAAAATGTTCCCCCAGTTTCTAGTTTGTTTTCACAGAGCTCTAATATTTCTACACCATCCAATACTCCTGCAATTATAAGACTGCGATAATTTAAAATGCGTTTAATATAAATCTATCTAATAAAAAACGTATACAATTTGTTTACTGAGTATATTTTTAGTTAGATGTAATTATATTATTAGTATTAACTAAAGAAACAGAATCTTATATAGTTTTATCTGGATTCATTTGGTTGAGAATTGTGCAGGCATTTCTCTTTTGATTCGGATCCATTTAAGGATGCACTCCCATATTTATTTTTCCATTTCCTCCCAATCTAAGAGCTACTCCTGCTAACCCTAAACCTTTAGTATTATCAAATAATAATACTCTAGCTCCACTAAATAAGTTAGAACTATATAAGAAATAAGCAAATGAATCTTATCTAAAAAATCTAAAAAATTAAAGGAAAGTTAAACTATATTATAATTATTATGTTTTTTCTTAGTTTATTTTATACCCTATGTCTTTAGCTCTAGTTTCAGTGTATAATTTCATTATATTTTCTAAAGTTGGCCGTAAAAACATAATCAAGAAATAGTGTCTAGAATATTATAGGTTCAGATAATTATATAATATTAACTATAAAGTATTATTTTTACTATTTTTTTTTTCTATTTAAATATTTTTATTTTGAAAAAGCTGTTCTTTATTCTAGTTATTTATTGTTTGCACAAATTTCTTCAATCAATTTTTCTTTAGAAATATTTTGATTTTTCAATTCATTAATTTAATCTTTTTGCAAAGGTTAATGATCAAAATCAAGATTTTAAGCATTTTCCGAAAGTATATTTCTATTATCTTTGTTTTCTACTTACATTTGCTCATCTAGTTATTCTCCACTATTTTTAAATATACATTATTATAATAATGGAGAAATATATAAATTCAATAATATTTTACATTTCTAAATTGTAAAACAGTGAAATCCCATTTTCTATAGGCTAAATTTTACCTTTTTCTACTTCATATACAGTATTATATTATAATCCTTATATTTATTTAGTTTATATTCCTTATTTTCTCCAGTTTAAATATCTTTAAAAAGAAAATAGATAAATCAGTTAAAAATATTGTCTATAATTTATAAACCTGTCAGTTCTTAAGTTTATCATTCTGCTTTCCTTTCTGTTATCCATAACTATTATATTGTGTTTCCCTGCGATTATTGAACTATCGACTTCTTAAAATACTTCTGATGAAATTTACTATACTTCAGTTTTTTCATTAGATTCTATTTTTTTATTTTCTTATGATTTATTAATAGTATTATCTGCTTCCATTTACAAAGTTTTATTAAAATAACTTATTTTTTTTAGGCTTATAAAAAAATTCTCTATATTTTTTTTTTGTAAAATATTTAAGGATTTTGTAGGAAAGAATTGTTGAGAATAAATTAATAATAGGTAAGTATATAATAAATATAAATTAGTTCTTTAAGAGAAAAAAATAATAAAGTAAGTGTAAGTATTTCTTTTATATTGCATAAAAAAATAAAAGTGAAGTGAAAAATTCGTTTATGAAAAAATAAATTAAATATATTGTAAAAAATATAAATGCAAACAATCTAAGAATTTAAAAAAATAATTTATAATATTTAAGTTTTTTAGAACATCTAAATTATTAACAATATGCTTCCTAAAGTAGAATTCGATAAATAATATATGCTTATAATGTGATTAATAACAATTATTTTTTATAGTTTAATATTTCAAATAATTAGGAATTTGGTTCTATTTCTATTAAATATTAATTTAAATTAAAATCTAAATTATTAAAAATTGCAAAATTAATCCACATTTTTAGTAAATATTATTGTATATGCAATGAAAGATAATAATGAAGTCACTATGAGTATTTCCTTAAGATAATTTAATGAAAAAGTAGAAAAGGAAGTCAAAATATATTTTAATATTATAAAGTAATAATCTATTTCTATGATAGCTGATATCCATCTACAAAATATAGAATTTATTAACAATTATAATGTAGCAATTATTGATAGGGAATAAAAATTAGAAAAAATTATTTCTAAAAATATAAAATAGGAACTGTTGTACTTGATATATAAAATTTATCATTTTAAAATAATAATTCTTATATAAAATAGATAATAAATTATATCGAAGTAAATTAAATTTATGAAAAATCAGTTTTTGCATGTATGTATAAGAAAGGAGATTAAAATGAAAGTTAAATGATTATAATGGCTGATCAGAGAAATAAAGATTTAAATTAACATTTTGGTTTTTAAAAATGTTAGTAAGTTGACATTAATGAAAAGTAAATTACTCATTATAATATATGGCATATTCCAGCATATCCATATTAAACTTAGTATAAAGAAAATGCTATTTTTTAATGTTAAGATAATGAAAATAATGTTTAAGAATTTTATTAGTCAATTGAATGTAATATAAAGTTATGGATAAAATAAAAAATGTTTGTTTCTTAATCTGCTTTAAATTATTATGAAAAATATATTTAAAAAAATGGTTTATTTTAAAAGAAAGACATTGCATATGATAAAATATAATAGCATTTATAAATAAAATAAGAGCAACATAATGAATAATAATAATAGTTATAGTCGTAATAGGGTAAATAAATTGAAATGGAAGAGGAGGAAGAAAAAACAATATATCCCTTAAATAGTGATAACAATAATAAGGAAATTCATTTATTAGGAATTAAAGAACATAAATAAAGAAATTAAAATTAATATAATATAATTGATTCTGATTCAACAGTGAATTAAAAAAATTTGAGGAAAAATATTATGAAAAATAAAAAAGAAAAAGAAAAAATTCTAAATCGAATATAAAAAAAAACATAGAAATTAAATGAGAAAATAAAGCAAAGATAGTTAATACAGTAGTTATAGTAGTTCAAGTTACAAAAGCATTAATGAGAAACATAAATAAATATAAAATTAAAAAGAATAGGAGTCGTAAAAATTAACTAAACAAGAGATGAATAATAAATTTGTATAAGTTCCAACAAAAGCCAACAAACATTTTACTTTTAATTCAAAATTATATATGAACAGAATAAATTATGATTAGGAATAAAGTTTATAGCGATTACTATTATAGAGAGGAGTTTGTAAAATGTAAGGATCTTCAATGAATAGTAGAAATCAAAGAAAAAAAAGGTTTTATTAATAAGGTTTAGATGATACTATCGGAAGTTCCACTTCTTTGGCCACAAATGCATCAAATAATAGAATATAAGATTAAAATTTGCTAAGTTTATAAGAAAGTGATAAAAATGACGTTAATAATTCTGGTTTAGAATAAAAACAAATTCCAGATTATGAGAAAATTTTAAAAGAATAAAAAGATGAAAGCCATTTAAAATAGTTTTTATTATATTTTGAAAAACTAGAGTAACTTCATTATCAGGTACTTAAAGAATAGGAAAAAAGGAAAATCATATTAATATTGGAAATTAAAAATATGTAAATTTAATAACTAGTATCTTAAGATGAATTTTTTAAATTTGTTATAGATTGTCATAAAAATATAGATATAATTTCGAATAAATTTAATTAATTAGAAAGGCACTACTCGAGGGTATTTATGAATTTTGTATAATATCTAAATAAAAAGTAAGTTTTGATATTTAAATGCATTATATGTGTATTTATTTAATCAATATTTTCTCATTAGGTAGGAATTCCGCAAAGAATAAATTCATTATATTTAAGCTGAATATCACAAATTAAACAATTAACTGTACCATCAAACGGACTATATTAAATTTCTTGATATAGGATTCAAACGAATCAAAAATAATAAATGTAAAATATTATCCAATCTTAAAAATGATATAATATAGAATGCTGAAGAAAAAATAAAAGATATATAAAATTAAAAACGAGAATATTTTATTTAGTAAGTTTATAAAAATAATTTAATTCATCCTTATGAATAATAATAATAAAATTAAGAATAATATGAAAGTTTTTAACCTAAAATACTAAATACAGAAAGTAATAGTTGTATTAGTGATATATGCCTTTTTTGTTAAAAAGTTTAATTTCAGCAAAAAAAATATATTAATCATTTATGTGGCCATATTAATGAATGTTGCATTAAATGTAAAGATGCTAGAAAGTATGGAGAAGTTTGCTTTTCATGCTAAATTTGCAAAATTCGTATAGATAAGCTAATTAAAATTTAATTAGATGATGTCATATTTTGATAAATTTTATAAAATTATATTATTTTGTTATTTAAATGTTATTATAATATATTTAATTATTTAATTAAGTTAATTTATTCTTTTATATTGATAAATGTATTTTTTAAGCATTTGTTTTATGTGATAGTAGAATTCTTTTTTAATTAATAAATTCATCCATAAAATATATGTGAAATGAAATAATAAAATATTAATACGTATCTGTTCTGGTTAATACTTATAAATAAGAATTTAAGTAATAGAAATGTAGGAAAAGACATATAAAATATTTAATTTTGGTTTTATTAAAAAGTTAATATTAAAAATAACGAGAATATTATCTCTAGCCATTTAATCATCAAAGCAAATTATTTTTTTCCGAAAATATTTCTACATATATTTTTTACAGGGCTGAGAATTGTTTTTACATTATAAATTCAAAGTCTTTTTTATGTTTTACAATAACCGAGGTACTTTGATAGAAAAATCAGATATCATAATCTATACAATTTTTAAGCTATATTACATATTACAATTCAAAAATTTTCACTACTCTTATTTTAATTTTAATTTGATTTTATTAATAATATAGTTAATTATGTTCCAAAAATGAATTGCATTATATAGCTAGCATAAATAAAGATAAAATGTTATTTTTCTCCATCCTACATTCTACTTCTTAAATATACAAATATGGCCATTTTTTATAACTTTTGTAGATAGTTTGATAAGTAATTAGTTTGAGAGTTAGTTAATTAATTAAGGTCATTTATAATCAATAAAGACTTTTATCAACTTCTTTGGGCATAGGAAGCATTTCTATATCTAATTCTTGTTCAACTTAAACCATATTTTCCTTGTCTTCATCAATGACAAAATTAATAGCGAGGCCTAGATGTCCAAATCTTCCAGATCTTCCTATTCTGTGTAAATATGTTTCTGAATTTTTAGGGAAATCAAAATTGAAGACGACATTTACAGATTAAATATCAATTCCTCGCGTAAAAAGGTCACTAGAAACCAAGCATCTTCCTTATCCGCTCCTGAAGGCATGGAAAACTTTATTTCTAGCCTATTGGTTCATTTTTGCATGGATATAGAAGCAAGAGTATCCTAACTCAGTAATTTTTTTAGCTAAAAGTTCTACTCTCTTAGTGGAATTACAGAAGATGATAGCTTGGTTGATTTGTAACTATATAAAAGACAAGTATATAAAATAATTTTAAAAACTAAAAAATATTTATTTTTATTTTTTACTTTTGAGAATAGTACATTCATACACTGAACTTTTTACTTTTCTTATAAATAAACATAGAATTAAGTGACTCCTTTGAGAGTTAATTCGTCCATAAGATTGATTTCTTTTCCATTAGGGAACCATTTGTCTTTGAATCCTTTTACAGTTATGGGGAATGTGGCACTAAAAAGCATAATTTACCTCTAAGGAGGGAAAAATTCAATAATTTATTCAATAATAGGTTAGAAATCAACAGAAAGTAACTTGTCAGCCTCATCCATAACTAAAATTTCAGCGTTGGAAAAGTTAGCGAGTTTTTTATTCATCAAATCGAGAATTCTTCCTGGAGTGGCTTAATATTTTTTAAGGATTTAAATATTGATTTAAAATTTAAAAATTATAAATTATAAAATATAAAATTAAATTTACCTACTATAACTTATACATTTTATGAAAGTCTGTAAACATCTTCTTTAAAAGATGTTCCTCCAGTTGAAACTACACATTCAACTCCCGTGTGTTTTCCCAATTCTTTCACAATTGCAGAGACTTGGAGGGCTAATTCTCTGGTGGGTACTAAAATTAAAGCTTGAATATGTTTTTTATTCATATCTAATCTTTCCAAAATAGGAATTACAAAAGCAGCTGTTTTTCCTGTTCCATTTTTAGCTCTGGCAATAAGACTTTATCCTAATTTTGTTTATTAATTATTATTATAAATGCAATTTAATTTTTTAAAATTATAAAAATATAGGGAAATAATTATAGATATATTATTAATTCTATTTCATATTATTAAATCTGTTTTTATAAATTAATTACCTGCTAATGCTAAAGGAATACATTCTTCTTATACTGGAGAAGGTTTATCGAATCCTTTTTCTACGATCCCCATCATAAGCTTTTCATTTAAACTATAATCTTCAAAGTCATGGCCCTTTGTGGCGGTTACATCTTCTGTTTTAGGTCTGCTATCGACAGGGGGTTTATTTACATTTTCTCTCCAATTTGAATTTTCGGGCGTACTATTAAATGATAATCATTTAAATTTAATTATATTTGCTGGTTTTTTAAAATTTTAACAATTAAAATTATGCTAATTTTAAATAATTAAATACTAGTTTCGGTATTTTATTTATTTACTTTTATGGTTCCATCTTTTTTAATATTAAAATGCAAATTCAAAATTTTATTTTGTGTTTTATGCAAAAAATATATTATTGACTAATTGGTTTAATGATTTTTGTGTTGTATATAGTTATTTTTAAAAAATATTATTTTTCTATTTTTTAAGTTTTTTGTTAATGATAATATATATTAGTATTATTGACATGCATTTAATTTTTAATTAAAAATTGCAAATAACAAGACTCTTCTTACTTTTATTTTTCATATGATAATATAATTAATATAATTATAATGATATTATTAAACTACTATTTTTAATATTGAAAAATATATATATATATTAATATAGTCAGATTAAATTGTAGACCAACTAAAAACCCAAATTTTGTATATGTTAATATCAGAAAATATATGTATAAACGAATTCAAAAAAGATTGTTAAAATAAAATTAAATATAATTTTTATTTTCATTAATAAATATTTAATGAAATAAAAAGTTTTTAAAAATAAAATTTATTATTTCAAATTGTTTTTATTTTTAAAAAAATGAGTGTAAAATTTTGATAAGACCAATAATATAAATATAAGATATAAAAGTATTATAAAAAATGAATTATTCATTAATTTTAATTAATTTCAATATAATTTAATAATATAAAACACAGATTTTTTTAATTCTATGATTGAACTAATATATTTTATTAAAACAATAAATATTATATATTTATTTATTAAAAATTAAAAATAAAAAATGGTCGGAAGATAGACTTCTCAAGTGATCCCCCACCTTAGTACTAACCATGCCTTAAGATGCTTAAATTAGGAGTTCTAATGGGATCCAGTGCTTTAGCCTTCTTATGGCCAACAGACAATTTTATTAAAATATATAAATTTAAATAACATTGTTAAATAAACAAATTCAAAATATTTTATTTATAAAATAATAAAAACTAATTGCTATAATATTTTTATCATTCTAATTAAAAATTATATAAATATATGGTAGATTAAAAATAATATAAATTATTTATATTTACTTAAATAAACATTATTTAAAAAAGCTGACAAATGAAAATATATATATATAAGATTTACATATTAGAATACATAATGAAATTTCATCTTTTATCCTTATCTAGTATTTTTGAAATAAAAATAAAAATTCAGAATATTATAAGTAATTAATATTTCAATTATTAATACTCTGATATAAATATTATCACTCAAAAATAAATATTAGGTGTTACAAATATAAAATTGTTAGTGATTAATTCATAAATTTTTATGTGAGTTTACAATGCATGAATTAATTTATTCTTTAATATGTTATATTCTTTAATTATTTTTGTTTATTTATAATAGTAAATATGATAAAAGTTATTATATAAATATATTCATTCATTTATAAATATTTTAATGATTTTTAATAAAAGTATATTATAAATAGAGCGCAATTCATTAGACTTGTAAGGACAATTTTAATATATAAATTTTGATATTTCTAAAATTTATTTATTTTTTATTTTGAAAAACTTGAATAAATACAAGATGGATTTATAATTAAATTTATATATTTTATATTAATTACTACATATATTTATTATTACTACATATATTTAATTTTTAAAATATATATATTTACATGCTATGATATTTAATAATATATTTTTATTAATTATACTTCTTTTATTTATTATTCACTGTTTGATTAAAATATATTAGTTTGTATAGGGGTTGGGGTTGGGGTTGGGGTTGGGGTTGGGGTTGGGGTTGGGGTTGGGGTTGGGGTGGGGTTGGGGTTGGGGGTTGGGGTTGGGGTTGGGG